>WOXC01008149.1:195000-433106 GCA_011680675.1 Gymnobelideus leadbeateri | reverse complement strand
AGGGTGGGTGACAAGGGAGGAAAGCAATGAATCTGGAATTCAATGTTTTAAAATCAAATGTTATATATATCTATATACAGATATAGATACATATAGATATAGATACATATACTATTATTAACATTATTTTACATGTAACTGGGAAATAAGATATACAGGCCTTGGGAAATAGAGATCCATCATGCCCTACTGGAAAATCAGAGGGGGGATGGGGTAAGTTATGGGAAAGAGCCGATTGGAGGAGGGTTTATCCAGTGGGATCACTATTTTGGGGTGGTAGGTTGGGGAAAATAGGGGACAAAATCTGAAAGTCAAAATGTTGTGGAAATGAATGATATAAAAAAAAGAATGTTGAAAAATGTCTCTATATTTAATTGAGGAAAAATAAAATACTAAGCACAAAAAAAGAAAAAAAGGAAAGAAGAAAGGAAAGAAGATGGGATGGAAGCATTTATTTTTCATTAACTATGTGCTCTCTACTATCATGAGATATTTCACCTTGCCTTCTACTCTTTCATTTGTTTGGATCTGCTTAACAGCATCTTGATTTCTCATAAAGTCATCAGCTTCCATTTGCTCCAGTCTAACTCTGAAGGAATGAATCTCCTCAGTGAACTTTTGAGATTCTTTTTCCATCTGGCAAATTCGACTTTTTAAGGCATTCTTCTCCTCAATGCCCTTTTGGGCCGCCTTTGCCATTTGAGCTAGTCTATTTTTTAAGGTGTTGTTTTCCTCAGTCAGGCTGGTGACCCTCATTTCATACTTTTCCTGCATCCTTCTCATTTCTCTTTCTAATTTTTCCTCCACTTCTCTTATTTGATTTTTAAAGTCCTTCTTAAGGTCCTCTATGGCCTGAAACCCACTCATGTCTTCCCCTGGGGCTTTTGGAGCAGGACTTCTGACTTCCCAGTCCTCTTCCACTATGCTTCGACCCTCGTTGCCCCTAAAGTAGGAGTCTAGGGTTGCATTTTTCTGATTAATTTGTTTCCTTTGCCATGGCATGTTGCCACTAAATTACTTGACTTTTGGGCTTGTTGCCACACTATGGCTTTGGGGCCAGATAGGGGAATTTTCATCCTGAACGTGTGGGGGGGGGGGCGACTTCCGTTTCTGGCAAGCTGGAAACCCATCCATGACCTCCACCCCACATCACAATCCAGATCCAGGGATGTTAAAGCAAGAGCAATTGCCCCCCAAGACTGATCACTGCATCTCCCTATAGTTCGCAGGCCAGGAGCTGAGCTGCCTCTGAAAACTACAAAATGTCCTGTCTCCTCAGTGGCTTCTAGACCCTAGGGGAGGAAGCTGATGCATTCCCCAAATACTGGTCCTAAAATCCATAGGGCACTAACCTCTCACTTTGTCCTAGGCATGTCTATGTTGATAATTCTGGAATTGCCACAGCTGCTGGTATTCTGGGGTCCCTCCAGCTGGCTGCTGGCCCTGCCACCCTGGGGCTAAAACTGCAACTCAGGCGCTCGGCTGTGCTCTGCTCCCTATGTTGTGCGGCCAGCTCCAAGACACCTACACTGGTCCTTCCTGCAGGGCTGCTGGACTGTCCTCAGCAGGAGGTTAGCTTCTCTGTGTCATTCTGTGAGTGCTGTGGCTCCAGAAGTTGTTCAGAGTCCCCTTTTACATAGTTTGGAGGTAATCTGGGGGCAGAGTGGCTTTGACGCACTGTTTCTACTCCGCCTCTTGGCTCCATCAAGGGGACTTAGAAGTTTCCACATTAAAAGATCAGAGGTATTAGAATATGATATTTCATAAGGCAAAAGAGCTTGGAATACAATGACGGATAAACTAGCCTGCAAGATCTTTCAGGTAAGGAGATGGTCATTTAAGGAAATAAGGGACTTCCAGGCATTCCTGATAAAAGGCCAGAGTTTTATGGAAAATTTGACCTTTAAGTATGATACTCAAGAGAGACATAAAAGTTAAACATGGAAAACACACACATATGCACAAATGCACACACATGCACATAACTTGGGATTCAATAAGAGCAAACACTTTACATCTGTTATAGGAAGATGATACCTGTCAATATTGAGAATTGTATAATTATCATGATATTCAAAAGGGATATAGACAAATGGAAGATGTGGGTATAAATTAACTAATGTTATGATAAAATATCTTTATTAAGGGGTGCACAAGGATTGCAGTGTCCCTCTTTTATAGTGGGTACTTCCAACCTCCCCTCACCCCAAGGATGCCCTCCCATCCATCATCCCTCCTCCCATCCCCCTTCCCCCTATCCTGCTGCAGGTTGAGATATCCCATTTACTATGTATGTCATTTCTCCCTGAACCAAATTCAGTTTGAATGTGGTTTTGCCTTTTTAGCCTTCCTTATTCTCCCCCTCTTTTGCAACCACTTCCCCTTGCTTCTTCTGCATGGGATAGTTTACACTACCCTGTCTCTCCTCATCTCCTCTTCCCACTTTCCTCTCTCACCTCATAATTTCATCCCTTGAGTATTCTCCCTTCCCAAAAAATTCAACTTATGCCCTCTATCCATATATAACTGTAACCATATACACACACATTCACATATGTATTCATATGACCACACCCCCTTCTTCCATTATTTTCATAGTAAGAAAGCTATCATCAGTCACAATTATTGCTTTTCCATATAGGAATGTAAATAGTTCAACTTTGATAAGATCCTTTTGATTTCTTTTCCCTGATTACCTTCTCAGGCATCTCTTCCTTCTTGTGTCTGGATGTCAAATTTTCTATTCAATTCTGGTTTTTTCCTCAAGAATGCTTGAAAGTCCTCTATTCCACTGAATGACCATATTTTCACCTGAAACAAAATACTCAGTTTTGCTGGGTAGGTGACCCGTGGGTTCATTCCCAGTTCTTTTGCCCTCTGGAATATCATATTCCATGCCCTTCGATCCCTCAGTGTAGAAGCTGCCAGGTCCTGGGCTATTCTGATTGTGTTTCCACAATATTGAAATTGTTTCTTCCTGGCTGCTTGTAATATTTTCTCCTCGATCTGGGGATTCTGGAACCTGGCTATAATATTCCTGGGAGTTTTCTTTTTGGGGTCTTTTTTAGGAGGTGATCGGTGGATTCTTTCAACCTCTATTTTGCACTCTGGATCTAAAACATCAGGGCAGTTTTCCTTGAGAATTTCTTGAAGGGTGATTTCTAGGTTCTTTCCTTGATCATGGCTTTCAGGTAGTCCAATAATTTTTAAATTGTCTCTCCTGGATCTATTTTCCAGGTCAGTGGTTTTTCCCATGAGATATTTCACATTGCCTTCTAATCTTTCATTTGTTTGGATCTGCTTAACAGCATCTTGATTTCTCATAAAGTCATTAGCTTCCATTTGCTCCAGTCTAACTCTGAAGGAATGAATCTCCTCAGTGAACTTTTGAGATTCTTTTTCCATCTGGCAAATTCAACTTTTTAAGGCATTCTTCTCCTCATTGCCCTTTTGGGCCTCCTTTGCCATTTGAGTTAGTCTATTTTTTAAGGTGTTGTTTTCCTCAGTCAGGCTGTTGACCCTCATTTCATACTTTTCCTGCATCCTTCTCATTTCTCTTTCCAATTTTTCCTCCACTTCTCTTATTTGATTTTTAAAGTCCTTCTTAAGGTCCTCTATGGCCTGCAACCCGCTGATGTTTTCCCCTGGGGCTTTTGGAGCAGGACTTCTGACCTCACAGTCCTTTTCCTGCTCTATGCCCCCAAAATAGGAGTCTAGGGTTGCATTTTTCTGTTTCCTTTGCCTTGGCATGTTGCCACTTAATTGCTTGACTTTGGGGCTTTTTGCCACACTATGGCTTTAAGGCCAGATAGAGGAATTTTCGTCCCGAAGTGTGGGGGGCAACTTCCGTTTCTGGCAAGCTGTAAACCCACCCACAACTTCCACCCTAGATCACAATCCAGATCCAGGGAGGTTAAAGCAAGAGCGATTATCCCCCCCAAGACTGATCACTGGATCTCCCTGCTAATTTGCAGGCTGGGAGCGGGAGCTGCCTCTGAAAACTACAAAATGGCGTTTGTCCTCAGTGGTTTCTAGCCCCCAGGGGAGGGAGCCGATGCATTCCCTAATACCAGTCCCAAAGTCCATAGCACACTAACCTCTTACTTTGTCCCAGGCAAGTCTATGTTGATAATTCTGGAGTCGCCACAGCTCCTGGTGTTCTGGGGTTCCTCCAGCTGGCTGATGGCCCTGCTGCCCTGGGGCTAAAACCTCGGCTCATGCGGACCTGGGCTCGGCTCGGCTCCTGCGCTCTGCGCGCTGCATGCTGCCAGGTCCCAGACCACTGCGCTGGTCCTTCCTGCAGGGCTGCTGGGCTGTCCTCAGCGGGAGTTTAGCTTCTCTGTGTCGTTCTGTGGGTGCTGGGGCTCCAGAAGTTGTTCAGAGTCCCCTTTTACATCGTTTGGGGGAATGTGGGGGCAGAGTGGCTTGCATGAGCTGTTTCTACTCCGCCATCTTGGCTCCGCCCCCTCTGCAAAATTTTTAAAGAAAATATTAGAAAAAAGAGTACAGCAACTTTTCATGAGAATAATATACTTTGACCAGGTTGGATTCATCACAGGAATGCAAGATTGGTTCTATATTAGGAAAATTATCAGGATAATCATATCAACAACAAAACTAGTAAAAACAATGATTATAACAAGAGATGTAGAAAAACATTTTCACAAAATATAAAAGCCATTCCTATTAAAAACATTAGAACGCATAGAAGAAAATGTAGTCTTACTTAAAATAATAAGTAGCATCTATCTAAAACCATCAGCAAGTATTATAAGTCATGGAGATAAGCTAGAAGTGTTTTTTATAAGATTAGGAATGAAATAAAGATATCCACTGCCACCCCTGCTTTCAATTTGATATTAGAAATGTTAGCTGTAGCAATAAGAGAAGAAAAAAATCTCAAAGGAATTAGATTAGGCAAAGAGACTAAGCTACCACTCTTTGCAGATGATATGATGATATGCTTATAGAATCCTAGAGAATCAAGTAAAAATCTACTTTAGAGAATAAATAAATTTAGAAAAGTTTCAGGATATAAAATAACCCCAAATAAAATCTTCGACATTCCTATATATTTATCAAAAAGGGGTATGGGAGAAGATATGGGAGAGAGCAGATTAGAGGAGGGGATATCCTGTGGGACTGCTATTCTGGGGTGGTGGGTAGGGGGAAAATGGGGAAAATTTGTAACCCAAAATCTGGTGCAAATGAACGATGTAATCCAAAAGTTAATAAAGCATTTGGAAAAAAAACACAAAGACCACAGCTTCTGGGATAAGAACCCACTATTTGGAGTGGCTGGGTGGCACAATGAATAGAGCATCAGCTCTGGAGTCAGGAGGCTTGAGTTCAAATTCTACCTTAGACACTTAACACAAAACTAGCCATGTGACCTTGGGCAAGTCACTTAACCCCAACTGCCCTGCCTAGCCTATTTAGGAAAAAGAACTCACTATTTGACAAACACTGTAGGGAAAACTAGAAAAAATAGTATGGCAGAAACTGTGAGTAGACCAATATATTTCACCATATAGCATAATAAAGCCTAAATAGGCTCATGACCTGGATATAAATGCTGATTCTGTAAGGAGTCTGGGAGAGCAAGGAATAATATAACTGTCACATATATGGAGAATGGAATAAGTTATTAACAATCAAGAGATAGAGAGCATTATGAAATGCAAAATGGATAATTTTGATTACATTAAATTGAAGTCTTTTTGTACAAACAAAGCCAATGGAACCAAGATTAGGAGGGAAGCAGGAAATTTGGAAAGAATTTTTACCAAAAGTGTCTGTGATAAAGGCCTCATTTCTTTTTTGTTTCTTTTCTTTCTTTTTGGTAGAGCAATTGGGGTTAAGTGACTTGCCCAAGGCCACAAGGCTAGTTTTTGTGTTAAGTGTCTGAGGCCTGATTTGAACTCAGGCCCTCCTGACTCCAGGGCTAATGCTCTATTCACTATACCACCCAGCTTCCCTAAAGGCCTCATTTATAAATTATACTGGCAAATATACAATATAAGAATGCAGGTCATTCTCTCATTGATAAGTGGTCAAATGATATGGACAGGTAGTTTTTAGAGGAACAAAAAATAAAGATATCCTTAATCATATGAAAAACTGTCCTAGATCACACTTGATTAGAGAAATGCAAATCAAAACAATTCTGAGGTACAACATATCACTGATCAAAGTGGCTAACTTGACAAAACAGGAAAATGATCAATGCTGAAGAAGATGTGGGAAAATCAGAACAATAATGCTTTGTTGTTGGGATTGTGAACTGATCCAACCATTCTGGAGAGCAATTTAGAACTATGCCCAAAGGGCTATAAATAATTGCATGCCCTTTGACCCAGCAATACCACTTCTAGGGTTGTATCCCAAACAGATCATAGAAGTGGGAGGAAGACTCATATGCACAAAAATATTTATAGCATCTGTTGTTGTGGTGGCAAAGAATTGGAAATCAAGGGGATGTCCATCAGTTGTGGAATCACTAAACAAATTGTGGTATATGAATGTAATGGAATACTAGTGTTCGGTAAGAAATGAAGAGGAGATGGACTTCATAATAACCTGGAGATACTTACATAAACTAATGCTGAATGAGAGGAGCAGAAGCAGGAGAACATTGTACACAATTGCAGACACATAATATCTGTGATGACTGACTTTGATAGACTGGGCTCATCTCAGCAATTCAAGGTTACAAGATAATTCCAAAGGACTCATGAAGGAAAAGGCTATCCACATCCAAAGACAGATTTGTTGAGTTTGAATGGAGATTGAAGCAAACTACTCTCTCTCTCTCTCTCTCTCTCTCTCTCTCTCTCTCTCTCTCTCTTGTTTTTGTTTTGTTTTGTTTTGTTTCTTCTTCCTCATTGTTCATTCCATTGGTTATAATACTTCTTTGCAACCTGACTAATATTTAATGTGAAAATATTTGTAGAACTTATATCAGATTTCATGCTGCTTTGGGGGTAAATGGGAAAAGAGAGTGAGGGGGAGAATATGTAGAACTGAAAAGCTTTTAGGACTGAATACTGTAAACTCAAAGTAAATTAATTAATTATTTAAAAAATAAAAAAATAACACTTAAAGAAAAAAAACAGGTCAGTTTGAAAAAAGGTGTTTAAAAAAAGCTATTAAGAAGAATGCTTTATAAAGCAGAATTGTCCAAATAGAAAGGGAGGTTCAGCTGGTCACTGAAGAATATAATTCCTTATTACTTAAAATGGAAAAAATGGAAGCAAATGGCTTTATGAGAAATCAGAAAACAATTAAATGAAACCAAAAGAATGAAAAAAAAATAGAAACTGTGAAATATCTCATGGGAAAAACCACTGACCTGGAAAATAGATCCAAGAGAGTTAATTTTAAAAATATTGGACAACTTGAAAGTCATGATTAAAGAAAGAGCTGAGATGAAATCTTTCAAGAAATTATCATGGAAAAATGCCCTGATATTCCAGAACCAGAGGGTAAAATAGAAATTGGAAGAATCTGCTGATCTCTCCCTGAAAGACATCATGAAATGAAAACTTTTGGAAATATTATAGTCAGATTCCAGAATTTACAAGAAAAGGAGAAAATACTGCAAGCAGCCAGTAAGAAACAATTCAAATATCATGGAACCACTGTCAGAATAATAGAAGATTTAGCAGAATTTACATTAAAGGATCAGAAGGGTTGCAATATAATATTCTTGAGGGCAAAGGAGCTAGGAGTACAACCAAAAATCATCTACCCAACAAAACTGAATATAATAATTCCTAGGGAAAAGGGATAGTCAATGAGATAGGTCCTCTAGCATAACTGATGAAAAGACTAGAGTTGAAAATAAAGTTTGACTTTCAAATACAAGACTCAGGAGTAACATAAAAAGTTAAACAGGATAGGGAAATCAAGGGCTTTAATAAGATTGAACTGTTTACATTTCACCATAGAAAGTTGGTGTTTGTAACTATAAGACATTTCCATTTTTAAGGTAATTTTATGGAGTATATGTAGGCAGAGGGTCCAGGTGTGAGTTCATTATGAAGGAATGATATCTAAAAAATAAAATTAAGAGGTGAGAGAAGAATGCAATGAGAGAAAGCAGCAGGGAGACTTAGTATAGGGTAAGTTTATTCACATAAAAGTGGCAAGAAAACACTTTTATAATGGAGGGGAGTGAAAGGGAGTGAGCGAAACTTACTTTCAACAATTTCGGCTCACAGAAGGAAAAATGACATACTCCATGAGAAATAGAAATATATCTTACCCTACAGGACTGTGGAAAGGGAGGGGGAAATGAGAGAATGGGGGTAATTGAAGAAAGGACAAATTGGGGGAGTGGGTAGTAAGAAGCAGAACAGTTTAGAGGAAGGAGAGGGTGAGGGGAGGGAGATAAGAGAATAAATGTAGGAGAGTGAATAGGATGGAGGGGAAAATATTTGGCAATAGTAACTTCAAAGGAAATTTTGAAACAAGTTTCTCTGATAAAGGAGCCATTTCTCAAACATAGAGAGATCTGAGTCAAAATTATATAAATAAGAGCCATTCCCCAATTGATAAGTGATCAAAATATATGAACTGTTTTCACATGCAGTAACCAAAACTATTTATAGCCATATGAAAAAATACTCTAACTCACTATTGATTGGAGAAATACACATTAAAACAATTCTAAGATATTGCCTCATACTGGTTAGTTTAGCTAATAGGATAGAAAAGGCAAATGAAAAATGTTTAAGGGGTTTAATGTTTAAATGTTTAATGAGACATTAAAGTATTGTTGATAGGCTTTTGAACTGATTCAACCTTTCTATAGAGCAATTTGGAACTATGGCCAGAGTGCTTTGAAACCATCCATACCCTTTCACCTATCAATGCTAGAACTATGTCTGTGTCCCAAAAGAGATTTTTAAAAAAGAAAAGGACCTATATGCACAAAAATATTTATAGCAGTTCTTTTCTAGTGGCAAAGAATTAGAAATTGATTTTTGCCCATCAGTTGGGTAAAGCTGAACAAGGTGAGCTTTGTGATTATTGAATACTACTATACAATGTGATATGATGAGCAAGATGCTCTCAGCGAAACCTGGAGGGACTTGCATGAGTTGACAGAAAGAGAAATGTACTGTGTACAAAGTCACACCAATATTGTAGGATGATCAGCTGTGAATGACTTAGTTATTCACAGCAATGCAGTGATCTAAAACAGTTCTGAAGGACTTATGATGAAAAATGTTATCCATCCCCAGAGAAAGAAGTGATGGTTTCTGAATACAGATTGAAATATCCCTTTTTGCTTGCTTTATTTTTCTAGAGAGTTTCTTCTGTTTTCTTTCACAGCATGACTTATGAATATGTTTTGCATCAATACACATGTGTACACTGTATCAAATTGCTTGCCTTATCAATGGGGTTAGGTGGCAGGGAGGGTGAAAGGGAGAGAATTTTGAACTCTAAGTTTTAGAAAACAATGTTAAAAATTGTTTCCACATGTACCTGTGGAAAAATAAAATACTAAATGAGACATTAACAAAGAAACAAATTAAATATCACAGAGCCACAATTGGGATTACATGGGACTAAGAAGTTGTAATTTTAAAGGATCATAGGTCATGGAACATGATGCTTGAGAAGGCAAAGGAGTTATAATTACAACAAAGAATCTCTAATCAGGAGAACATAAGCATAATGCTTAGAGAGAAAAGTGTGCATTTAATGAAATAGGATATCAAACTATCATAAGGAGAAGACCAGAATTAAACAAAAAAGATGATCTCCTATATCAAGACAGAAGAGAAATCTAAAAATGTATAAAGGGAAATGAAAACATAAGGGATTCAATGGTACTAAAGTATTTATTCCCCTACATGAGAAAATGATACTAGTAAATCTTAAAAATTATACCTCTAAAAACATAGTTAAAAGTAATATACACAGAAAGAGGGCATAGATATAAGGTGAAGTTGAGGGAATGACAAAAAAAAATAAGAGATGAGAAAGAGGAGTACACTGGATTCATAAGAAAGGTAGGGGTAGAATGGGATAAATTATTTCAAATTCAACAGGATGAAAAATTTATTACAGAGAGGGGAAAATGGGAGGGTGGGCAATGGGCATCACTTGAACTTTACTCTCATCAGTATTTGCTCAAAGAGGAAATAATATAGACAGTCCATTGATTATAACTTAATAGGAAAGTAGGAGGGGAGAAGATTAAGCAAAAGGGAGGGGTAAGACAGAGTAGGAGAGATGCTAGACAAAAGTAAAACACTGTCAAAGAGGGAATGAGTCAAAAGAGATAGTGAACAAATGGGAGGGAAAATAAGGTGGAGGGAAATAGAGTTACTAATCATAACTGTGAATGTGAATGGGATAAGCTCTCCTATAAAATGGAAGTGGATAGCAGAGTGTATCAAAAGCCAGAATCACACATTATGTTTTCTATTAGAAACAAACTTGAAGGTCGGGGAGGAGCCAAGATGGTGGAAAGGAAGAAGTAACCTCGCTGAGCTCCTCAGTCACTAAGGCTCAAAGGGTGAATCTGAGTGGAATCCGGAGTGACAGAGCCCACTGGAAGATGAAGTGTGGCAGAGTCCAGCCCAGGAGGTTGCCCAGTGTGTCCTGGCTGGTCGAGCACAGAGCGCGTGGTGTCTGCACAGCCTAGACCTAAGAGCAGACAAGCAGACTACACCAGAGAGAGCAAAAGCCGCAGCCTGCAGACTTACCGAGGACGAATCACAGTCATCTCTCAGACAGGCAGGATCATTGAAGTCTGGTAGGAAAGTTGGGCCCTCAGTGGAAAGAGTGGCTTCTCTAGCTACATTCAGCCCCCACCTGGAAGTTTAGAAACTTCCTGCCTGTATAATACAGGGGCTGGAATGGCAAAGTAAATTCTAGCTGCTCTGATCATCCCATCCCTCCTTCATGAAGCAGAAAACCCAAAGAAAAGTCTCCCACCCAGATTGAAATCCCAAGTTAATGGAAATAGCCCCAGGCTTGAGAGTCTCCAAGAAGGGGTGTAACTGAGACAGCCAGGAGTCTGAAGAGAAGAGAGGGTGGGTCCCAACAAGCCCCACCTCTCCTCACCAACAAAAGCCTACTTATAGCCCAGGGGTATAAAGGCAGAAATATGAAGTGGTCAGAGGCACCCATACCTACTCATCTACATCCCTCATTGACTTCCCTGACTTAGCCATAAACTAGACACCCAGAGGTATTCAAAGTCAAGGATCAGGCCCTAAACTCATAGCCTGAGAAATTAAGAAACAGGAAATCACAATGGGAAAAAAAAGAAGCTGAGAAGGAGAAGGGAAAGGCAAAAAAGCCTATTCGAGCATACTATGCAGGGCAAGAACAACAAAATACACAGGACAGTATAGACTCTCTACCCACACCTGAGGCCACAGAAGGAAACATGATCTGGTCTCAAGCCCAAATAGCATTCTTGGAGGAGCTTAAGAAAAATTTTAAAGACCAAATCAGGGAGGCAGTGACCAACTTGGAAAAATGTCTCAGTGAAGTAATTGGAGAAAATACCACCCTAAAAAAGGGACTTCAAAAAATAACTGAAGACCATAATTTGATAAAAATTAGAAACAATCGAATTGAAGCTCAGAACTCTATGATGCAGCAAGAGTCAATCAAACAAAACAAGACGATCAAAAAATTGCAAGAAAATGTAAAATATCTCACTGGAAAAATAACTGACCTAGAGAACAGATACAGGAGAGACAACCTAAGAATTATTGGCCTACCAGAAAGCCATGATGAAAAAGCATCCTAGACAACAAACTCCAAGAGATTGTCAAAGAAAACTGTCCTGAGGTCCTGGAATCAGAAGATAAAATAACTATCGACAGAATTCACCTGACTCCTCATGAGAGAGATCCCAAACTGAAAACTCCAAGAAATATAGTAGCCAAATTCCAGAATTACAAGATTAAAGAAAAAATTCTACAAGCAGCCAAAAAGAAACAATTCAAATATCAAGGAACTACAGTTAGGATCACACAGGACCTAGCAGCTTCTACATTAAAAGAGCGGAGGGACTGGAATTTGATATTTTGTAGGGCAAGAGATCTAGGACTACAACCACAGATTAACTACCCGGCAAAACTGAGCATAATCTTCCAGGCAAGGAGATGGTTGTTTAATGAAATAAGGGACTTCCAGATGTTCCTGATGAAAAAGCCAGAGCTCAATGGAAAATTTGATCTCCAATTACAAGACTTCAGAAAGACATAAAAAGGTAAACAAGAGAAACACAGACTCACACATGCATAAGTGCACACACCCACACCCACAAACATGCTCATTACTTGGGATACAACAAGAGCAAAATGTTCACATCCCTATATGTGGAGCTGATAACTGTCAATATTCAAAATCTTTATGATTATCATGACCTTCAAAAGGGTTATACTTAGATAGAGGGTGTGGATATGAATGCACTAACCTGATGTCTAAAAAAAAAAAAATTAAGGGGATCAAAGAGACTGTAATGGGAAAAAGGAAAGGATTAGATAGGAAAAGGTAAAATATGCCATTTGAAGAGACATTAAAACACACTATAGAAGAGGGGAAAGAAAGAGGGAGAGGAACATCATTTAAACACTATTCTGACTGGTTTTGGATCAAAGAGAGATCAACTTAAATCAGTGAAGTTTAAGATATTAATGTGAATAGACACATAAATTCATTAAATAGAGGAAAAGGAGGGAGGGAGAGGAGCAATGTTTGAAATTTACTCTCATTGGTTTGGAATCAAACAGGGAGTAATTCACTCTGATAAGTATAAAAACTTATTTTGTCCTATAGAAAGCAGAAGGGTAAGGGGGAGGGTGAAAAAGAGGAGACTAAAGGGGGGGATTAGAAGGGAGGGAAACAGTAATAAGGGGAGAGGGTAGGTTAAGAAGAGGGATCACTGGGTGGGAACACTGAGGGAGGGGGTGGTCAAAAGGGAAACTTCAAGGAGGGGAAGGGATAAGGAAGAAACAAAAACATAAACAGGGGAGGGAATAGGATGGAGGGGAAGAGACAGATAGTCATCATTACTGTGAATGTGAATGGGATGAACTCTCCTATAAAACACAGGCAGATAGCAGAATGGATTAAAACATAATCCTAAAATATGCTGTCTACAAGAAACACATTTGAAACAAAGGGATACCCACAGGGTAAGGGTAAAAGGTTGGAGTAGAATTTATTATGCCTCAGCTAAAGTAAAACAAGCAGGGGTAGCAATACTTATCTCAGATAAAGCAAAAGCAAAAATAGATCTAATTAAAAGAGATAAGGAAGGAAACTATATCCTACTAAAAGGCACCATCAAGAATGAAGCAATATCACTACTTAATATATATGCACCAAGTGGTATAGCATCTAAATTCCTAGAGGAGAAGTTAAAGGAATTAGAGAAAGAAATAGATAGCAAAACTATACTAGTGGGGGACCTTAATCTTCCCCTCTCTGAACTCGATAAATCTAACCTTAAAATAAACAAGAAAAAAGTTAAGGAGGTGAATTGAATCTTAGAGAGACTAGATATGATGGATCTCTGGAGAAAACTGAATGGGGATAAAAAGGAATTTACTTTCTTCTCAGCAGTGCATGGTACATACTCAAAAATAGACCACGTACTAGGGCATAAAAACCTCACAATCCAGTGCAGAAAGGCAGAAATATTAAGCACATCATTCTCAGATCATGATGCAATAAAAATTATATGCAATAAAGGGCCATGGGAAGATAGACTAAAAACGAATTGGAAATTAAACAATTTAATCCTAAAAAAATTGGTGGGTCAAACAAGAAATTATAGAAACAATCAATAATTTCATTCAAGAGAATGATAATAATGAAACAACATACCAAAATTTGTGGGATGCACTAAAGGCAGTTCTCAGGGGAAGTTTTATATCTGTGAGTGCATACTTAATTAAAGCAGAGAGAAGGGAGGTCAATGAATTGGACATGCAATTGAAAAAGCTAGAAAAAGAACAAATTGAAAATCCCCAAAATTGTACTAAATTAGAAATATTGAAAACCAAAGGTGAGATTAATAAAATTGAAATTAAGAAAACCATTGAATTAGTAAATAAAACTAAGAGCTGGTTTTATGAAAAAATCAACAAAATTGATAGACACTTAGTCAATATGATAAAAAAAAAGAAAGAAGAAAACCGAATTATGAGTATCAAAAATAAAAAGGGTGAATCTACCTGCAATGAAGAGGAAATCAAAAAAAAAATAATGAGGAATTATTTTTCCCAATTGTATGCACATAAATATGACAATCTTGGTGAAATGGATGAATATTTACAAAATCACAAGTTGCCCAGATTAACTGAAGAGGAAGCGAATTACCTAAATAACCCCATCTCAGAAAAAGAAATCAAACAAGCCATCAAAGAACTCCCTAGTTCCTCCCTAGAAAAAAATCTCCAGGGCCAGATGGGTTTACTAGTGAATTCTATCAAACATTTAAAGAACAATTGATTCCAATACTCTACAAACTATTTGGGAAAATTAGTGAAGAAGGAGTCCTACCAAACACTTTCTATGACACAAATATGGTACTGATTTCTAAATCAGGAAGAGATAAAACAGAGAAAGAAAATTATAGACCAATTACCCTCATGAATTTAGATGCAAAAATTCTAAATAAAATATTAGCCAAAGGACTCCAACAACTTATCACAAAAATAATACACTCTGATCAGGTAGGATTCATTCCAGGAATGCAAGGATGGTTTAATATTAGGAAAACCATCAGTATAATTGAGCACATCAACAATAAACCTAACAGAAACCACATGATCATCTCAATAGATGCAGAAAAGGCTTTTGACAAAGTACAACACCCATTCCTATTAAAAACACTAGAAAGTATAGGAATAAATGGAGCCTTCCTCAAAATAGTTGATAGCATCTATTTAAAACCATCAGCAAGTATTATATGCAATGGGGATAAACTAGAAGCCTTTCCAATAAGATCAGGAGTGAAACAAGGGTGTCCACTATCACCCCTCTTATTCAGTCTGGTACTAGAAACACTAGCAGTAGCAATTAGAGAAGAAAAAGAAATCAAAGGAATCAAATTAGGTAAAGAAGTGACAAAGCTATCACTCTTTGCAGATGATATGATGATATACTTAGAGAATCCTAGAGAATCAAGTCAAAAACTACTAGAGACAATAAATAAATTTGGCAAAGTTGCAGGATATAAAATAAACCCATATAAATCCTCAGCATTCCTGTACATCTCTAATGAAACTCAACAGCAAGAAATAGAAAGAGAAATCCCATTTAAAGTCACTGTAGACATTATAAAATATTTGGGAATCTACTTGCCAAAACAAATCCAGAATGTATATGATCACAACTACAAAACACTTCTCACACAAATAAAAGCAGATCTAAATAGTTGGAAAAATATCAATTACTCATGGCTGGGTCGAGCTAATATAATAAAAATGACAATTTTACCCAAACTAAACTATATATTTAGTGCCATACCAATCAATTTACCAAAAAACTACTTTGTAGAGTTAGACAAAATAATAACAAAATTTATTTGGAAAAACAAACGGTCTAGAATATCAAGGGAATTGATGAAAAGAAATGCTAGGGAAGGTGGACTAGCTATGCCAGATCTTAATCTGTATTATACAGCAGCAGTCATCAAAACTGCTTGGTTCTGGCAGAGGTGTAGAGTAGTGGATCAATGGAATAGATTAGGTGCAGGAGACCCGGCAGTTAATGAATATAGCAATCTATTGTTCGATAAACCCAAAGACCCCAGTTTCTGGGATAAGAATGCACTATTTGACAAAAACTGCTGGGAAAACTGGAATACAGTATGGCAGAAACTGGGCATAGATCATTATCTAACACCATATACCGAAATCAAGTCGAAATGCGTGCATGATCTAGGTGTAAAGGATGATACTGTAAGCAATTTGGGAAAGCAAGGAATAGTTTACCTGACATATCTGTGGAGAGGGGAAGACTTTAGAACCAAACAAGAATTAGAGAGCATTATAAAATGCAAAATGGATAATTTTGATTACATTAAATTGAAAAGCTTCTGTACAAATAAAGCCAATGTAAGCAAGATCAAGAGGGAGGTGGGAAATTTGGAAAGAATTTTTACAACTTGTGTCTCTGATAAAGGACTCATTTCTAAAATTTATAGAGAATTGAGCCAAATTTATATGAATACAAGTCATTCCCCAGTTGATAAGTGGTCAAAAGATATGAACAGGAAGTTTTCAGAGAAAGAAATTAAAGATATCTATAAGCATATGAAGAAATGCATTAAATCACTATTAATTAGAGAAATGCAAATCAAAACAACTCTGAGATACCACATCCCTCCAGTCAGATTGGCTAAGATGACAAAACAAGAAAGAGACAAATGCTGGAGAGGATGTGGACAAATTGGAACACTAATACATTGCTGGTGGAGCTGTGAACTTATCCAACCATTCTGGAGAGCAATCTGGAATTATGCCCAAAGGATTATAAATAATTTCATACCCTTTGACCCAGCCATACCACTTCTAGGGTTATATCCCAAAGAGATCATAGAAGTGGGAGGAAGACCCATATATACAAAACTATTTTTAGCAGCCCTTTTTGTGGTTGCAAAGAATTGGAAACTAAAGGGGTGCCCATCAATTGGGGAATGGCTAAACAAGTTGTGGTATATGAATGTAATGGAATATTATTGTGTTATAAGAAATGAAGAGGTGACGGATTTCATAATTACCTGGAGAGACTTATACAAACTGATGTTGAGCGAGAAGAATAGAATCAGAAGAAATTTGTATACAATCACAGGCATACCATATCTGTGATGACCAACTATGACAGACTGGACTCTTTTCAGCAATGCAGTGATATAAGTTAATCCCAAAAGACTCAAGAAAGTGAGAAATGCGCCATCCAGAGATATAACTAGAAAGAACTGAGCCTGAATCCTGATGGAAGCAAACTAAATGATCTTGTCCTTTTCATTGTTTGGTTTTATTTCTTTCTTACCATCTTTCATCCCACCTAATACAACACGCCTTTGTAATTGGAGTAATGTCTAATATGAATGCATTTGCAGATCCTATACTGGACTATATGCTGTTGTGTGGGGAGGGGGGAGGGAAGTAAAGGAAATTTGAAAATCAAGGAACTATCGAATTGAATCTTGTTAACTGAAACTAAACTAATAAATTAATTTAAAAAAAAAGAAACACACGAAGCAGAGAGACACATAGTGTAATGGTAAGGACCTGAAGCACATTCTATTTATGCTTCAGCTGAAGTAAAATAAAAACAGGGTAGCTATCATGGTTTCAGGCAAAGCAAAAGCAAATATAGACTTAAAAGAGATAAAGGAGGGAAAATGCATCTTGCTAAAAGGTATGATAGACAATGAAATAATATCAATACTAAACATATGCACATATACCATCAAAATTCTTAAAGAAGTTGAGTTACAGTTTTATGACCAAATCTGAGATGGAAATCATTACCAAATATTATATATATATATAGTTATTTCCAATTAAAAAGCTTTTGCACAAACATAACCAATGTAACCAAAATTAGAAGGAACATGGAAAGCTGTGAAACATTGTTTACTTCAAGCATCTCTGACAAAGGTCTCATTTCTCAGTATAGAGAATTGAATCAAATTTATAAGAACACAAACCATTCCCAAATTGATCAGTGTTCAAAGGATGTACACAGGCTGTTTCAGATGAAAAATAATTTAAATTATCTATAGACATATAAAGATGTTCTCTAAATCACTATTGATTAGAGTAATGCAAATTATAACAGCTCTGAGCTACTACCTCACATCTCTCAGATTGTCTAATAGGACAAAAAAAAAAGAAGTAAATTGATGAATTTTGCAAAGGGAGTGGGAAAATTGGGACACTAGGTCACTGTTGGTGGAGTTGTGAACTTATTCAAATATTCTGGCCAAGTAATTTGGAACAATGCCCATAGGGCTATAAAACTATGTATCCTTGGGGCAGTAGGTGGCACAGTGAATAGAGCACTGGCCTTTGAGTCAGGAGGACCTGAGTTCAAATCCAGCTTCAGACACTTAACACTTATTAGCCATGTTACTTTGCGCAAGTCATTTAACCCTAATTGCCCTCAAAAAAAAAAAAGGAAAAAAAAACTGTGTATCCCCATTGATTTAGCTATACCACGACTATGTTTGCATCCTAAAGAGATGATTAAAAAGGGGGAAAGATCTTCACATTCAAAAATATTTATAGCAGCCCTATTGGTGGTAGCAAACTGTTGGAAATTTTGGGGATGCCCATCAATTTGGGAATGACTGAAAGAACTGTGATATATGAATATAATGGAATACTATTGTGGAATAAAAAATGATTAGCAGGCAGATTTCATAAAAATCTGGAACTACTTGTATGGACTGATGCTAAGTGAAATGAGCACCACCAGGACAACATTGTACATAATCTCAGCAACATCTTGGGATGATCAATTATGAATGACTCAACACTTATTAGCAGCATAATGATCATTAAGACAAGTACAAAGTATTCACAAAGGAAAATTCTATCAATATCCAGAGAAATGATGGCCCAAGAAGGACAATTGAAGAATATTTTTTCATTTGCGTTATTGTTTTCGATCTTCTTTCACAACTTTGTCTAATATGAAGATATGTTTCCTGTGATAGCACATGAAGAACCTATATCATATCACTTATCATTTTCACAAGAGGGGAATGGCAGGGGAAGGATGGAGGAAGAACAATGTGGAATTCAAAATCTTGAAAAATGAATGCTAAAAATCTTGTGGTGTAACTGGAAAAATACTGTTTAAAAAAAAGATTTGTCATTTTGAAAATATGCATTTTGCCTGGGAATATATATATATATATATATCCCATCATAACTGTATGAAAACCAAGAGCAAAATAACCCTAATAAAATAAATTTAACATATTGAACTCTAAAATTTATCAAAAATAATATCTCATATCTAAAATTTATCAAAAATAATATGCATAAAATATTTATTTTAAAGAATTACTAAATTGAATATTCACAGAATTTTAATAAATTTTCAAGCTTGGTATATCAAATGATATGTGGAAGAATAACTCATAGAAGGAGAATTATTGTAACATATCATTGTCAGTTATAAAGCTAGCATGATGCAATCTTGCTTCTGGGTCCATCAATCAGAAATAATTTTAAGAAGCATGCTACAACTCATAAATGGTGCCATAATATTTAGTTTCTTCATTAAGTTGGGGTATTAATAATAATCTTTAATCTTCCCTAGACAACTTCATAAGATATTACGTGTATTTTCTGGCTTAACAAAAATTGTTTGAAATTCCCAAGAAAGGGATAAAGTTGATATTTACATAAGTCTATTAAATTGAAGGTCGTAGACTCCCACTCTGCAGCCAGTCAAGTGATTCATTAGAAACAGACTGCCAGTCCCTGGAAAGTATCATTACTTTGAATCTGTTAGTAGTTTATTAGTAAAAGGAGCTTTATTTGATGGGTCTCATTACTCCCATCTACAGTATTTACTCCTTCACCTCCCAATCATCGATCCATTTACCTTAACACAGTTTTTTTTTGTTTTGTTTTGTTGTTTGTGTGTGTGTGTGTGTGTGTGTGTGTGTGTGTGTGTGTGTGTGTGTGTGCGTGTAGTTGCCTGCCAATTTGCTAGAATAGTAGCAATGTCTCATATCTAAATACAGCCCTCAGTGGAGATGGACATAGAGGGGACTTCTTTCCATGGACAATAGGACATTAAAGGCTATAGTTTTGTTACGTCTGATGCTGGTGAAAAAGCAATGGAAGAAACATACGATAATGAGTGTCCTGATCCATTAGCATGAATAGGGCTCCAAATGTTTGAAGTTTAGCTCATGGGTTTCTGTTGGAAGTTGGTAGTTACTTTTAAATGGAGGGGTCAAAGGGACCAAGAAAGGAAATAATGACTCTTAAAAGAGAAAGATGATTTATCAACACCCAAAAAATATTTCATTTTTTCCTACCCTCTAAGCTCAATCTCTTCTCTCTAGTCATTCTAACAAGTTAGACCCAGATGCCAATACCCTACTTAGTTAACCAGCAGGAGATGTTTAGCAGATTGACTCATTCATTAATTATCAGGTAGATTTATAACAACTAGTTTTAATTCCCTCTATAGATTATAAAGTATTTTTAAAGGGGCATTTACTAAGAAACTAGAGTTAATATATAAAACAAAACAGGTTTTTGTTAAAGGAATTTTAAAGATTCTTATTTCTAGATGATCCAGATACTAAACATAGATAAATTAAATTTGAACCATGGGTAACTTTATCTTTTATTTATTTATTTTTAGTTTTCAGTATTCATTTCCACAAGATTTTGATTTACAAAATTTCTCCCCATCTTCCCCCTACCTGCACCAAAAGATATCAAGCCTAATGAATACCTCTTCCCCCAATCTGGTCTTTATACTCCCCAACTCCCCCTTAACTTTCTAGTAGGGTAGGATGGATTTCTATACCCCAGTGCTGTATACCTTACTTCCAAGTGGCATGTAAAAAAAAAAAAAAACAATTTTAACACTCGTTTTAAAACTTTGATTTCCAGATTCTTTCCCTACTTCTCTCCTCACCCACCCCCACTGGGCTGACAAGCAATTCAATATAAGTTGTATATGTGTAGTTACACAAAATGTTTTTATAATATCAATATCGTGAAACACTAACTCTGTTTCCCTTCATCCTATCCTACCCCCACTATTTTCTCCTTTGACCCTATCCCTTTTCAAATATGTTTGCTTCTAATTACCCTCTCCCCCAATCTATTTTCACTTCTATCATCCCCCCCCCCCTTATCCCCTTTCCCCCTACTTTCCTGTAGGGTAAGATACCCTCTTGAGTGAGTATGTTATTCCCAAATCAGGCCAAATTCAATGAGAGTAAGGTTGACCCATTCCCTTTCACCTTCCTGATTTTCCCCTCCATTGTAATAATTGTCTCTTACCTCTTTTATATGAAATAATTTACCCTATTCTATCTCTCCCTTTCTCCTCCCATTATATTCCTATCTCATCTCTTAATTTTATTTTTTAGATATCATCCCTTCCTATTCAACGGATTCTGTGCCCTCTGTCTATGTGTACATGTACACACATATATACACGCACTCACATATGTAATTGTGCACTCACTCATACACCCTCATATATATATATATATATATATATATATATATATATATGTATATATATATATATATGTTTATAGATAGATAGGTAGATAGGTATAGATATATAGATAGATATGTATGTGTGTATTGCCTTCAATATTTTCATACTGAGGAATGGCTCATGAGTTACAATGTCATTCAGTGAAATAGAGGACTTTCAAGTACTCTTATTGAAAAAAAAAAGTGTAGCAAGTAATTTCTTTTGTTGAGAGGACCTTCAGAGAAAGGTCTTGGAAGCTGATCATAAGTTAATCTCTTTTGTTGAATTTACATGGTCCATGTACCTGAGGGTATCAGTGAAGGGCAAGAATCAGGCTCATTCCTAGATGTAATTGTCCCTTTCTACAACACCATCTACTTTTCTTCCAGTATCCAAATTTGCTTTAGGATTTCCTACTGCCTGACTTGAATTTCCTTCAATGCACTTGATTTATTCTAAGTATTTCTTTCCCGTGAGGAGCCACATGGTTATGTTGGCTTCTATCAGGGTAAAAATTCACTCCTCTTCCCTCTTCTTAAACTTCAAGCTCTGGGTCATTTTCAATTTATTCACTTATTTTACTATTATCTCTTTTACTCTGGCAGTATAATAGTCAAATGTCTATACAAAAACATTAGATTTAGCTCCAAAAAAACAAAAAACAAAAAAACAATTCAGTCATAAGATAATTTAAGTGATATTCAAAATGATTTTGTTAATGTAGACTTACAAATTTATATGTTGAATGTTTTTAATGTAAAACATTCCTAAGAAAAATATATATCCATCGTGCCAAATAAAATACTATGAATACTTTTGCTGATGAAATTGAGCCAAATTGCTGAAAGGAAAGCTTAAACTAAATGTAGACCCATTATTTATCTGAACAAATCCTAATATTATACTATTTAAATATAAATTTATTCAAGTATATGATACATTTATAACATTTCTTAATTGATTGATTAATTCAACAAATGCTTGTTGAGCATTAAAAAAACACAATTATCTACATAATTAAATCCCCTCATAATAAAAACTCTTTGAAGAAAGGGACTATTTCATTATTATATGCTTATTTCACAGTTTCTTTGATATAATAGTTCTTCAGTAGATTTTTTTATTGAATTATATACACATGTATGTACACACTTGTAAAAGAAGAGGAAAATTTAATATATAAATGTATACATACATATATATATATATTCAAATTTCCTTTTTTATATGTGTAGAATTCAATAGCATTTTATATTTTTCCCAATTACATGTCAGGACAATTTTTGCCATTTATTTATTTATTTATTTATTTATTTATTTATTTATTTATTTATTTTTAAGCAATTGGGGTTAAGTAACTTGCTCAAGGTTACACGGCTAGTCATTATTTATGCGTGGGTGCTCATTTTCTGAGGCCGGATCTGATCTCGGGTCATCCCAACTCCGAGGCCGGCGCTCTTACTCACTGCGCCACCTAGCCGCCCCTTTAGGGCAATTGGGGTTAAGTAACTTGCCCAAGGTTACACGGCTAGGTTTTTGTTTGTATGGATTAAGTGTCGGAGGCCGGCTCCGAACTCAGGTCCTTCTGACTCCAGGGCCGGCGCTCTATTCACTGCGCCACCTAGCCGCCCCTTTTGCCATTTATTTTTACAATAATTTGAGTTCCAATTTGTTCTGCCTCCACTCCTCCCTTCACCTCTTCTGGAAATGATAGGCAATGTGATATAGGTTCTACAGTGCTATCATGGAAAACACATTTCCATAGTAAAGTTGTGAAAGAGGAAACAGATCACAAAAAAAAAAAAAAATCCCCACAATAAATTAAGTGAAAAAAAATAAGCTTCAATCTGCATTCAGAGTCCATCATTCCTTTTTCTGAATGTGCATAGAATTTTCTTTTGCAAGTCCTTTGTAGTTGCCTTAGATCATTATGTTGCCGAGAAGAGTTGAGTCCTTCATAGTTGATCATCACAAAATGTTGCCGATATCGTGTATACTGTTTTCCTGCTGGTACTCATTTCATTTAGTATTGGTTCTTTCAAGTCTTTCCAGGTCTTTCTGAAATCTGTCTACTCATCATTTCTTTTTGGACAATAGTATTCCATTACATTCACATACCACAACTGTTTCAGCTCTTCCCCAATTGATGGGAATCCTCTCATTTTCCAAAATTTTGCCATGAAGAAAAGGGCTGATATAAATATTTTTGCAAGACTTGGTTCTTTTCCATTGTTTTTGTTTTGTTTTGTTTTTTATGATCTCTTTGGGATACAGAGCTAGGAGGGGTATTGCTGGATCAAAAGGAAAGCAGTTTTGTTGTTGTTGTTGTTGTTTTGTTTTGTTTTGTTTTTTCAAATGTTTTATTAGCTTCTGGTTAAAATCATTCGTTTACGTCAGATATTAAGTTACAATTTTTCTCAATTTTCCCCTATCCACCACCCCAGAATAGCAGTGCCACAGGATATCCCCTCATCCAATCTGCTCTCTCCCATTTCTTCTCCCATACCCCCTTTGACTTTTCCAGTAGGGCAAGGTAAATCCTCGTTCCCCAATCCCTGCACATCTTATCTCCCAATTATATGCACAATACTATTAATAATATTATTTATATATTTTTAAAAATTGGTTTTAAAAGGAAGATAAGCAACTCAGTATATACTGTACATGCATAGCTATGCAAAACATTACCATAGTAGATATATTGTAAAAGACTGACTATATTTCCCTCTCTCACATGCCACCTCCCAACTGGTCAACTCCCCACTTTAGTCCTGTCCCTTTTCAAAAGTGGATGCTTCCAGCTTCCCACCCCCACCTAACCTTCCCTTCCATAGACCCTCCTCTCAACCCTTTCTCCCCTACTCTCCTGTAGGGTGAGAAACCATATTTATTATGTATGCCATTCTCTCCCTGATCGAAATTCAATGAGAATAAGGTTTTGCCTTTTTGCCTTCCTGTTCTTCCCCTCCTTGTAACCATTTCCCCTTGCTTCTTCTATATGAGATAGGTGACCATATTCTATCTCTCCCCATTTCCCATCATTATATTCCTCTCTGACCTCTTCATTTCACCTTTTAAGTATCATCCCTAACTATTACATTTGAACTGTGTCCTCTATCTATGTACACCTTTAAACATATATACACACATTCACATATGTATTTATATGCCCATTTACCCTTCTTCAACTATTTTCATACTGAGAAAAGTTTCATCAGTTACAGTTATTGTTTTTCGCTATAGGAATGTAAATAGTTCCATTTTGATAGGTTCATAATGATTTCTTTTCCCAGTTTAACTTCTTAAGCATCTCTTGCTTCTTGTATCTGAATGTCAAATTTTCTATTCTATTCTGGTTTTTTCCTCAAGAATGCTTGAAAGTCCTCTATTCCACTGAATGACCGTATTTCACCCTGAAACAAGATACTCACTTTTGCTGGGTAGGTGATTCTTGGTTTTAATCCCAGGTCCTATATTTCATGTCCTTCGATCCCTCAGTGTAGAAGCTGCCAGGTCCTGTGCTATCCTGATTGTGTTTCCACAGTATTCATATTGTTTCTTCCAGGCTACTTGTAAAATTCTCTCCTTGATCTGGGAATTCTGGAACCTAGCAACAATATTTCTAGGAGATTTCTTTTTGTGATTTTTTTCAGGAGGTGATTGGCGGATTCTTTCAACCTCTATTTTGTCCTTTGGTTCTAAAAGATCAGGGTAATTTTCCTTGAGAATATCTTGGGGGATAATTTCTAGATTATTTCTTTGATCATGGCTTTCAGGTATTCCAATAATATTTAGATTAACTCTCCTGGATCTATTTTCCAGGTCAGTGGTTTTTCCCATGAGATATTTCACATCGCCTTTTATTCTTTCATTTGTTTGGATCTGTTTAACAGCATCTTGATTTCTCATAAAGTCACTAGCTTCCATTTGCTACAGTCTAATTCTAAAGGAATGATTCTCCTCAGGGGGCTTTTGAGATTCTTTTTCCATCTGGCAAATTCCGCTTGTTAAGGCGTTCTTCTCCTCATTGCCTTTTTGAGACTCTTTTGCCATTTGAATTAGTCTATTTCTTAAAGTGTTATTTTCCTCAATCAGGCTGTTGACTGTCATTTCATACTTTTCTTGCATCTTTCTCATTTCTCTTCCCAATATTTCCCCCACTTCTCCTTTTTGCTTCTTAAGGTCCTCTATTGCATGTAACCAGCTCATATTTTCATTTTGGGCTTTTGGCGCATAATTTTTGATCTCACAGTCCTCCTCCTTTTCCATGCTTTGATCCCCTTTGCTCCGCAAAATAGGAGTGTTACGTTGAATTTTTCTGTTTATTTTGTTTCCTTTGCCTAAGCATGTTGCTACTCAATTACTTGACTTTTGGGCTTATTGCCACAGTAGGATTCTATTACCAGCCAGGGTAGCTTCCATACCTAATGCTTGGGTTTTCGCAACTTCTGGAGGTATTAGTTGGGCGTCCTCTCTGAATCCTCCACATGCTCTGGCAAGCTGGTCACACACCCCAAGACCTACAACCCAGACCATAATCCAGATCCAAGAAGGGAAAAGAAAGGATGATTACCCCCCAGACTGATCCCTGGATCCCCCTACAGTTTGCTGGCCAAGAGCTGAAGCTGCAATTTGGTACAAGCTGTGCAGTCTCCTCAGCTGTTTCTCACCCCCAGGGGAAAGAGACCACACCCTCTCCCAACCAGTCCCAAAGTCTGTAGGACACTGACCTCTCACTTTGTCCTAGGCATCTATGTATTGATAATTTTGGAAATACCACAACTGCTGGTGTTCTGGGGTCCCTCCAGCCGGCTGCTGCTGCTTTGGCCTTGCTGGGGCCTCTGACTCATGTGGGCCTGGGCTTGGCTCTCAGAGCACTCTGCTGGCTGCTCCCTAGTGGACTGCAGGGCTGTCCTCAGAGAGAGGTTAGTTTCTCTCTATCATTTCATGGGTTCTGGTGCTCCAGAGGTCTTTCAGAATCCCCATTTTACATAATGTTGTAGTGGTGTGGGCTAGGGCTCCATGGAAGTGCTGTTTCTACTCCCCCATCTTGATTTTGGCCCACATAAATAAAACTTTTGAGAACAGTTTGTGCTTTAATTTAAGTGGAACTTTTAGCAATGAAGGGGAAAATGAACTTAAAAAAAGAAAAGCAAAAATATCTTTTTTAATTTTAATTTTTGAGCCATCTTTATGTCCCTAGAAATTTTCCATAATAATCCCCATCAAACATGTGACACTTCAGATTAAAATTGTCAATTTCTCCCCTGCTGCCCTTAGGCAATAAACCAATTTATACCTCCAGTACATGTTTCTGCAGTATTGAGAAACTAAAATTTCTTTCTTTCCCTGGTTTTACTTTAGCTATCACCTTCCCATCTCCTCACACATCATAATACCTCTTTCTAGTTGCCCCAGAATAGGATGCTGAACAGTTTACTTATTTCAGAGCCTTACCAAAAGGATGATATCTTCCTTAGAGAACCAAGCCCTTATAGCTTAACCTTTGCCTTTTTTCTGAAAAGAATGCTCCCATTCAGTTTTCTCCAGAGATCTATCATATCTAGTCTATCTAAAATTCTATTCACCTCCTTAGGCTCTTTCTTGTTTATTTTGATGTTATATTTATCAAGTTCAGAAAGGGGGAGACTAACGTACCACACTAGTATAGTTTTGCTATCTATTTCTTCCTCTGATTCCTTTAACTTCTCCTCTAGGAATTTGGATGCTATACCACTTGGTGCATATAAATTAAGTAATGATATTGCTTCATTCTCAATGGTGCCTTTTAGCAGTATATACTTTTCTTCCCTATCTCTTTTAAGTAGATCTCTTTTTGCTTTTGCTTTATCTGAGATAACTATTGCTACCCTGCTCTTTTTTACTTTAGCTGAGGCATAATAAATTCTACTCCAGCCTTTTACCTTTACCCTGTGGGTATCCCTTTGTTTCAAAAGAGTTTCTTGTAGACAGCATATTGTAGGATTATGGTATTTTATCCATTCTGCTATCTGCCTCTGTCTTATGGCAGAGTTCATCCCATTCACATTCACAGTAATGATGACTATGTGTCTCTTCCCCTCCATCTTATTTCCTCCCCTGCTTATGTTTTTGTTTCTTCCTTCTCCTTTCCCCTCTTTGAAGTTTTCCCGTTTTACCGCCCCCTCCTTCAATGTTCCTACATGGTGACCCCCTTCTTAACCTACCCTCTCCCCTTATTGCTATTTCCCTTCCCTATTGTCCCCCGTTTAGTCTCCTCCTTTTTATCCCCCCTTACCCTGCTACTGCCTATAGTACACAGTAAGTTTTTATACTTATCAGGGTAAGTTACTCACCATTTGACACCAAACCAATGGGAGTAGATTTCAAACAGTGCTCCTCTCCCTCCCTCCTTTCCTCTATTTGACAAATTTATGTGTGTATTCACATTAGAATCTTAAACTTTACTGATTAAGTTGATCCCTCTTTGAACCAGAACCAGCGAGAACAGCATTTAAATGTTGTTCCTCTCCCTCTTTCTTTCCCCTCTACTATAGTGTGTTTTTATGCCCCTTCTAATGGCATATTTTGCTTTTTCCTATCTCTTCCTTTCCTTTTATCCCATTACAGTCACTTTGATCCCCTGAATAAAGTTTTTTTTTTTAATCTTCAGATTAGTTCATTCATACACAACTTCTATCTATGTATAACCCTTTTGAAGGTCATGATAATTATATACATTTCAATATTGACAGTTATCAGCTCCTCATATAAGGATGTGAACATTTTGCTCTCGTTGCATACCATGTTATGTGCATGAGTGTGGGTGTGTGCAAATACGTATGTGTGAGTCTGTGTTTTTCTTATTACCTTTTTATGTCTTTCTTGAGTCTTGTAATTTGAGATCAAATTTTCCATTGAGCTCTGGCTTTTTCATCAGGAAAGTCTGGAAGTCCCTCATTTCATTAAATGACCGTCTCCTTTCCTGAAAGATTATGCTCAGTTTTGCCGGGTAGTTTATCCTTGGTTGTAGTCCTAACTCTCTTGCCCTATGAAATATCAAATTCCAATCCCTCTGATATTTTAATGTAGAAGCTGCTAGGTCCTGTGTGATCCTGACTGTAGTTCCATGATATTTAAATTGTTTCTTTTTGGCTTCTTACAGTATTTTTTCCTTAATCTTGTAATTCTGGAAACTGGCTATTATATATATATATGTATGTATGTACGTATGTATGTATGTACGTATGTATGTATGTATGTATGTATATTTTGGCTTTTTGGAGGTCAATTGGGGTTAAGTAACTTGCCCAAGGTCACATGGCTAGGTTTTTGTTTGTGTGTGCATTAAGTGTCTGAGGCTGGATCTGAACTCAGGTCCTTCTGACTCCAGGGCCGACATTCTACTCACTGCACCACCTAGCCGCACCCTGGCTATTATATTTCTTGGAGTTTTCAATTCAGGATGTCTTTCAGAAGGAGTCTGGTGAATTCTTTTGATAACTATTCAATCTTCTGATTCCAGGACTTCAGGATAGTTTTCTTTGACAGTCTCTTGGAGGATGCTGTCTAGGCTGTTTTTTCATGATGGCTTTCTGGCAAAACAACAATTCTTAATTTATCTCTCCTGGATCTGTTCTCTAGGTCAGTTGTTATTCCAATGAGATATTTTTCACTTTCATCCAATTTTTCAATCATCAGCTAGGATAGATTTTCTTGCCTTCCTCTTCCCCTTCTCAGCTTCCTTCCTTCCCATTGTAATTTCCTATTTCTTAATTTCACAGGCTGTGGGCTAAGGGCCTGGTTGTTGACTTTGAATGCTGTAGCCTCTGGGTTTCTAATTTGAGGCTAATGCAGGAGTCTCAGTGAGCTATGCTGATGCTTACAGAGTAGTCTGTGGAGGTGGGGTGGGCTTCCCACTTCAGATTTCTGCCTATATACCCCTGGGCTACAGCTCAGGAAGGCTTTTGTTGGTCAGGTGAGGTGGGGCTTGTTGGCACCCCTCCCTCTCTTCTCTTGAGATTCCTTGCAGCCTCAGTTACACTGATGACTTGATGACTCCCAAGCCTGAGGCTATTACCACTATCTTAGGATTTCTCTCTGGGTGGGAGACTTATCTTTGGGTTTTCTACTTCTTGAAGGAGGAATCAGAGTGACCAGCTAGAGTTTTCTTTGCCTTTCTAGCCCCTGGATATACAGGCAGGCAATTTCCAACCTTCCAGTCTGGGGGCTGATAGTCTCAGGAGATGCTGTTGTCTCTGCTAGGCTCATGGAGACCTCTCTTACCTGGCTCCAATGATTCCTCCTGTCCCCTGATGAGAGGCGGCTGCAATTCATAAGTAGTAAGTCACCTGGCTGGAGCTTCTTCTCTCTCTTGTGTAGTCTGCTTCTCTGCTCTCAAGTCTCAGATGTATAGACCCCATGTGCTCTGCATTTGCCCTGTCTGGAACCACTGGGCACTTTCCTGGCCTGGATTCTGCCACTCTCCATCTCAAAGTGGATTCTGCCACTCCAGATTTCTTTCAGATTCACTTTTTAAGGTTTAGTGACGGGATTAAAAGAGGAGCTTAGAGAAGTTACTGCTTCCTTTCCTCCATCTTGGCTCCACCCTGCCTTATTATTCTTTAGTGAGCTTTAGTTTCTCCTTTTCCATTTTGCCAATTCTTCATTTTAGGGCATTTTTTTTTTCTTCAGGGAATTATTGTGCCTCCTTTTCCATTTTGTCAGTTCTGCTTTTTATGGCATTCTTCTCAGCATTGGCTTTTTTTACTTTTTACTATTTGCCCTGGGCTGATTTTAATGTGTTATTTTCTTTAGTTTCTTTCTTTTTCCTCTCTTTCTTTCTTTCTTTCTCTCTTTCTTTCTTTCTTTCTCTCTTTCTTTCTCTCTTTCTTCCTTCCTTTCTTTCTTTTTTTTTACCAAGATATTAACCCATTTTTCATGATTTCTTTTTTTATATTTTTTGCTTTTTAGAGGGGGGGAATGCAGGGATATTGGGGGAAGTGACTTGCTCAAGGTCACATCATTAGTAAGTGTTAAGTGTCTGAGGTCATATTTGAACTCAGGTCCTCCTGTCTCCAGGGCCAATGTTCTATTCATCATGCCACCTAGACAAACCTTTTCTCATGATTTCTTTTATCACTCTCATTTCTTTTCACATATTCCTCTACATCTCTTACTTGATTTTTCAAAGTCCTTTTTGACCTCTTCCATGACACCAATTCATATTTTCCTCAAAAGCTTTGGATGCAGGAACTTTGACTTTGTTAAGTGCTTCTGGGTGTGTAATTTGATCATTGTTACAACCATAGTAACTATCTATGGTCAGACTTTTTTTTTCTTCTATTTGCCCATATTTTTTAGCCAATTACTTGAGTTAAACTTTTTTTTTCGAAATAGGTCTCTGCTTCCTTTGTGGGGGAAGCACTGTCCCAAGTTTTAGGGGTTTTTTGCAGTTGTTTCCAGAGATACTTCTAGGTACCTGTAGGTTTTCAGTACTTCCACAGTGGTATGATCTAAAGAGTGATGTTTATTACCTTCCTGGTCTTTGCTCCAGTTGTGAGAGACCATGAGCACTCTTTTTTTGCCCTGGACCTGAGGAGGGTTCTGGCTCCATTGTGGCCACAAGATCTCTTTTTCTAGTGTTCCTCCTTGTCCTGAAACTGATACCCCAGAAGTGACCTGAGCGCAGGTACAGGTAAAGTAAAAAGGCTTGTCTCAATCCTGGCAAAGAAAACCTTATAATCTCTTTTTTTTTTTCTGACCAGTTTTTTTTATTCCCTTACCAACTGTGGGCTGAGAACTCTAGAAACAGCCAATCTAGCTGGTGATTCAATGTTTCCCAAGGCCCACTCCTGGTTTACTTGGCCTGGGTCTGTACTGGCATAGCCTGTGCTGAACAGTGTTCCATTCTCCCCAAGGGGAATAGACCTTTCCTCTTGACCTTTTAAGTTGTCTTTGGTATCTGTAAGCTGAGAACTCTGGAAACCACCTTTTGTTTCAATGGCTACAAGCACAGAAATACATATGGACATGAAATCCTTTAGTGTGCAACTAATACACAATTGAAATGAAGCACTAAAGGGTGAGAGTGGAGATTCCTGGGTGAATGAGACATGAACCTAGATTCTAATTTGATAATTCCACACTGACCTTAATACTAGAGTCTAATGAAATCGATGCTATGCCTCAGTAATAAGGATAGTGTATAGGAAGTGAGGTAGGCAGAGATAATTTGACATTTCCTGTAAGTACATGGTAATATTCGAGAGAGTTATCTATCATGATGAATATGGGATTGCCAATACCTAATATTCATAACATTCTGGCCACTTCCTCCATAACCTCTTCAACAACTGATTCCCACTGAACTTTGGCTCTGCTCATCTGAAGATTCTGTCTTCCTCCAGTCCTTTTAACAGGACCCTGAAATTCCTATGTCATCCTGACCTTCTGAAGTATCCCCAGACCTTCTGAAGTATAGCAGAAGTGATCTCCACACCATGCCCACCTCTTTCCTTTCATCATCCAGTCTGGATTCCCCCAGTCTCTCTCTCTCTCTCTCTCTCTCTCCACACAGATACAGAGCTATATATGTGTATGTGGATATAGATACACAATATACATATATGTGTATATAAGTATTCATACACATATCTATATTGAGAGGGAGAGAGAGAGAGCAATATAGATATGTATACATGTATACATACATACACACACATTTTCTCCTGTTGGCTCTGAGGTTGGCTTCCTTGAATTCAGAGTATACAGCATCACTATTTGCCAAGACTTTGGATCTCAAAGAATGACATCGAATATTCTAATCAATCACCTCCCTCAATGAACTTCTATCTAAGGAGACACTCTTCCTAGACTTATTGCCATTTGGTTTACACCTTTCCGACCGTTAATACACTCCCCATTCCTATAATTTCAAACTCCTGAATACCAATGGTTAAAACCATGCTCATGTACTTCTATCTCCCTTAGTCCTACTATCATTTCCTATTTAAGTTGTTCTGACCACCTTTTTTTTCTCAATAATTAATAAATTTGATTTCCCCTTAAGCCTTTTCCTTTCTCAAACCTTATTTCTTCTAGCTCTCATTGAGATCTTGATTCTTTTCTCATAACATTGGACCCTTACCATGGTTTCCAGCATTGTTTACACTTTTACTCATAACTCAGGATTTATTAGTAGCGGAAGAATTGGAATTGTTTCTGATCCCTATTGTCACTTTCAGATTCTCCTTTTACCACCATCACTCAAAAATCTCTGCTGTTTTGAAGTCTATACTATTCAAAAATTTTACCCAGTTCTCATATTGATAGATGTTACTATCAATCCCAGGGATAATGTTCTTTGTTCCTTAATGAGTTCATTTCTTGGTTCTATATATTTCTCCCTACCACAAATCTGAAATTTATACTAGAGGATTTCAACATATATATTCATTCACACTGAAGTACTATTTCTCCACTCTTCCCTGATATACTTATTTTTCATGACTTACTTTTCAACCCCACCTCATCTATATAGGGATATGGTTATAATCCTCTTCTTGTCATTAATCACAAATGTTCCACCTTCATGTTTATACTCTCTGAATCTGTCATCATTCTACCCTGTTCTTTGTCCCTAAAAAAACTTCTTCAACCCCTTAATTATCTTACTTCTAATTATTTCTAATCCTAATTCTATTTCTAGTCTTGGTATTCACCTCTGTTCTGTCTAATTTCTCCTCCCTTACAATTGACCACTCAGCAAATTAGTTCAATTCAATACTATCTTCTACAGGTGAATCCACTTACCCTCTATCTTATTGGTAATTATATTTTGTGAAACTAACCTTAAGTAACTTCATTGTTTCTTTCCTTCATATTCACCTGATACTGAACAAAACTGAAGGAAATAATGTAACCATTCTAATGTGTTATGTTATTCTAATAACCTCTCAGCAGACCATATACAATTATCTTTGTTGTTCCTCCAGCTTTTCCTTTCACCACCTTCCTTGACCTTCTCAGATAAGTGTCTGCCTCAAATACTATTAAAATAACAGTAACAATCTTTCAAGAACTTCTCTATCCTCTTTTTTACTTACATCCCTAATATGTCTTACCCAGCCATCTCCTCCTCTGCTCCTGTCTCATCGAAAAAGATATGTCACCATGCCATGCCAAAATTCTCAGTATGCATCCTTATTTCTATCCCCTCTTATCTTATCAAACTTCTCCCTTCATCATGCCTATTCTTTCTCCAGTCTCCATTCTCTACTGTCAGTGAATATGTCCACGTTGCCCATGGAATAAAACAAACAAATAAAAAAATTTCTATGGCAGGTATGATGATTTATGTTTATGTTTCCAGCTACCAGGTAGGTGGAAGCTCATGGATTGCTTATACTGAGGAGTTTGAAGTTGCAGTAGGACTAAACAAATCAGTCTGCAACAAAAGCAACACCAATATGAAAAGTCCTCAAATATTGGAAGCCTCCTAAAGAGAGACAATCTGATATAGGTCAGAAACAGAACAGGTCAATACTTCTGGTCCAATCATCAGTGGTCTCTATAATTCCACTTTAGGCAAGAAAAATGAAATTCAGACTAAAACAATTAAGCAAACAAACATAAATACCCATCTGATTTGCCCCTTGCTTCTAGTTATCTTCCTGTCTCCCTTGTCCCATACATACTTGGAAAGCCATCTACGCATAAATATCCACTTCTCCTCTCACTTGCTCCTAAATCTTCAATTTGGCTTCCAACTACATGATTTGACTGAAATGTCTGTCTCCAAAGCTGACAATGATCTCTTAATTGCCAGATTGAGTGGGTTTTTTAAAGTCCTAATTCTTGAGCTTTCCAGAGGATTAGCTACCAGAAATCATTCTCTCCCCATTATTGTTCTATTTCTTTCTAGGTTTTAATGATGCTCTTCTCTCCCGGTTCCTTTTATTTTATTTTATTATTTATTTATTTATTTTACCTAAGTTAGGTTTTATCTGGTTCCTACCATTCATTCTGTCTCCCTTGCTAAAACTTCATCTAGGTCATGCCTGTTAAATACAGGTGTCTTTAGAGTACAGAATTGAGTCCTCTTTCCTTTTCCGTTTATTATATATAATTTAGTGGTGTCATCAACCTGCATCGGATCAGTTATCATTTCTCTTCATATAATATTTCAGTTGTTATATTCAGCCTCATGTCTCTTTCTATCTCTAGTCCTACATCAACAATATCTTTTAGACATCTAATATTGGATGTCTGAGAGGTTTAGAGGTTTCTCAGATTTTACATGTACAAGACAGAACTCAGTAGCTTTCTGCTAAACCTTTTCTCTTCAAAGCTTCCTTGTTACTGCTCAGAGCAGTGACATTCTCCCAATTACACAGGCTCACAACCTTAGAATCATTTTTTACTCTTTACTTGCACTCACAATATCTATCCTTTCTGTTTTCAAATATTGTCATTTCCAACTTCACAACATCTCTTTCTATCTCCAAAGGGACCCTCACAGTTCTAGAGGTTTTTATCACCTGCCTAGTCTGTTTCAAGAGCCCATCTGATAGGTCCCCCTGCCTCAAATGTCTCTCCATTCATACCTGTCTTTCACACAACTGCCAAAGTGAACTTCCAGAGAACATATTATTTTCCTGCTCAATAAACACCAGAGGTTCCCTGTTACTTCTAGATCAAATAAAAAGTATTTTGTTGGTATTGAGAGCCCCGAACTAACTGGCCTTTCCCATGTTTCTATTCTTCTACTCTTCCCTCTTCTACAAAATCTGTAATTCATCTACTCTGTCTTATTTGTTGGTGCTCACACACAATACTCCATTAACAAACTTCCGTTTGTGTCTTACTGTTCATACACAGTATTTAATCTCTAAGCTCTTTATTTTTTCACTGTCTCTCCCCAACAATGCCTAGCATATACTCCCCACCACCACCACCCCTGTCTAGTTTTTTTGAGTTCTGTTATGACTCAGGTCAAACCCCACCTAAAGCAGAAAGATTGCTTTCCAAAAAGTACTTTCCATTTATAGGCAGTTAGTACAAAGATATTTGCATATCCTTCTTCATTAAAATCTTAGGACTTTGAGGGTAGAGATTATGTTTCAGCCTTTTTTATATCCTCAGACCTAGAAGAATTTCTGTCATATAGTGTTGGCTTAATAAATGATTGTTTATTATCACATTGAATCCTCTAACTTCAACCCTAGTTTTGCTTTCTATAAGCAAACAGAAAAAAAGTCTAATCTCTCTTCTCTTAGACTTTGGCAAGTTTGAGGATATTATCCCCATTGACTGAAAATTTTAAATGAACAATTTTCCAGTTTTTCAGAACAATTTATTTTTTACTCTAAATATATTGATTCTCAGTAATCCTAAGTATACTGCATATTAAAAATATGGGTTGTGATAATAGCCAAAATATGGTAATGCAACAATTTTCCCCTAGGTCGTCTTTTGTTGCTTTAAATATTCTAAAGAGATTCATGTTTCAGATTCATAAAAAATTAAGTTCTTTTTGATAGGATCCTTCAGTGCAGGTACTAAATGTTTTAATTAGTAAGAAAATGACTTTGAAAATTAAATAGTAACAATGAAACAATGGTCTTTAAAATTAACTGAAAGCAAGTGTTTATTACTTTTTCAGACCTCTACATTCCAATAAATGCATAACAACTAATTGGCTATCTTAAAACTGTAATTATTGTTTCCTACTAAATTCCTAACCAAAATAACCTTGGGGAAGGGTTAGGTATTATAACTTCTATTGTTTTCATTTTGTTCATTTTTATTCTACAGTTTTGCATCAGCAAGCAAACCATGAGTTTGGAGACATAGATGAAGGTTTATTAATATATGATATATGTTTATTAAGTAATAGAACTGTTCATGGTTAGGAAGGTGACAGTTTCTCAGAATTAGCCTCATTATTTTGAGACCTCAAACTTTCTGGAAATATAAGCTTTAAAAAGGGAGACTAGGGATGTTTAAATAATACATTTCCATTAAAATAATTGCATGTTCAAGCATATCTTAGAATACTACTATTGACCCAGAGGTAAATTAGGAGAAGGGCACCAATGGCTAAAAAGTTGTGGTATATGAATGTAATGGAATATTATTGTGCTATGAGAAAGGAGGAGCAGATGGACTTCATATTTTCCTGGAGAGGCTTATGCAAACTGATGCTGAGTGAGAAGAGCAGAACCAAGAGAAATTTGTACACAATTACAGACACAATGTATGTGTGACAACCAATTTTGATAGGCTAGACTCTTCTCAGCGATTCAGGGTTATAAGTCAAGTCCAAAAGACTCATGATGTAGAGAGATGTCTACATTTAGAGAAAGAATTAAAAATAACAGAGTTTGAATGCAGATTGAAGCAAACTACCTGCTCTATTTCTTTTTCTTCCTTTGCTTTGTTTCCTCTTTGCCATTGTTCATTCCATCTGATACAATCCTTCTTTTTAACCTGACTAATGTCTAATGTGAAAGTGTTTAAATATCCTACAGTTGATTGTTTGCCTCGATGGGCGGAAGGAGAGAAAAATCTGAAACTTAAGGCATTGTGGAACTGAATCTTGTAAACTAAAAGTAATCAAATAAATTAATAAAGACAAAAAAATATAAAAGAACACAGCACTGAGGTGCCATAGTGCATAAAGTGTCAAGGCTAGAGTCAGGGAGACTCACATTCTTGAGTTCAAATCTATCCTCAGGTTATTACTAGCTGTGTGACCCTGGGCAAGTCATTTTTTAAACTTGTTTCCCCTAATTTCTAAATCTGCAAAATTAGCTGAATAAGGAAATGGCAAGCCACTCCAGTATCTTTGCCAAGAAAACCACAAATGGGTTCATGTAGAGTCAGATATGACCAAAACAACTGGATAACAGAAGAACATCAGAAGGAAAAGATAAAAAATATTAAATGGTGCGGTAGGATGGAGTGGGATCTGAAGTAGACCTATTACTTCATCCATTCAGGGAGATCTTGGTATGGAAATTCCAGTCACTGATAAAAATATGATAACTTCTCCAGAAATAATAGTCTTACTGTTGCCTAGTACAAAAAAAGCTTAAATAATTAACATATGGCCTATATGTAGCAGTCAGCAAACTAAACCAGGTTTCTTGAATCTAACGCCAGTTTTTTTGGTTTGTTTGTTTTTTTATCCAATACACAATTTTTATTCTAGGTAGTTAAATCTATCACTAATAGGATCTATACGACAATATGGAAGTCAGTTAACCTACACTACCCTTAGGTTACTCATTTGTAAAATGGAAATAATACCTGTAAAATTGTACTGAGTTACTGTCTGATTTAAATATTCAAATACATGGAAATTATTTTCAAAATTTAAAACACAATTAAATAGATAATATTAATTATTATTGTTCATTATTGTTATTATATTTGACCTGCAGAAATTTTGAATGGTAATATTATTATATTTTTAGGTATCAGCACCTTTAAAAATGTTAACAATGGACTAATTCATAAATAATAACAAATGTAGGAAACCATAAACATTATATATGCTTTCCAGATAATAATACTAGAATAAAAATAATAAAATATGTTAGGAAAATATACAGAAAAAAATCCTGGTTTAAGTAATCTCCTAAATAAAAAGTACATCAAATATTAAAACTACACAAATGAATAATTATATTAATAATAACTACTATGCATGTAACATTTAGACAGTGTCAGGTACTTGTTCTAAGCACTTTAAAAATATTTTCTAATCTATTCCTTATAACAATCTTGAGAAGTAGATACTATAGTTGTCATCATTTTGCCACTGAGGAAGCTGAAACAAACAGAGGTTAAGTAATTTGTGAAAAGTCACAGAAGTATTAAATGTCAGAGGCTTCATTTGAATTCAAATCTTTTGATTCTAAGTCCAGTGCTCTCTCCATTGAATCAAAGAAAATCATAATAGTGAAACACCACTATTAAATCCATATAAGATGTAGGTAAAAGAGATCTTAAAGAAAAATTTAGATCTCTGAAAACAATGTCGATATATCAAAAAACATGAAAGGACCCATTTAAAAAATTAAAAGAAAAATATATCAGCAAATCTGAAACAAGTACAAAATAGAATATTTAATAGCTAATAAAAAAATCAATACACTTGAAGGCAAAACTATTAACTTGGTTATAAGGTCTGCTTTTTACAAAATTAACAGAAACAATGAGCATTAGCTACATTTTAAAGCAACAATGAGAAAAAGATGAGTACACATGGGCAGAGCCAAGATGGTCGAGTAGAAACAGCACTTCCAAGGTGCTCTCTCCCACTCCACTTCAAAATCATGTAAAAGGGGACTCTGAATGACTTCTGGAGCCCCAGCACCCACAGAACAACACAGAGAAGCTAACCTCCTGCTGAGGACAGCTCAGGAGCTCGGCAGTGAGTGTCCAGTGCAGTACTCTGGGAGCCAATAGCACAATGCTATGGGATCCAAGCCCAGGTGCACATGAGTTGAGGTTTTAGCCCCAGGGTGGCCAGGCCAGCAGGCAGCTGGAGGGACCGTAGAACACCAGCAGCTGTGGTGATTCCACAATTATCAACACAGACATGCCTAGGAGAAGGGGAGAGGTTAGTGCCCCATGGGCTTTGGGACCAGGATTTGGGGAATATGTCAGGCTTCTTCCCCTGGGGCTGAGAAACCACTGAGGAGACATGGCACAGACACCATTTTGCTGCTTCAAATGCAACTTCAGCTCCTAGTCTGTGAACTGTAGGTAGATCCAGCAATCAGTCTTGGGGGGTAATCACTCTTGCTTTAATGTCCCTTGATCTGGATTGTGGTCTGGAGTGGAGGTCTTGGGGTGGGTATCTGTCTTGGAAGAGCATGAGGAGGCTTCACAGAGGCTACTGAACTAATACCTCCAGAAGATGTGAAGAACCCAGTGTTTGAGACAGAAACTCCCCTGTCTGGTGGCAGAGTCCTACGGTGGCAACAAGCCTAAAAGTCAAGTAATTAAGTGGCAACATGCCTGGGCAAAGGAAACAAAATAAACAGAAATATTCAATATTAGACTCCTATTTGGGGGGCAAAGAGGATCAAATCATGGAACAGGAGGAGGACTGTGAGGTCAGAAATCCTGCTCCAAAAGTCCCAAATGAAAATATAAGCAGGGTACAGGCCATAGAGGACCTTAAGAAGGATTTTAAAAACCAAATAAGAGAAGTGGAGGAAAAATTGGGAAGAGAAATGAGAAGGATGAAGGAAAAGTATGAAATCAGAGTCTACAGCCTGACTTAGGAAAGTAACACCTTAAAAATACACTAAGTCAAATGGCAAAGGAGGCTCAAAAGGGCAATGAGGAGAAGAATGCCTTAAAAAGCTGAATTTCCCAGATGGAAAAAGAATCTCAAAAGCTCACTGAGGAGATTCATTCCTTCAGAGTAAGACTGGAGCAAATGGAAGCTAATGACTTGATGAGAAATCAAGATGCTGTTAAGCAGATCCAAACAAATGAAAGAATAGAAGGCAATGTGAAATATCTCATAGGAAAAACTGCTGACCTGGGAAATAGATCCAGGAGAGATAATTTAAAAATTATTGGACTACCTGAAAGCCATGATCAAAGAAAGAACCTAGAAATCACCCTTCAAGAAATTCTCAAGGAAAATTGCCCTGATGTTTTAGATCCAGAGGGCAAAATAGAGGTTGAAAGAATCTACAGATCACCTCCTGAAAAAGATCCCAAAAAGAAAATTCCCAGGAATATTATAGCCAGGTTCCAGAATCCCCAGATCAAGGAGAAAATACTCCAAGCAGCCAGGAAGAAACAATTTCAATATTGTGGAAACACAATCAGAATAGCACAGGACCTGGCAGCTTCTACACTGAGGGATCAAAGGGCATGGAATATGATATTCTGCAGGGCAAAGGACCTGGGATTAAAACCAAGAATCACCTACCCAGCAAAACTGAGTATTTTGTTTCAGGGGAAAATATGGTCATTCAGTGGAATAGAGGACTTTCAAGCATTCTTGAGGAAAAAACCAGAGTTGAATAGAAAATTTGACATTCATACACAAGAAGCAAGAGATGCTTGAGAAGGTAATCAGGGAAAAGAAATCAAAAGGAACTTATCAAAGTTGAACTATGTACATTCCTACATGGAAAAATAATAACTGACTGATGAAACCTTTCTCATTATGAAAATAATGGAAGAAGGGTATATGGGCATATGAATACATATGTGAATGTGTGTATATATGTTTATAGGTATACATGGATAGAGGGCACAGGTTGAATTTGGTGGGAAGGTATGATACTTAAGAGGTGAAGTTAAGAGATGAGAGAGGTAAGTGGCAAGAGGAGATGGGGAGAGACAGGGTAGGGTAAACTCTGTCTTGTAGAAGAAGCAAGGGGAAGTGGCTGCAGGGGAGGGGAATAACAGGAATGCAAAAATGCAAAACCATATTCTCATTGAATTTGGCTTAGAGAGAGAATGACATACATACTAAATGGGATATCTTACCCTGCAGGAGAGTAGGGTGAATGGGGATGAGAAGGCGGATGATGGAAAGGAGGGCATTCTGGGGGGAGGGTAGGTTGGAATTCCCCATTTTTTAAGAGGGACAGGATCAAAGTAGGGAAGGGACCAGCTGGGTGGTGGGTTGTGTGGGAGGGAAATATAAGCAGTCTTTTACGATATATCTACTATGATATTGTTTTGCATGGCTATACATGTAGAACACATACTGAACTGCTAATCTTCTCAGAGGGAGTGGGTGACAAGGGATAAAAGGAATGGATCTGAAATTTGAAGTTTTAAAATTAAATGATTCAAATATAAAAAAAATGTATGTTACTCAGTGCACAGACAAAATAAATAAAATTATTTTCCCATAAAAATAAAACAATGAGAAAAAGATGAAAGAGAGGAAAATGAAATCCTTATGATAAGAAATAAGCTAGATAGACTTCTGAGATCCAAGGTGGAGGAGTAACAAATAAATCTCCATAACTCTCCCATATTCACCTCCAAAGAACCATTAAATTGCACCCTAAAACTAATCCTGGAACAGAAGCAAAACTATGGTGTGAAACAATCTTTGAGCCCAAGAAACTTGAAAGATTTACAGGAAAAATCTGTTTCCCTCAAGTATAAAGGAAGCATAGTACAGGAGAGGAAGTATACAAGCAAGCCAGCAGCAAGCTCTACCTCAGCAAATCATGCAATATCTTCAGCCCCAGTGTGGTGGAGCAGGCAAATCCCAACATCAGGCCCCACCATGTGCCTCAAGCATAGTCATGGGAATGGACACACTCCAGCTCTGAGAACTGCCACATGCTTCAGCATAGTCTGGGGCAAAAAGGCAACCTCCAACTGCCAGACGTCCACTTGCTTCAGCATATCCCTGAGGAATGAAACAGCTACTAGTGTCCAGCCCTCCAAGTGCTTCAATTCAGCTTCAGGGAAATGCAGAAACACTCCATTACCAGGACCCAGGATCAGTACCAGATAAGCTATGAGACCCTTACAGCCTCCAGCAGTGTCAACCCTCCCCACCCCCCCCAAACACACCCTCAGCATAGCTCCAGGCATAAGGGTCACCTGTGGGCCTCCAGGCAACATCAGTCTACCAGCTGGCAAAAGAAGCCTGAGAGAGTGCCCCTTCCACCCATGGAGCAGAACTCTAATTTAAAAGAGAAGGAAAAGCCAAAAACAAACAAACAAAAAAAAAAGATGAGCAGAAAAGAACAAAAAAAAATAAAAATAAAAAGTTATTTTGGTGAGAAGAAGGGCCAAGACAAACTCAGAAGAGGACAGCAGTGTCAAAACACCTCTGAGCAAAACCCCAAATAAACCTGGGAAGTGTTCTCAGGCTCAGAAAGAAATCATTGGAAAACTGAAAAAGAAGCTTTGAAATCATATAAGAGATATAGAAGAAGAAACGGGAATATAAATCAGAATTATGTAACAGAATGATGAAAAAGACTCAACAGCTTAGAGGACTTAGAATTGGCCAAATGGGAAAGGTGATACAAAAATCCACTGAAGAAAATAGCCCCTTAAAAGTTGGAATTGGGCAAGTGAAAGTGAATGATGATAAGACATCAAAAATCAGTCAAAATCCTGTAAAAATGAAAGTTAAAAATTATCTTGAAATATATTTGGGAACAAATTTATTAAATCTTGTTAAAATAATGAATTAAATTAAATTAAATTAAATTAAAATATAATAAATATATAAATAAAATATAAAAATAAAATTAAAATCTTCAAAAATATCATACATAAACATGTCATTAAATTATAAGTTTAAATATGAAATATCAAAAACCATATAAAACATTCAAATTAACAAACTAAGAAAAAATTTAATTTCAGAGATATTGAGGAAACCAGAATGAGCTCAGGGAAACCTGTAAAAGTTAACACTATCAGGCTTTTAAAAGTTAATTAATTTTGGAGGCGGCTAGGTGGCGCAGTAAGAGTGTTGGCCCTGGAGTCAGAGGGACCTGAGTTCGGATCCGGCCTCAGACACTTAACATGCACAAACAAAAACCTAGCCATGTAACCTTGGGCAAGTTACTTAACCCCAATTACCCTCCAAAAACAAAAACAAAAACAAAAGTTAATTAATTTCAATACCACAAATATGGTCTCAAAAAGTGAGATAGAAAGCTGTCTACCAAACTCCTTTTATGAGACAAGCACATGCTATCTAAAGGTCCCAAGACACCCAAAAATAATTGGAACACTTTTTGTAGCACTTGAAACAAAATAAGTAAATCAAGGTCTATTGACAGGAGATTGGTAAAAAGAAATCAGCGTACTTAAATTTAAAGTCATATTACCATACTGCAATAAATTATGATTCTAAAGTATGGTCTAGCTCTACTTTCACCTCTCTCTCTCTCTCTCTCTCCCCTATTCATATTACTTTATTTTTCATTATACCCTCTACGGAAATAAATGGTTAAGTTATTATATTTTCTCCTAAAAGGCAAAATTCAAATAATTTCTCTAATCTATTGATCAATCAGTTTTGAGTCCTCACCATAGCTTCCTGAATATTATTTATGAAGTGAACTGGAGGAAAGTCTTTTTATATAAGCATTTTCTAACCTTTCTACATATGTAAAGCACCCTAGTCTCCTGGGTTTAATATTAATATTTATGGTTTATACAATTCAGCAAGCAATAAAATGCACCAAAAGTTATTTTTATCTTATTGTTTCTGAAAAAGATCACTAAGTTACTTCTACCTTCCACTGCTACTACTGCTCTAGATTCTCTATACCCATTCCCATTATTCTGCTTCCTCAAGGTAGCAGCCAGAGTCCAGAATTATCTTCATATTGTTTATTCCCAAGATCAGAGTCAAATTCAGGAATTCAGAAAATGTCTTTTAAGATACTTTTTTCTTGACTGTTAAATATCTCCATCACTTAGGAACTAAATTCCCTTATACTTTCATATATTTTTACACAACCTCGAGTATTTTTTCCCTAGAATAACAGGGAAGTATAAAAAAGTTAAACTGAGGCTACAGTGACACTCAAAAGTAATGTAACTTCTCAAGATTCCATTTACTTTTGAAGATCCATTAATAATATCAATAACATATTTGAGAGACGATATTGAAATTGATGTCACAGAAAAATAAAAGAAGTATAAAAAGGCTTATAGGAATTGAAAAAGAAAGAGGGCACCTAGGTAGTATGGTGAATAAAGTGCTGGGGCTGGAGTAAGGAAGATTCATCTTCCTGAGTTAAAATCTGACTTCAGACACTCCCTCTGTTAGTCTGAGCAAATCACTTAAACTTGTTTATCTTTTTTCGGATCTATAAAATGAGTTGGAGAAAAATTAGCAAACCTCCAGTTTCTTTGCCAAGAAAATGATGTAGAGTAAGCAGAACCAGGAAAACAATTCATGTAATGGCAATAAAATAAACAGGAAAAATGATGCTACATATTGTATGATTATAATCACCTGATCTGGCACTGAAAAATGATTTATGTACTTTTTTCTTTACCTCCATCTTGGGAGTAGGAAACCCAGTTTGTAACAATGTGCATACTGTCATATTTCATTTGTGTGTTGGATACTTTCGATGATTTTTTAAAATTTTTCTCTCTTTTTTATTTTTTTAGTTTACATCATATATTTTCCACAAGATTTCAAGTTACAAATTTTCTCCCCATTTTTCCCTACACACCACGCAAAACAGAGATCCTGCTGAATATCCCCTCCCCCAACCTGCTCTCTCCCATATCTTCCCCCATCCCTGCTCTGACTTTCCACAGTGGATCTCTTATGCCCCAGTTACTATATATCTCATTTCCCAGTTACATGTAAAAATATAATAATAATAATAATAACAATATGTATGTATACATACATATATTTATGTATATAAATATATATTTAAACATTTGATTTTAAAACTTTGGATTGCAGATTCTTTCCCTTCCTCCCTCATCAACTGCCCTCACTGGGAAGATAAGCAATTCAATAGAGATTGTACATGTGTAGCTATGCAAAATATTTTTATAGTGGATTTATTGTGAAAAAACTGTTATTTCATTCCATCTTATCCCACCCCCACTTGATTTATTCTCTACTTTTATCCTGTCCCTTATCAAAATTGGGTGCTTCCAAATTCCCTCCTCCACAGCTTATTCTCCATTCTACCTCACTTCCCCTTCCCCCCTACTCTCCTGTGGGGTGAGGCACCCTATTTAGTGTGTATGTCATTCCTTCCTTAAGACAAATTCAATGAGAATAAAATTAATTCATCCCATTTTGCCTTCCTGTTCTTCCACTCCATTGTGACAATATTCCCTTACCTTTTCTATATGAGATAATTTACCCTATTCTATCTCTCCCCATCTCTTCTCATAATCCTTTCTCACCTCTTAATTTCACCTTTTAAGTATGATCCTGTGCCCTCTGTCTATGTACATCTGTAGACATATATACACACACTCACATATGTATTCATATGCACCTATACCCTCCTATATGTATATATATATGTATATATATGTATGTATACAAACATACACATACACACACACTCACACACACACACACACACACATATTCCTTTCAACTATTATCATCCTGAGAAAAGTTTCAAAAGTTACAATTATCATTTTTCCATGTAAAAATATAAGTAATTCTACTTTGAGAAGTTCCTTATGATTTCTTTTCCCTCTTTACCTTACCATGCTTCTCTTCCTTCTTGTATCTGAATGTTAAATTTTCTATTCAACTCTGTTTTGTTCTTCAAGAAAGCTTAAAAAGCCTCTCTTCCACTGAATGACAATATTTTCCCCTAAAACATGATACTCAGTTTTGCTGGGTAGGTGATTCTTGGTTTTAATCCCAGCTCTTTTGAACTCTGGAATATCATAGTCCAAGCCCTCTGATACTCAGTGTAGAAGCTACCAGGTCCTGAGTTATCCTGATTGTGTTTCCAAAATATTCAAATTGTTTCTTCCTAGCTGCTTGTAATATTTTTTCCTTTATCTCGGAACTCTGGAACCTGGCTATCATATTCCCAGGAGTTTTCTTTTGGGGATCTTTTTCAGGAGGTGATCAGTGGACTTTTTCAACCTCTATTTTGCCCTCTGGTTTTAAAATATCAGGGCAATTTTCCTTAAGAATTTCTTGAAGGACGATTTCTAGGTTCATTTTTTTATCATGGATTTAAGATAGTCCAATAATTTTTTAAATAATCTCTCCTGCATCTATTTTCCAGGTCAGTGGTTTTTCCAATGAGATATTTCACTTTGCCTTCTATATTTTTTTTCATCTGTTTGGATCTGTTTAATAGTATCCTGACTTCTCACGAAGTCACTAGCTTCCATTTGCTCCAATCTAATTCTGAAGAAATAATTCTCTTCAGTGAGCTTTTTAGATCCTTTTTTCCCATCTGGATTGGCTTTTTAAGGCATTTTTTCTCTTTGTTGCCTTTTTGAACCTCTTTTGCCATCTGAATTAGAATATTTATAAGGTGTTATTTTCTTCAGTCAGGTTGTTGACTCTCATTTCATAATTTTCTTGGAACCTTCTCATTTATCTTCCCAATTTTTCCTCCATTTCTCTTATTTGAATTTCAAAATCCTTTCTAAGCTCCTCTATGACCTCTAACCACCTCATATTTTTTCTTGAAACCTTTTTTTGGTGCAGCAGTTCTGACTTAATTTTATTTGTCCTTTTCCATGTTTTGATTCTTTTTTCCCCCAAAATAGGAGTTTAATGTTGGATTGCTCTGTTTGCTTTGCTTACTTTGCTTACTCATGTTGCATTTCAATTACTTGCCTTTTGAGCCTTTTGCCACAGTAGGTCTCTGCTACCAGAAATGAGAGCTTTTTCCCAAGTGCTGGGGTTTTCACAGTTGCTAGAGCTATTAGTTGGATGCCCTCTCTGAACCCTCTACATGCTCTGGCAAACTATTCACGCATCCCAGGACCTCCACCCAAACAGAAATCCTGATCCAAGTAGGTTATAGCAAGAATGACTACCCCTCAGACTGGTTGCTTTGTCGCCTACAATCTGCAGACCAGGAGCTCTGAATCAGCTTTGTAGCAGGTGGCTGCATGGCCGTGGAGCCTTAGCTCTATTATATTAGCTTCTCTGTGTAATTTTGTGGGTTCTGTAGCCCCAAAGTTTGTCTAGGATAATGTTTATATTAATTGGAGCAGTTGGTAGCTGGAGCTCCACAGAAGCCCTGTTTCTACTCTGCCAACTTGACTCCACCCCTGATGAACATTTTTATTTGACTTTGTAAATCTTTTTTTAGTAAGAATATCTCTCAGGAGAGTGAAAAGGAAACATTTATTTGAAAAGGAAGGTAATTTCAAAATAAAAAAAATCCAATATTTTATAAAAGAAACAAAAAAACCATTTATAGTTTTATACTTTCTTCTATAAAAGAAAGAAAATAATCAATGGTTTCTCTTTTTACCTTTTTTTCTTCTACAATCCCCTCAGATCCATTCAATTCACTTTATAGTGCATCTGCTATTGAACCAATTCTTTCAAAGGTCATCAGGGACATATATTTTACCTCATTCAATTGTTTTAAAAATTATTTCTTTATTTCCTCTTTATCAAGTATGAAAATGTTGAGCACCCTTACTGCAGGACATTATTTTCTCTTACGTCTTTTCTCTGTTTTAACTCTTCCTGATTTAGGTGTCAGCATCATATTGTGTTATAATAGTTTTACAGGATTCTCCATATTTTTTTTTTCCAAAGAGCTTATATGGTACTGGAATTAATTGCTCTTTATGAGTTTAGTAGAATTCACTTTGTGAACATATCTGGCCCTCAGCATTTTTTCCTCAGGAGTTCATTAATGGCTTATTCAATTCCTTTACTAAAATGGGTTTATTTAGGCATTCTGTTTCCTGATCTATTAATCTAGGTAATTTATATATATATATATATATATATATATATATATATATATATTTTTTTTTTTTTTTTAAATTATTTATCCATTTAGTTCAGTTTGTCAGATTTTTGGCATAGAATTGGGCATTTTTTTTCTTAATGATTGCTTTAAATAATTCTTCATTTGTTGATTAGTTCACTCTTCATTTTTGATACTGGATATTGAGTTTTCCTCTCTTCTATAAATCAAAATAGACAATGGCTTATATGTATTGTTGATGTAAGAATTTAGAGAAACAAATGTTTCCCTAAGTTCTGCTTTGGTTGCATCCCATAAATTTGGTATGCTGTCTCATTGCTCCAATTCTCTTTAATGAAGTCATTGTTTCTGTCATTTGTTTTCTGACCCACTCACCCTTTAGAATCAGGTTATTCAGTTGTGCATTTAATTTTTAATCTATGTTTGAATTATCCTTTATCCAAGGTAATTTTTATAGCATCATGGTCCGAATAGAATACATTTACTATTTCTCCATTTTTTACATTTGATTCTCAAATTCTTATTCCTGAATTACAACACCAATTTTTGTTTAGGTTCTATATCCTTCTGAGAAAAGAAAATTTACTTTCTCTTCCCACTCCAGTTTCTCCAAAGGTCTATCATATCTAACTTATTATTTTTCAAATGCCATTTAATATACTCTCCTTAAGAAGGTAAACCATTATGATACATATTAGACCACAATGGCAATAATAATAATAATAATAATAATAATAATAATATACATAACACTTTAATGTTTGTGAAGTGCTTTATATAGTCTCATTTTATTCTCATAAGAACCCTGAGAGGTGCTATTATGATCCCCATTTTACAGATGACACTGAGGCAGACTACAGTTAAACAAATTCCCTAGGGTCACACATCGAGTATATGTCTGAGGATAGCTTGTGAAATTGGGTGTTTTTTTTTCTCTTTTTTATTTTTTGGTTTAAATCATTGATTTGCACAAGATTTTGAGTTACACGTTTTCTCCCCATTTTCCCCTACCTACCACCCCAAAATAGTGATCCCACTGAATATCCTATCCCCCAATCTACTCTCTCCCATAACTTCCCCCATCCCCCCTCTGACTTTCCAGTAGGGCATGGTGGATCTCTATGGCAAGGTACCTGTATAGCTTATTTCAAATAATTGCATGTAAAGAAATAGTAATAATGGTATGTATGTATGTATGTATGTATGTATGTATGTATGTATGAATGTATGTGTGTGTGTGTATTAAACATTTGGTTTTAAAACTTTGAATACAAGAAGTTTTCCCTTCTTCCTTTGTCAACCACCCTTACTGTCAAGATAAGCAATTCGATAGAGTTTGTATATGTGTAGCCAATCAAAACATTTCCATAGTGGATACATTATGAAAGATTGTATGTATGTATTTCCCTCCATCCTATCACACCCCACAAAAAGTTCTGTTCTCGATATTGCTCCTGTCCCTGTTCAAAAGATGGTGAATCCAACTTCCCTCCTCCACAGCCTGCCATCTCTTACATCATCCCACATCTCATCCCTTTCCCCTCTACTCTCCTATAGGGTGAGATACCCTATTAAGTGTGTATGTCATTCTCTCCCTAAACCAAATTCAATGAAAATAAGTTTGATTCATTCCCTTTTGGTTTCCTGTCCTTTCCCTCATTTGTAACAGATTTCCCTTGCCTCTTATATGAGATAATTTAGCCCATTCTTTCTCTCCCCATCTGCTCTCATTATATTCCTCTCTTACCTCTTCATTTCATCTTTTAAGTATCATCTCTTCATATCAAATTGGCTATGCCCTCTGTCTATGTATACCTGTATACATATACATTTCTATTCCCTTCAACTATTATCATACTGAGAAGTTTCATAAGTTATAATTATAGATTTTCCATGTAGGAATATAAATAGTTCAACTTTGATAAGTTACTTATGATTTTTTTTCCCTGTTTACCTTCTCATGCTTCTCTTGCTTCTTGTATCTGAATGTCAAATTTTCTATTCAACCCTGTTTTTTTCATCAAGAATGCTTGAAGGTCCTCTATTCCACTGAATGACCATAATTTGCCCTGAAATATGATACTCCACTTTCCCAAACTCCCTGTTCCCTCAAAGTCTACACTGACCTCTCACTTTGTCTTTGGCAACTATGAGTTGATAATTCTGGAAACAGCCAAAGCTGCTGGTGATCTGAAGTCCCTTCAGCCAGCATCTGGTTGTGAACACCCTGAGGCTAAAACCTCTGCCTCACACATGGCTGGGCTCAGCGTCCAGAGAGCTGAGCTGGCCCCTTCCTGCCAGACTGCTGGACTGTCTTCAGTGGGAGGTTAGCTTCTCTCTGTCATTTTGTGGATTCTGTTATTTCAAAATTTGTACAAAGTCACTTTTTACATGAATTGGAGGAGGTGGTAGCCAGAGCTGTGTGGAAGTCCTGTTTCTACTCTGCCATCTTGATTCTCCCCCTCTAACTTTTCTAATATTTTATTTATCTACTTAGTTACTTTTTTTAAATTTTTGGTTGAATTTATTGTATTATTAGAGGTGACAGTTGAGGTCACCCACTAGTATAGTTCTGCTGGCTATTTCTTCCTATAACTTACTAACTCTCATGTAAGAATTTGGATTCTATAGCATTTGTTGCATATATGTTTAGTATAGATACAGCTTCATTGTCTATGGTACCTTTCAGCAATTATATACATATATATATATATATATATATATATATATATTTTTTTTTTTTTTTTTTTTTACTTTGTGTGAGTCCAGAATTGCTACGCTTGCCCCTTTCTTAGCTTAATCTGGAGCATAATGGATTCTGCTCCAGCCACAATATTTTCTCTTTCTGTTTTTCACTGCTTTATCTGTGTTTCTTGAAAACAATATATTGTAAGATTCTGGGTTTTGATCTACTCTTCTATCCTCTTTAACTTAATGGGTGAGTTCATTCCATTCACAATCACAGTTATGATTCCTACTTGCATATTTCCCTCCATTCTATTTTTCCTCCCATTTGTCCTCTTTTTATTTTTACCCTTTTCCTCCTTGACAGAATTTTGCTTCTGTCTACCACCTCCCCTAATCTGCCCTTCTTGGTATCAGGTCTCACCTTGACCCCTTACTTGACCTCCTCCCCTCCTATATCCCTATTGGGTAAGATATATTTATATATTTAACTGATCATGTTTGAGCCAATACTGATGAGAGTAAGATTCAAGGAACGCTTGTCACCCACAATCCCATTTTCGACTCCACTGTAATTGGTATTTAGTGCTCCCTCATGTCTAGTAATCTTTTCCCATTCTATCTCTTCCTTGCTTCTGTACCAATTGTATTCCTCTGTCTCATGCCTTAAATTATTTTGTTATTCATTCAAGCTCACCTTATATATCTACCATCTGTCTATACATATTTTTTCTAGCTGTACTTTTAGAGATACACTTTTTAAGAATTGCATGTAATATCTTCCCTTGTAGGTATGCAAATAATTTAGCTCTTTTGAATCCCTTATGTTTTATTTTCCCTTTTCACTTATGCTTCCCTTGGGTCCTGATATTATAGGTCAGATTTTTGGTTTAATTCTGGTCTTCTTATGAAAGCTTGAAATCACTCTTTTCATTGAATTGCCCTTTTTCCTTTGATGCGTTATGAATAATTTTGCTGGGCAAGTGATTCTTGTTTGTAGTCTAAGTTCCTTTGCATTCTGGAATAGCATGTCCCATAACCTCTGATGTTGTGGTTGTTATGTCCTGTGTGATCCTGATTGTGACATCCCAATATTGTAATTCCTTCTTTCTGGACACTTGCAGCATTTGTTCCCTTAATATGATAGTTCTGTAATTTAGCTATACTGTTTCTAGGAGTTTTTATTTTGAGATCTCTTTCCTGGCATGATCAGTGGATTCTGTCAATATCTATTTTGTCCTCTGTTTTCAGGACATCAGGGTAGTTTTCCTTGGTATTTCTTGAAAGATGCCATCCAGATCCTACTTTTGATTATAGCTTTCAGGTAGTCCAATGATTTTTACATTTGTCTCTCCTGTATTTCTTTCCAGTTCAGTTGTTTGTCCATGAGGTATTTTACATTTACTTCAATTTACTGACTCTTTTGATTTTGTCTGATTGATTCAACAAAAACCCAACACACAACCCACACCACACCCACCACCCCCCACCACCACACCCCCCAAAAAAACCAACAAAACACCCCCAACCCCCACACCCCACACCCCACCCCCTGATTGATTCTTAATGTCTCAGAGTCATTAGCTTCCACTTGTCCAATTCAAATTTTAAGGTGTTGTTTTTCTCAATTAGATTTTATGCTTTCTTTTCCTTTTAATGAATTGTACTATTTCAGGAGTTGTTTTCTTAAATAGTTTTTATATCTACTTTTCCATTTAGAACTTCTACTTTTTAAGCAGTTTTTAAAGTCCTTACTCTTCATAATTCTCTTGCATCACTCTCATTTCTTTCTCCAGTTTTTCTTCTACCTTTTAAAAATGGTTTTTAAGCTCTTTTTTGAGCCCTTCTTTGTGATCTTTCTGGACTTGAGACCCCTTCTCTCTTATTTTTGTTGTTTTACCCATACCTGTTTTGACATTATTGTCCTCTTCTGATTTTGTGTCTGGGTCGTCCCTGTCACCATAATAACTTTCTATGGTCAGATTCTTTTATTTTTCTACCTCTTTATGGGGAGATTTTATTTTCCTTTTTTAAAAATAATTTCAACTCTACTCCCTGGGTTCAAGGGGTTCTGCCTTAGGCTTCTTGTGCCAATGACTGCAGTCCTTGCTTGTTTACTTGATGCTACACTGATGTTGCCCTGAGGCCCTTGGGGGACCCTAGTATCTGATGCTATTTTAAGTGGGTGGTGTGGGAGGTGGTTGGTGCTACTGGAGGGTGTAGGAAACCTGACAGCTTACCTGGTGCTGAGCTATTGTCCTGGTGGTGATGTCTATTATGTGCTGAGGCCTGATTGTTTTTGTTTGTTTGTTTGTTTTGTTTTGTTTTGTTTTTTCCCTAGGGTTACAGTGAAGCCTCTGGAAGTTGACTTACTAGAGGGTGCTTGTTCACCCTGGGTTGTGCGGAAGCACATGGATTTTTGGCCCATGGAGGCTGCCTGCCTGTCCAGAACTGCTAAAGCACAGGAGACTCAATCACTAACATGTTGTTTGCCTAGGGTTATACTGAACCCAGGGTACTTTGAGGATCTAAGGTCTGCTATTTCCCCTGAATATGCTAACTTATGTGAGGGGTCCTGGTGTTGGCATCTCCTTGCTCCACCACACTGAGATTCAGAATCTCCCACTGGTTTGCTGAGGTGGTGCTTGCTGCTAATCTGCTGGGATGCATCCTGTCTTGTATTGTGCTCCTTTTTTTTTTTTTTTTAACCAAAGTCAGATGAAATTTTCTTTCCAATCTTTGAAGTCTCCCAGTCCAAAAGGCTTCTCCATCTTGTCTTTCTGCTGGCTCTGCTCTTCCAGGATTTGTTCTGGGGTGCTATTTTATGATTGTTTGGAGGGGAATAAGTGAGAGCTCCCAGGATTTACCACTTACCAAGCTATCTTGTCTCCCCTAAGTTCTATGTAGAAGTCACAATATTATCCTCTTGGATTAAATATTGAGTACAGCTTTTTTTTCACATTTTATTTAGACTTTTCACTTCAACTAAAATAACCAGAAGGAGAAACCTTTCTAGAAAAAGAACTGCACTAGGTTCTGATGAAGATATAGTGTTTAGGGAAATTCTAGTTATCTTAGAGGTAATAATTTAGAAAGGGATTATGAAACATACTATGGTTTTAATATAATATCATATGTGGTCTCAATCAATAAATATTTATTGAATTCTTACTACATGTTGGACACTGTAATAAGCAATAAGATAAAAAAGGTAAAAGACAGTCCCTGCCCTTAAGGAGCTTACAATCTGATGTGGAGAAATAATACACAAGTAAATATATTTAAAGAATTCTTTACAAAGGTTAAATAGGAAATAATTAAGAGAAGGAAAGACATTAAAATCAACAGTGACTGAGGCAGTCTTCTTGTAGAAAGGTAGATTTAATTGGACCTTAAAAGAAGCTAGAAAGGTCAGAGTCATAGCAGAGAAAAAAGAGCATTCCAGGCAACAAGGACAGTTAGTAAAAACCCCTGGAATTAAAAAAAAAATATTATTTTTTTAATCATGGAATAGCAAGGAGGCCAGTGTCATTGGAATGAGGCCTCAATCAGAAATATTTGAATCATATAATTTGATTACTTTTTAAAATTACTACTTTTTTTCCCTCTCTATAAAATAAAATGGTGTTGAGTATACTTGCTGCCAGATTTTTTTTCTTTTGCATTGTCTGATTTTCCTACTTTTATAACTACTCTTTCTCAGACTTCCTTTACTGAGTTAAATTGTGAAGTAAAGTTTAAGAAAAATGGAAAGTTAGGAGGGGCTTAGGAAAAGGGCTTTGAATGTCAAAGAATTTTAAATTAGATGCTGGAGATAATAAATGGGGAGCCACTGGACATTGTTAAGTAGAAGAGTGACATGGTTAGATCCACACTTTTTGAAAATAACTAGTGGATGAATGGAAGCTAAACTGGAGCATGGAGAGAGTTCAGACAGGAAGACAAAACAGCAGGCTATTACAGTAATCCAGGTATGATGTAATGAGGGCCTATACTACAGTGGTGGCAGTGTCAGAAGAATGATGGGGTATATTTGAGAGGTCTCACAGAGGTGAAATGAACAGAACATGGCAATTTAGGGAGGATGAGTGACAGGAATCCAAGATAAATTTTATTTTGTGAGTCTGAGGTCCTGGTATGATGATGTTGCCCTCAACATGGTAGGAGTGGGGAAAATAGTTGGAGAGGCAGCATTTAACTGTATTTTAATGCTGCCACAGGCATTTAGCAGCTGTTACCCTAATTAATTCACTAAATATCTGGCAATCTCAATCTATAAAAAGGGAGATAATACTAACATCTACCTCACAATTATTGGAAGACTCAAATAAGACAATCTATGTAAAGTGCTTCCTAAACTTTAAGAGTAATTAATTTGTGGAGTCAGAAGACCTCAGTTTGAAACATACTCTGCCTCCTATTATCTGTGTGATACTTTAGCCTCCCTAAGCCTCAGACTCTTCATCTGTAAAATCAAAACATTGAATTAAATGATTGTCAATGCTCCTTCCAGATCTAAATCTATAAACTTATGGTCATTAATATGAAATCAAGTGCTAACTCAGCTTGTAAAAGTTGAAAGTGCTACTGAAGTTTAGAAGAAGATATGCTTAAATGTTACAGTAGTAAAGGAGAAAGGAAAATAAACTGGACCTTGAAGGATTCAGATTAGCAAAGGGGAATAGGAAAGGGACACCACATGACATGAACAGCATGAGAGAATGGATAATGTACAGATCCAGGGACAAGCAATATGGATTTGTGTATTTCCTATGGTCTTTCAGCTATGAATACTAGAATTACTTAACACCTGGAATGATGATGGTCTAGGACAGATGCTCTTTTTCAGTGATAATTTAAAATACACTTTTCTGATTCCACCCTCACCCCCACCCAGAGTCCTTAAAGTTGATTGTGAGAGTCTCTTGTAACATTTCCTATGAAATCTTTAGATTTAATGAGCTTATTACTGGTTTAAGTAAGCTGCCACTAGAGAGCTGTCAACCTAAAATAATCTCGCAAAATCTCATTTGAAAATCTCTCACAGGAATTGAATGATCAAGGAGATGATTAAGAGGGAGGAGGAGGAGAGAGTAAAAAAGGAGTGGGGAGAGAGAGAGAGAGAGAGAGAGAGAGAATGAGAGAAAACCTAAAGAGGGAATGGGCAAACTTGGCATAGCATTTTCATTTTAAAATGTTTCCAAAAAGTGATCATTTCTGAATATCTTCAAGCAGAGAACCAAATGATTTTGGATGAATTAATTTCAATATATCTGTAGTAAGTGTGATCATGTGACTTGTATGATTTAGAAATAAATGAAAAGAAATATCATGGTTAGAGTCAAGAAAACTACCAATTCATTACCATAGCATATGTATCAGTAAACTATATGTAGCCATCAGAAATAATACTCTATATAGAAAAGTAAGGCCATAATCCCCCTTCCAGTAATCTAGTGCTTCTGATACTAAGACATCACATGTCATCAATTATATTTGTTAGTACTAAACCCTAAGCTCTCTTGTTGGCAAAGAATGTGAATCTCAGATCCCAGGGAGTTTATTCTCACAATGGGAGTAGATTTATGCTCACACAGGCTTACAATTCATCACGTGACTGAGAAGGAAGTGGGGTCACTGACCTGAAAGAGTTGGGTCATACTTCTGTTTGTCTTTGTATATGACTCTACTCTGTGGTGAAAATCTGAGCAAATAACTAAACAGAGATTATAAAGTATCATGTTGAGTATTACTCCAAATTAATTAACAAGGACCTTTCTACCAAAAGAAATGAGAGAACAATATGTATATCTGCTACACAGGAACATTTTATTCTTCTACTGTAGAAAATATTTAAAATACAAAAGACTCCAAGATTGAATACTATACAAACAGCCAAACACAAAATTAGCCCATAATATCTATTATCTATTATATTCCTCTTTGAAGATTAAGAAAAAATGTGGGTCTGATAAATAAATATTTTTATTCATATTCCCTTCACATATGCAAAGTCCAAATAAGTCTCAAAGTCTAGATATCCTGGACAGTTAGTTATGGCTTTCTTTAGGCTCTTAGCTGCAAGGTCCTCTTAGAAATGGTCTTCTCCCTTTGAGATCCATGTTCTTACGAAAATCATCTCCCAATCATCCCTTTTTCGTTTTTTTTTTCACTTTTTTGAATGGGGGAAGGCAGGGCAATTGGGGTTAAGTGACTTGCCCAAGGTCACACAGCTAGTAAGTATTAAGTGTCTGAGGCCAAATTTGAACTCAGGTGCTCCTGACTCCAGCATTGGTGCCCTATTCACTGCCCAGCCACCTGCCCCTGACTCTTTTCTATCTCTCTGTAAATATAGCCATCTCTCTGCAAACCTACTCCAATGCATCTTTGACCTCATTGAAATGGTAGTTCTCTCTGATGATGCAGATCACAAGTGATGTGTGCCAGCCCTTCCTGTGTGATTTTCATCCATATCCCCCCTTAAGTTCATGATAAGTGATCCACCCAACATGTTGTAGACCTTCCTATATTTCTCCTGGAATTGAACAGATACCAGGGACCACTCTGTAAAGTTTATTTCTTATACCCTTTTCTTTCCATGTGGCCAATTCACCTTTTTTTTTCTCTCATGCAATTCCTTGAGGAAGTCTTTAAACTTTATTCTTCTGTGGAGTTCATCATTGCTTATATGTTTCAGCCTCCCCATGCCAGCTAGACAGCCATCCATTGCTCTCTGGTTAATACTCATCTATAATTCTTTGGAATAACTTGTGTAGCATGTCTTATGGTTACTATGTATTCCCCTTTCCTGACTTCCTAGACTCAACCTTTATGATATCTCCAAAATAATGACGCCATGATTTTCTAACTTTACAGAAAAAAATAGTAGAGCAGTATTATTACTTCTCTTATCCTTAGTCCCATCTTATCTTCTACCTGAAATTTCACAAGCTGGATGCCAAAGCATGCAATTTCCTTTTGTGCCAATTTCACTATCATTCAACTTTTTTCACTGTCCTCTTTTACTTCTGTCTTCTTCTGTCTCCAAATATAGTTCATTCTCTCATTCTACTACACTTCATTTGATTTCCTTTTACTATTAAATGAAACATTTAGTAACAATCAAATCAAACAAACAAATCTTTTAGTAACAAACAAAAACAATTAGTTATATTCTCCCATGACTACTTTCCCTAGACTTCACTGTTATTTACAATATCCAAATATTATTATTCCTTTTAAATGATCATTTGGCTAATCCATTACCAATTGATTAAAAGTATAAGTTACAAAATTATCCAGGTTTCCCTTATAGTCCACTTCTGACAACTAACTACACTCCCTTAACTCATTCTAATGGGTTAACTTTCTATCTCCTTTAAACATAAGTTCTCCAGTAGAAGGGTTTAGGGTAGCCACTTCCCACTTCTTGTCCTATGGATTAAGAATACTTCTGCCATCAATAAACCATATATAAGCTTATTTTCTTGATCTTGCAAGGTTGGAGATCATTTAGCAAGGGATTTCTTACTCTCGTGATATCACCTTCTGGATATTTATTTGAAATATCAATAGTATAGGCTGTCATGTTTACATAAAAGTGACTTATCTCTATTCCCCCGGTATGGACTCTTTTATTTATAAGCATTTTCCACTTGATAATTGACTAAGTAAAAGAAATCCCAATGTACTTTATTTGGATAACTTGGGGCACATTCTAGTAGAAGAATCAGTGTACATTGTGTCAATAGTATATTTTGGTCAAGTCCTAATCCTCTGTTTACACAATAGGGCGATATATTGATAGGATCATTTTTACCATAATAATATATCTAATAATAGGACTATTCATCCTTTAATTAAAAAATTTAGTATATAAAATTTATGATTATTCTTACTTCATTTGGTCCATAAGGACCAATTCATAAAGATTCCTTCATGGTTTATTCGTACTCTAAAAGAGCATTCTGAGTAAAGTCAACCAAAATATATTATTTTACACTATCTATTTCACCTTGACAATTGTTCTAGACAATGCTTCTATTTTTGGATACATGCAAAATTTAATTGTTTTCTTGTGACTTCACACATTAGCGCTAGCATCATACCTAAAAGAGGGAATATAATTTCTCTGGGAAATAAATCATCCAAGAAATCTCTATGGTTCTTTCTTACATTTTGTGTCAAGAATTAGTTCTTTTCTGCTTCTAGGTAGGGGTTTTATACCCTGCCTGAGTTCCAAATCATACCTAGAATCTTAATTGATGATTATTTTATGTGCTTTTGGAGGGCACAACTAATTTTATTGTCTTTCTATATTTCTATCATAATTTCTTCTTCCTACTGCCTACTATGCCCCAAATTCAAATACCATCCATTCAATGCTGAATAAGGGAAGTACCTGCATCTAATTTATCTTGATCACATATACACAGGTTATAGCATAAAACTGATCTATTAACATATTCTTATGCAGAATTCAGAAAGTACAATGTGCCCCTTGCTTTGTCAAACTCCTGAATTTCTTATACTTGAAAATTTGAAAGCAATGCTGATTAATTAATACTAGTGAGAGTGCAGCCTCAGAGGGAGATATATGACTGGGCAGAAAAGCAACACTTTTAATGAGTAATGGCACAATACAGGCTTAGGAAATAGCCTGCTAGTATGTTTTCTTCCCTGAGAGAATATAAGCTCCTGAGAGTAGTCATTGTCATATTCTTTGTGTATTTCCTGAGAGAATATAAGCTCTTGAGAGTAGTCATTGTCATATTCTTTGTGTATTTCCAATCTATAACATAGTGCCTTGTACCTACTAGGTGCTTAATTAATACTCATTAATTATAACATTGCATAAGATATTGTATTCATTTCTTAAATCTTAAAATGCATTTCCTGTATTAAGTGATTCAACTGGCTGACCACAATGTGGAAGTAAATGGCTTCAAGGTAAATAAGGAACTCAACCCTGTCACTTTGGATGAAAAAAAAATATTGACCACAGTCATTTCCAAATACGCTTCTCTCCTCTAACCTCCTGCTTATAATAAAGGATATTAACTAAACAAGATTTACTGGCACAGCCATGCCATTAAAGTGTGTAGAACATATCTTACTTAAAGAAGTCAACTGTACTGTTCCAGTCAAGAAATGTGACCAAATGAAGTTAATGACTTATTCAAGTATGCACAAATACAATGGTCTGATATGAAGCCTAGATTTCCCAACTACAAGTTCAGTGCCCTTCCCACTATATTTCACTATAAAGAAAAAATCAGAAACAACTAAAGGTCAGAAACCATGTTCACTTAATAGACTTGATGTAAGCCAAAACAAAGTCTAAATATGAGTTCATTTAAAAAAATATGAGGAAGAGTAGATATATTTAATTTGGGGGGAAGATATTTTAATTAGATATGTATTACAGAAGGCTTCCTGGGAGCTGAGAATAGGGAATATATCTCTGAAATGTGACATAAGAACAATTTAGATTACTTTGACATAGTGGTTTTCAATCATTTATATTAACATAAATCAAGTAATATTATGGTCAAATTTTACATCCCCTATTTTTTTGGAAATATGATTTTTCCTACTAGGGGAAAATTCCCAGAGAGCAATCTAAAATAGGTTTCTTGCCACTTATTAGAGATGTGATCTGAATAGAGATTATCCTGCATTGCCTAAGTATCAGCCCCATTTGGGATAACATAATGCTTCTAATAGTCTTCACAATATATTCACAATTCTCTTCCTTTCCATAAAATTAGCTTGTACAAACCCTCTATGGAAAAAAAAAATTTGTGATGTCTGACAAAACCTGAATTTCCCTTCCATTAATTAGAACTCTAAATATCACCTATTTCTGAATCTACCTTCATGTTCACTCCCCTGATTCATATACCTTCTATCAAAATTCAATCCATAGCTTCTAATTCATGCTGTAATACACCACACTGTCACATTTATTAGACTAAAGCTTATTTTTACAGCTTTGAAAGGCATCAAATTTTGCCCTGTCCCTAATTCCTTTAAGCACCATTCTTGGTCTTGAATAGGAACTCTATCCTGCTTCCTTATTTAGTCACGCTCCAGAAAATAACCTCCACCACATTTTTCACACTTTCATGACACAGCTAAGGGCTATAGCATTCACTCTCAGTCTTGAAGTAGAAGAGATAGATGTTTTCTTAGATTTCTAATTTCATAACTGAAATCTCTTTTAAAGAAATTTGAGTTTCAGATACACATTTAGATTATGTAAATAAATGATATTTTCATAATTTTAAGTAGCAAAAATTCCTTATATAAGTAACATTTCTGGAAATCATTTTATTGAATACAAAAGAACAATTGAACATATTACACACACGCGCGCGCACACATGTGCATCTATTTTTGTGGGGGTAGGTTTTTTCCTTAATTTGTGTGTTTTGTTTGAGATGATACAGATCTGTTATTTCATCAATATGATGATATTCATATAGACAGATAGACCTGAAGTCTTGGAGAGTTGTATGTGTCATTGAGAGGCTTAGTGATTTCATCATGGTAATATAGCTGGTATTTTTAAGCAGATATAAACCAAATTTTCCTTTCTCCAAGGTGAGCCCTCTTCTGTATGTCAAATACACTCTCTCTGCCCTATTTCTCTCTGTCTGCCTGTCTCTGTCTGTCTCTCTCGTTTTCTCTGTCTGTCTCTCTGTCCCTCTTTTTCTCTCTGTCTCATCATTATCTCTCTCTTTTTCTCTCCCCCTTCTTCCATCCTCCCTTCGTCTCTCTCCTACCTCTCACCTCTCAAATGTATATGTAAATCTAAAAATAGTACCTAATAAATTATTCACTCAATATACATATGTTTATTAAATGCCTACTATTTTTCAAGCACAGTCCTTAGTACTGGGGATGCAAAAGAGGTAAAAGACAGGCCCTACCCTCAATTAGCTCACAATCTAAAGGAACAACATGAAAAGAAATATATTCAAACAATCTATTTAGGTAATAAATAGGTAAAAAATAAACATAGGGAAGGTGCTATAAATAAAAGGTTTATAAAATTGGCTTGGCTTAACAATCAAATGTACTTCAAGAGAATAGGCAATGACACTTCAACTGTATTTTGCTGCCTTGCTATATTTTGTGTGCCTACAGTATTAAGGTCTTGAGTAATTCTGGAAGAAATTTTTGTTTCACTGAACGAAGAAGTTTTTTTAAACATCCAAAAGACTGATCATTTTGTTTTTTCCAAAGAGATGTTTTATGTATTATTCTATTTTTTCATGATTTTCCTTTTGTTTTATTGTTTCTTGATGTCTCATGTAGTCATTAAATTCCACTTGATCAATTGTAAGTTTTACAGAATTATTTTCTCCAGTGAGTTTTTGTACCTTTTTTCCAATTTACCTAATTTTATATTTAAGAAGTTCCTTCCTTTGGTGATTTTTGTACCCTCTTTAACCATTTTGACCATTTTGAATGATTTTTTATTCTGTTCTTCAAATGGGGTATATTTTATGGAGAGATAAGGTAACTACTCTTCTGGCCTGTGCTCTGGTCTGTGAGTGATCACAAAACTCATCTGTGCTCTAGAGCTGATGTACTATATTAAGAAATTTAGTCATATAACAATACTTAATTATGTATTTCCAACCATAGGATCTAAAAATACTTTCACATTAGACATTAGTCAGGTTATAAAGAAGGATTGTAATGGATGGGATGAACATTGGAAATATGAAACAAAACCAAATAAGAAAAATAAAGAGAGCATGGGGTTTGTTTGAATCTACATTCAAACTATGTTCTTTCTTGTTCTTTCTCTGAATGTAGACATGCCTCTCCATCATGAGTCTTTTGGATTTGTCTTACAACCTTGCATTGCTGAGAAGAGTCCAGTCTATCAAAGTTGGTCATCACACATAGGTTGTGTGTACAAATTTCCCCTGGTTCTGCTCTTCACATTCAGCATCAGTTTGTATAATCCTCTCCAGGTAAGTATGAAGTCCATCTGCTCCCCATTTCTTATAGCACAATAGTATTCCATTACATTCATATACTACAAAGTGTTTAGCCATTCCCCAAATGATGGGCATCCCCTTAATTTCCAGTTCTTTGCCAAAACAAAAAAGACCTGCTATAAATATTTTTATACATATGGGTCTTCCTCCCACTTCTATGTTCTTTTAAGGATACAACCCTAGAAGTGGTATTGTGGGGTCAAAGAGTATGAAAATAGCCCTTTGGTCATGGTTCCAGATTGCTTTCCAGAATGGTTGAATCAGTTTGCAACTCCACCAACAATGCATTAGTGTTCCAATTTGTCCACATCCTCTCCAGCATTTGTCAGTTTCCTGTTTTGTATTCTTAGCCAATCTGACTGGTGAGATGTGGTACCTCAGAGTTTTAGAGCATTTTTTCAAGTGCTTATAGATATATTAAATTTCTTCCTCTGAAAACTGCCTGTTCATATCCTTTGACCATTTATCAATTGGGGGATGACTTTTATTCTTATAGATTTGACCCAGGACATATATGAACACAACTACAAAACACTCTTCACACAAATAAATTCAGATGTAACTAATTGGAAAAACATCAATTGTTCATGGCTGGGTCAAGCTAATATAATAAAAATGACATTTTTACTTAAATTACGTATTTAGTTCCATACTAATTAATCTACCTAAAATTACTTTATAGAGCTGGAAAAAAAACTGTAACAAAATTGATTTGGAGGAACAAAATGTCCAGAATATCAAGGGAATTAATGAAAAGAAATGCTAGGGAAGGTGGCCTAGCCATACCAGATTTTACTCTGTATTATAAAGCAGTAGTCATCAAAATTACTTGGTACTGGCTGAAGAATAGGGTAGTGGATCAATGGAATAGATTGGGTGCATGAGATTCAGCAGTCAATAACTATAGTAATCTACTGTTTGATAAATCCAAAGACCCCAGTTTTCGGGACAAGAACTCACTATTTGACAAAAACTGCTGGGAGAACTGTAATATAGTATGGCAGAAACTGATCAGAGAACATTTTCTAACACCATATACCTAAATCATGTCTAAATGGGTGCATGATCTAGGTAAAAAGGCTGATATTGTAAGCAATGTGGGAAAGCAAGCAATAATTTACCTATCAGATTTATGAAGAGAGGAGGTCTTTATGACCAAACAAGAACTAGAGGGCATTGTAAAATGCAAAATGGACAATTTGAATTACATTAAATTGAAAAGTTTCAGTATAAACAAAGTGAATGTAACCAAGATTAAAAGGAAAATGGCAAATTGGGAAATATTTTTTACAACCAGTGTCTCTGATAAAGGCCTCATTTCTAAAATATTCAGTTGCACATTGTTAATCCCACTGCCTAAAAAAAAAAAAAAACTGCCCTGGTAGATTTCATGACAAGGTGGAGAATGTCAATTTGCAATGCTCATATAAAGTTAGGGTCCACAGAATTGTATACAAGATCCAAAACCTTCTGAGTTTCTGCATTTATTAGATATCAAATGACCAGAATATTTCATTTTACTCTGAGTACTCCTGCCTTCATCATCAGAATACAATTTCATTCTATCTTGTATCTCATTTCCAAGAAGTCACAGAATGATCCATTGTCAGAGTCAGCACAGACACACACACGCACACACACACACACACACACACACACACACACACACACACTCACTCATACACACATCATAGCCAATTCGTTATTTATATCTGGCCTCACTTTGGGTTTATGTAAAATTGTATGACACTCCCCTGGGCCTCAAATCTTGCTTTCTCAGACATTACTTTCTGGAGAACTGTCAAAAGGTTCATTATCAGAGTCATCAAAAAAGTATTTATCAGTTACTTTTTATAGACACTGGACCTGTATTTGGAATTTGTGTCTGCAAAATTATCAGGAGCCACTTCAACTGTCATCAGAAGATGATGATGTTCCCTTCAAAATCAACGTCATTTTTATGAAAATGTTTAATGTTTTCTTTATAGAAAGCCCTTTTTCTCTCATCTGCATGGTAAAAGGACCTTTGCTTTGTGCTACAAGTCAGGAATCGAGTGTTTTGAAAGGGAAGGTACCTCTCTGAATTAGCAGAGATACAGACAGCCCATATTTGCATTCACAGAAGTGAAGGAGTAGGATCAAGGGAGAGAACAGGGACCCAGTAATTTTGTTGAAGAAAGCATGTATACTACAAGTATTTAGCTTATGATGTTGCTTACTCCAGAATTATTTTTTAAACATTTTTAATGTCCCTACTCTTTCTAATCTGTGCATGAAAGTCATTGATTAGCATAGTACATATTCATTTAATTAGGAAATTCTAAATTCTTTGTAGAATTATCACTACATCTTCATTCTCTACAACAGATGTTGGTCTAGAAACTACAGATATTTTGTGTTTTTGTTTGTCTTTTTACAAATACTTATCATTAACACAATAATACAGGATGTCAAAATGCCACATGAAATGATGGTTCTTGTTTCCTCTGAATGCTAGTGGGAAACAACAAAAACCACAAAAAAACTCTAGAATTTTGTCTCTTCAACAACAATCACCAAATCATCTTTACATTAAGCTGACACTTCCTACTGTTTCTTGGTTTCATATAGAGCAATGATACCAACACTAATACAATGTAGCTTTTCCAGTAGTATGTCAATATATAAAGGATGAAGATCACACAATTAAATGCATTGGCAGGTAAGTTAATGCTTATAAACAGTCTAAAAGCTTTGGTATATATCTCATGTATTCCACCTATCCCACAAACCTTCCTATCTCTCTGCTGCCATCATGGCAGAAGCAGAAAGTACCTTAAGTAGCTGAAGATCATTTCTAATTTTTTGTGGGTTACATGGTCTGAGAATTCAACTATATATGACCAGACTACTGATGATGAAATTTCCAATCAATCAATTGATATTTGGTACCTTGAAAATACAGCATAATACCCGTTGCACATTGTTAATCCAACTGCCTAAAAGAAATATTCAGCATTTTCAAGGCTCTTTACAAACAGCCAGGCTGTTTTCCAGGGAAAAGATCTTAGACTTTTGTCAAGATCATAATCTATTCTTTTTTTCAGCAAAGCAGGAACTTCTAGAGGTTCTACTCCCTTAACATAGCCTTAAAAATCTCCTAGCACAGACTGAATGTAAAAAGTAAAAAGAATGCAAATAGCAATTGTTTCTTTTTTGTCTAGCAATATGCATAACTCATACATGTATTATATATATATATGTTTATATTAAATGTGACTATATAGGTGTGTATAGTTCATATACATTCATATGTATATACATGTATATACATACATATACATGTTTACATATGTGTGTATGCATAAATGGGTATGTTTGTGTATATGCATGCATGTATGTGTTTGTGTGTATGCATTTATGCATACACATATGCATGTATATGTATATATATATATATATATGTTTATATATATATATATATCTTTTTTATTAAAAGGACCATCCCTTGACTCACTTCTTAAAGAGGCCTATTCATCTTTGCCTCACTCAAAGTGATAACTTGGTAAGACCTTAGCTAAAATGGGCCAGCATATCCCAATGCATCCTGGTCTATTTCCAATCATCCTGATGAATATCAGGTCATTGTTCCAAGATGGCTCTGCAGAATAAAGTGAGGCTGGTGACCTTGCACATCCCTCACGCACTCAAACCCAAGTCAACTGCACATCTTGTCATCATTCCCTGATGCCATTGCCCTTTTCAAAATTGAAGCACAAACACAAATATCTCAGGATTACCCCCACATTACAATAAGATGTCAGAGTAGCATTTAGGGAAAACTGCTCATCTTAAATGCTTATAATAAAAAATATCACTTAGGACTTTTATGGGTCTAATTGTATTTTACTTAACAAAATATAACCACTGAGCTCAAAAATTCACACTGCATTTAAAAACTGCCAGGCAATTATAACTTTATTTCTAATGTACAGATTCAAAATTTTCTTTAGGAATATAGGTGGAAAAAAGAAACAACTTTTAAGCTATCATTAATGTCACAATGGGATTAATTTGCTTTCAATATTTTTTTTAATTCTCAAAGTGATAGTTTATTCAGATTAAGACCTTTGCTAATTTTTAATTCAATTTTGCTAAATACACTGATTGCTCAACATCTGTAAGATGCAGTGAAATTACTTTCTCAGAATCCCTATCACTGACAATTGTTCTTCAAATGATATAATGTTAAAAGGAATCTGATTCATAATGAAAAAAGAGTATATCCAAAATATTTCTATTTCATCTTATTGGATTTTCTACATTACTCTTGCATGGTAAATATTGAAATATGAGTTGAGAAGATAACTATAGTCTCCAAATATTTTGTCTTCAGGATTCTGATGTCATACGAATGATTTCATTTCAGTCCTCTACTTATAGTGATAACACTCCCAGTGTTTGGAAAACAATGTATGAATCAGAAGAATGATTAATAAGGTTGTATCTAAATAAAAGCAAATACCTGGATAAAACAACAGTGGTTTAAATAGTTTGTCCAAATGGTAAAAATTAAGAATAGATGATCGATAGCACAAGTGTTGAAATACTCTTGTACTTTTAAGAGATATTCAGTATGGATATTGCATGGAATCCTTGGGAAGATTTTATTGGGAATATTTGGATAATAGTCCCAAAAGATGAAAAAGCCTGGGAATGTTGTTATCTGTACAGTTGGGTCAAGTTCCTATATTAGAGAGATTCAAAATCATCAATATCAAGCATTTGTAAGTATTTAGATCATTAATGTTTTTCTCAACTTTCATTCAGATGTTTGTTGTAATATAGTCACAGATGTGGCTGTATATAGTACATAAATACATTAATATAGAACACAGATAAATTGTGGCTATTATAGTCAGAGAAAAAAGAAATATATGGTACACAGATAAATGACACTGATATTGTCATTAAATGAATTGCATGATTGTATTATATATCTACATTTTTCTCTACATACATATGGATATTCTTTTGTGTGTGTATACACACACATATATCTGTGTATACATGTACTAGCGTATGTATTATATCTTGTACTCTCTCAATCCCTTTACAAAGACAGATAGTTTAATAAAGTATGATTCTGTAAGTCAAATGGTAAGATGACTTTAAATGCAGCAATATTTTTACCTGCATAGATACAGAAAAAAGTAAAGCATGAAACAATGGGCCGAATATAGGTTTTATAATCAGCATCTAGGTTTGAATCCTAGCTTCGAAACTTACTGCCTGAGTAACTATAGGAAAGTAACTTCATCTCTATGACTCAGTTCTTCATCTATAAAAAGAAGGGTTTGTACTAAAACTCTAAGTTGCCTTTTAGCTCTAAAGCTATGATCCCAAAAACTATCATCTAGGGAAATACAAATATGGATAAAATATACTGCATACATACACATATATGTACATATATTGTGCATGTAATCTAATTTACATATATGTGTATACATTAATATTTACATATAGATACATAGATAGCTAAGTAGGTAGATAGATAGATAGATAGATAGATAGATAGATAGATAGATGGATGGATGGATAGATAGATAGAAAGCCTGTGTCTGGGTATCACCAGACATTTTTTCTGTATTTTGCGGACTAAACAGTTAATTTCTAAAGGTATACATAGGATAATTATTTTTAATGAGAGCACTTTAATTAATTTTTTTTTTGCTTTTTTGGAGGGCAATGGGGTTAAGTAACTTGCCCAAGGTCACACGGCTAGGTTTTTTTGTTTGTGTGTGCGTTAAGTGTCTGAGGTCGGATCTGAACTCAGGTCCTTCTGACTCCAGGGCCGATGCTCTACTCACTGCGCCACCTAGCCGCCCCTAATGAGAGCATTTTAAATTTTTATTTGCATTTTATTTTTCCAATTGTATATCAATACAAGTTTTACAATTCATTTTTATAAGATTTTGAGTTCCAAATTGTTCTCTCTCCCTCCCTTCTCTTCCCCTTCCAAAAATGATAAGCGATTTTATATAGGTTATATATGTGCAATTACATTAATTTTATTTCCATATTAGTCACTGCTGTGAAAGAAGAAACAAATCACAAGATAAAAAACCATGAAGAAATAAAATGAAAAATAGGTGCTCCAATCTGCATTTAAAGTTCATCACTTCTTTTTCTGAATGTGGATATCATTTTCCTTAGAAAATCCTTTGCACTTGGATATTGTGTTGCTGTGAAGAGCTAAGCATTCATAGGTGGCCATCATACAATGTTGCTGATATCTGTGTACAGTGATTTCCTGGTTTTGCTCATTTCACTTTGCATCAACTCTTACAAGTCTTTCCATGTTTTGTTTTGCTTTGTTTCCTTTCAAAATGGTCCTGTTCATAATTTCTTATTGCACAATCATATTCTATTACATTCATATACCACAGATTATTCAGTTTTTCCTTGGTTGATAGGAATCCCCTCAGTATTCAGTATTTTGCCACCATGAGTAGGACTACTGTAAATATTTTTTCTACACATAGGTCCTTTTTACATTTTCATTATTTCTTTGGGATACAGACCTTGTAGTGGTATTTCTAGGGCAAATGGTATGCACAGATCAAAATTAGTCTCAAGAATGTTTGGAGGGAAAGCTAGGTGGTGCAGTGAATAGGTCACCAGCCCTGGAGTCAGCAAGACCTGAGTTAAAATACAGGCTCAGACACTTGACACACTTACTAGTTATGTGACCTTGGGCAAATCACTTAACCTCAATTGCCTTGCTTTCCCCCCTCAAATAAATGATGGTTGGATCAGTTGAAAACATCACTAATAGTTCATTAGTGTCCCAGTTTTCCCCTATTTTTTCCACCATTTATTATTTTCCTTTTTTGTCATATTAGACAATCAGATAAATGTGAGGTGGTATCTCAGCTTTGTTTTAATTGTTATTTTTCTAATCAACACTGATTTAGAGCACTTTTTCATATGAATATAGAGAGCATTGACTTCATCGAAAATCTGCCTATTCATATCCTATGACTATCAATTTGCAAATGACTCCTATACATATAAATTTGACTCAGTTCTCTACATATTTGAGAAATGAGGCCTTTATCAGAGATAAAAGCTATAAAGATTGTTTCCCAGCTTTTTGTTTTCCTGCTAATATTGGTTGTATTTGGTTTTGTTTGTGCAAAAGCTTTTTAATTTCATATAATCAGAATTTTCTATTTTACATTTTTAATGATCCCTTTCTCTTGTTTGTCCATGAATTCTTCCCTTCTCCATAGATCTGACAGATAGATGGTTCCTTACTCTTCTAATTTGCTTATGGTATCACCCTTTATGTATAAATCATGTGCCCATTTTGGCCATATTTTGGCATATGATTAGAGATGTTGCTCTACAGCTAGTTTATACGCAATTTTTTTTCCAGTTTGTCCAGCTTGTTCCAGTTTTCCAATTTGTTAAATAGTGAGCTTGTGTCTTAGAAGTTGAGGTCTTTTGGATTTATCAAACACTAGGTTATTTTGGTCATTGACTACTGTTTCTTGCATACATAATTTATTCCACTGAACCATCACACTATTTCTTAGGCAGTACTAGATTGTTTTGTTGATTACTGCTTTATAATATAATTTGAAATCTGGTATTGCTAGGCCTCCTTCCTTTTATTGTTTTCATTAATTTTCTTGATATTGGTGATCTTTTGTTCTTTTAGATGAATTTTGTTATTATTATTTCTAGCTCTATCAAATAATTGTTGGTAGCTTGATTGTTAGTACACTGAATAAGTAACAAGAATATTTTAATATTACAATTTTGAGAAACATTTTTATCTCATTTGATCTTCACAACAAAACTATAAGGTAGTTATTATCAGCTATGTTTTAATGAGGAGCATACTGAGGCTAAAAATGATTCCATTCTGACTCCCTGTCCTTTATACACTACTGTTCTGTCAGGTATTTATACTAGGTCTCTCCCTTTCATTCCCTGTTATTGAGAAAAGGAACATCCCTGCAAATATTTAATGAAATCTCATTATTCTAATAATATATAATGCCATGGACAGGGCACGAAGGATGTCAACTAGTTCCTGCCTCAGAGGCCTTAAGGCAATCCCTTTTCTTTCTGTTTTTTAAATCCCCTTTGAATGATAATTTTAAGTTTCCACTAGAAGGGGTCATTTGCAGAGTCTAAAAAACATTGTTTGGTCAACATGCATCACAAAAGGTATTGGAGAAGCCCTTCTTATTCTCTCTATTTAGTATGGTCATGCATATAGCTGATTGTTTTCTATCACAATTTAACCCATATTAGAGTTATTTGTATATCTGTCTTATTCCCTGCTAGAGCTTAAGTTCCATGAAGGCAGGGAAATGATTTATCTAAACCCAATACTTCTTTTCAATTCTAGTACAGTGTTCTTCATATAGTAGGAGATATGTGATAGGTGTGTGTACAATTGTATTAAACTAAACTAAATTTTCACTATCTACTAGTATTTGAGTATATGAATTCATATTGAATGATGATACTCTGAGCCAACTTCTACTTCAAATTATTGGAAGTTTTATCATTAGAAAATTTCATAGTGGGGTGGCTAGGTGGCACAGTGAGTAAGAGCACTGGCCTTGGAGTCAGGATGACCCAGGATCAGATCTGGCCTCAGAAAATGAGCCGGCCATGTTACCTTGAGCAAGTTACTTAACCCCAATTACTTTCAAAAAAAGAAAGAAAATTTCATAAAAACACATTTTAGTAGTACTCAATTCATACATCCATGCATGTAGTCTCAAGTTGGCTGGTATTCTTGAATTGGGTATAAAAGGGTATCTAACAAAGGAAACTCCTAAGGAATTTACAAACTGTCTGTTTTAATTATCTACACTAAACTTTTTTTTTAAAGCAATTGGGGTTAAGTAACTTGCTCAAGGTTACACAGCTAGTCATTATTTATGCGTGGGTGCTCATCTTCTGAGGCCGGATCTAATCTCGGGTCATCCAAACTCCGAGGCCGGCACTCTTACTCACTGTGCCACCTAGCCGCCCCTTTAGGGCAATTGGGGTTAAGTAACTTGCCCAAGGTTACACGGCTAGGTTTTTGTTTGTGTGGATTAAGTGTCGGAGGCCGGCTCCGAACTCAGGTCCTTCTGATTCCAGGGCCGGCGCTCTACTCACTGTGCCACCTAGCCGCCCCTACACTAAACTTTTTTTTTTTTTTTTTTTTTTTAGTATTTATATATATATTTGAAACATTTAATGTTACGACCTTGAATTTCAGATCCATTTCCTTCCTCCCGTGTCACCCATTCCTTCTTGGGATATAAGTAATTCAGTATATGTTGTACATGTCTAGCTATGCAAAACATTATCATAGTAGATATATTGTACAAGGCTGCTTATAATTCCTCCCACTCATCCCACCCCCCACCTGGTCCATTCCCTACATGATCCTGTCCCTCTTCTATAGTGGGTACTTCCAACCTCCCCTCACCCCAAGGATGCCCTCCCATCCATCATCCCTCCTCTCATCCCCCTTCCCCCCATCCTGCTGCAGGATGAGATATCCCATTTAGTATGTATGTAATTTTCTCCCTGAACCAAATTCAATGTGAATGTGGTTTTGCCTTTTTAGCCCTCCTTATTCTCCCCCTCCTTTGCACCCACTTCCCCTACATGAGATAGTTTACCCCACCATGTCTCTCCCCATCTCCCCCTGCCACCCTCCTCTCCCACCTCACAACTTCATCCCTTGAGTACTCTCCCTTCCCAACAAAATCAACCTATGACCTCCATCCATATACAACTGTAGCCATATACACACACATTCACATATGTATTCATATGACCACGCCCCCTTCTTCCATTAATTTCATAGTGAGAAAGATATCATCAGTCACAGATATTGCTTTTCCATATAGGAATGTAAATAGTTCAACTCTGATAAGTTCCTTTCGATTTCCCCTCCCTGATCACCTTCTCAGGCATCTCCCCCTTCCTGCGTCTGGATGTCAAATTTTCCATTCAACTCTGGTTTTTTCCTCAAGAATGCTTGAAAGTCCTCTATTCCACTGAATGACCACATTTTCCCCTGAAACAAAATACTCAGTTTTGCTGGGTAGGTGACCCTTGGGTTCATTCCCAGTTCTTTTGCCCTCTGGAATATCACACTCCATGCCCTTCGATCCCTCAGTGTAGAAGCCGCCAGGTCCTGGGCCACTCTGATTGTGTTTCCACAATATTGAAATTGTTTCTTCCTGGCCGCTTGTAGTATTTTCTCCCTGATCTGGGGATTCTGGAACCTGGCTATAATACTTCTGGGAGTTCTCCCTTTGGGATCTTTTTCAGGAGGCGATCTGTGGATTCTTTCAACCTCCATTTTGCCCTCTGGATCTAAAACATCAGGGCAGTTTTCCTTGAGAACTTCTTGAAGGGTGATTTCTAGGTTCTTTCCCCGATCATGGCTTTCAGGTAGTCCAATAATTTTTAAATTGTCTCTCCTGGATCTATTCTCCAGGTCAGTGGTCTTTCCCATGAGATATTTCACATTGCCTTCTAATCTTTCGTTTGTTTGGATCTGCTTAACAGCATCTTGATTTCTCATAAAGTCACCAGCTTCCATTTGCTCCAGTCCAACTCTGAAGGAATGAATCTCCTCAGTGAACTTTTGAGATTCCTTTTCCATCTGGCAAATTCGACTCTTTAAGGCATTCTTCTCCTCAATGCCCCTTTGGGCCTCCTTTGCCATCTGAGCCAGTCTATTTTTTAAGGTGTTGTTTTCCTCAGTCAGGCTGTTGACCCTCATTTCATACCTCTCCTGCATCCTTCTCATTTCTCTTTCCAATTTTTCCTCCACTTCTCTTACTTGATCCTCAAAGTCCTTCCTAAGGTCCTCCATGGCCTGCAACCCACTCATGCTTTCCCCTGGGGCCTTTGGAGCAGGACTTCTGACCTCACAGTCCTTTTCCCGCTCTATGCCCCCAAAATAGGAGTCTAGGGTTGCATCCTTCTGTTTCCTTTGCCTTGGCATGTTGCCACCCAATTGCTTGACCCTTGGGCTTGTTGCCACACTATGGCTCCAAGGCCAGATAGAGGAACCTTCATCCCGAACGTGCGGGGGGCAACTTCCGTCTCTGGCAAGCTGCAAACCCACCCACAACTTCCACCCTAGATCACAATCCAGATCCAGGGAGGTTAAAGCAAGAGCGATTACCCCCCAAGACTGATCGCCGGATCTCCCCATGATTTGCAGGCTGGGAGCTGGAAATGCCTCTGAAAACTACAAAATGGCGTGTCTCCTCAGCGGCCTCTAGCCCCCAGGGGAGGGAGCTGAGGCATTCCCCAAATACAGGTCCCAAAGTCCATAGGACACTAACCTCTTACTTTGTCCTAGGCATGTCTATGTTGATAATTCTGGAATCTCCACAGTTCCTGGTGTTCTGGGGCTCCTCCAGCTGGCTGCTGGCCCTGCCGCCCTGGGGCTAAAACCTCGGCTCACGTGGACCTGGACATGGGCTCGGCTCGGCTCCTGCGCTCTGTGCGCTGCCGGCTCCCAGACCACTGCGCTGGTCCTTCCTGCAGGGTGCTGGGCTGTCCTCAGTGGGAGGTCAGCTTCTCTGTGTCGTTCTGTGGGTGCTGGGGCTCCAGAAGTTTTTCAGAGTCCTTTTTTCCATAGTTTGTGGAGAGTCTGGGGGCAGAGAGGCTTGGACGAGCTGTTTCTACTCCGCCATCTTGGCTCCGCCCCCTACACTAAACTTTTAATTTTGGAAAATAATTGCTTTGTTTTTCATTAGGTAGTCATCACCTTATCTTAACCATATTAGTGGAAATAGTTCATGTAAAGTCATTAGAAAGAAGTAAAATATTTGACCCCAAATTGATTGCTTTATTGAAAAGAACATAAGGGGTATAAAGCATGCCAGAGTACTTGGCACAATGCACCTAAGGCACTTACTTTTGTGAGAGAAGTAAATAAGAAGTCCTTGTAAAATAATTCATATTGATTTTTAAAAAAATAATATAATAAGGATGGATTCTTGATTGTGGTACAGTCCTTCTCAAAATAACTCAAAGTGCTTTCCCACCTACCTCAAATCTTTGCTACAATAATCATAGCTCTGTAACTGTTATGTGCAACATGCATTTGATAGATGCTTGCTGTTCCTGACAATAGATCATAATTTTCCTTATTTGACTTCCAGGACAGAACATTATTTGAGTTTTCAAGATAATACTTTATCACTCTCAAGTAAGTAATACAGGTAAAAGGATGATACATACTGCCAAGGAATTTTTGAATATATCAGTAGAAGGGGACTGACCAGCAATATTTACAGGTTTCTTGTTGCTCAAAATGTCACTCCAAGCTAAAAAACAAAGCCAAGTCTGTTGAATTGTTAAATTGATAACTTCCCTTACTGATCATTATTTAAATTTACCTAAAGACTTACAGAAAATATATCCATTTATCACATTAAGCAGACAAAAGCAGATAAGTTTTGAATCTGACAAAGAGAAGCTATGGGCAATAGACTTAAGGACTGCCATGTCTTCTTTCCTATAAAGAACATTCTAGAAAGTCATAGCTGAACAGATGTATTAACAGTTTAGAAAAGAAGGAAAGAAATGAAAATGAAAAGGGAGGGGAAAGGGAGATAGGAAAAGAGGGGAAAGGAAAAGAAAGGAAATAAATGGAGAGAAGCGAAGGAAAAGGAAGGGAAATTGAGGAGAAGAAAGGGAAAGAAGATATGGGTAAAATTTCTTTCCAGAAGAGCAGGGCAACTAAAATCCCTGGGTATTCCTAGGTAACTTTTCCTTTATATCTCTTTCGGTGTTGAGCCATTTTGTAATTCCCTAAGGAAGTCTTATACATGTTTTTACTTGGTCAAAATCTTGGACACAAGGTTTTTTGGAGTGAAGACTATGTATAATAATTTTTGCAATAGCCACACCCTTTATACCATATTTTCTAGGAACAATAGGTGATGATAATTTCATCCTATTACAGTTGATAGAACATTAGCATATAAGTTCCAAACTTTTATGACCATATCATGTTGATTTAAAAAAGAAAAACATTCTCCCTAGGGAGTATCAGAATTCAAACATTTATTAACACATCGTATGGAAAAATATATATTGTTCCATTCACTATTGATATGAAAACAAAATTAATAATCTTTTCCATTAAGGAGTTTACATTTTACTAGGTAAAGATTTTAGGGGCACTTCATCCAAAGCCATGTGTCATTTGCCTTTGTACTCTACATGCAGAAGACTCACCAGATCAAAAGAAAGAAGTAAATAATTCATTAACTATCATAACGACTAAAAAGTCAATAATCCAATAGTGAGAAAAGAAGAAATAAATAGAAAGCTGTTTAAACTTATTGGTGATATATCACTATGTAAGTATGTTTTGAAATTGATCTTCATGTTATGTCATTGACAAAACAGGTTCTACCCTTTATTTCCTTTCTGAAATTCTCAATAATTACACACACTTTTTAAGTAGCTACTATATACATGGCTCTGTTTTGGCATAAAAACAGAAATGAAATTATCCTTAAACTCTGAAATCTAGAATGCTATCATAAGAGACATCTAGGACATAATAAGTATATACAATATAAACACAAGGTAGTTATTGAAGGATGTACTAACACCTGGAGGTGGAGATGGGATCAGGAGAGACTTTAGGTTGAAAATGATGTGTAATGTTAAAGGGGGAGTGCATTCTAGGCATACTGGATAGTGTATGACAAGGCATAGGGATAAAAGATGGAATCATTGAATCCATCTGGATAGACATCCAATTCTTCATACTCAGCCAACTACTTATGATATGACTCATTTAACTGCAGGGTTACAGATGTATGAAATCTTAGCCTCAGAAAGAACCTCAAACCTCAGCTAAGCCAACCCTTATTTAATCATGTAATCTTTATGCAAAATTTTCAACAAATAGTCATATCCTTCCATTTAATGACCTCCAGCAGCAGGAAACACATTATGGCCTGAGAGTTTCTTAAGGTGTAAGGAGAGTCCTGGCCTTATAACCAGAGAAAGCTAGCTTTTAGTTCTACCGCTGCCACACTGGTCATGTGATCATGAGCTTTTTACTAAACTTCTTTGTTGTCTACATATCTCTCTAACATTATGATTTGGAGAAAATATGTTGGTATGCACTGATGAAGAAAGTTCTTCAGTGGGAGGTCACCAAACCATTATAACCTACAATAGGAAGTTTTAATTGTGATGAACCAAATTGTAACTTTCACTCAGTGGTCCTAACTCTGCTTTCCAGAGACAAGCAGAACAAGATTAATGCCTCTTTCATGTGAGAACCCGATAAATATTTAAAGACTGCAATCATTTCACCCACCTATAACTTAGTATCAATCTAAAAGAAATTTTACAAATTTCAATTAGTAATTTTCATAGGGAATATATTTTGCCTTAATCTTTGGATACATTTTGGATTATCTTTACCCTTTCAAAAAATGTGACAACCAGATCATAATACATTGATCAAACTATGGTATGAACAATGAAGAATATAGCAAGACAATCATTTCCTTCTAGGGTCTCCATTCTTCATTAAGGAATTCCTCATTCTGGTTAAGATTAATAACAAAAATAGCATCAATTCTTTCCCTTTAGTCTATCTACTGAAAGTTTAACTTATCAACAGGGAAAATTTACTTCATTTGCCACTCTGTTTTAAGAAAGAGAGACAACGAAAAGATGTTTATATAATTGAGTCCTCCCATCACAAATATATAATATCTCTAGGTCTGCTTAGTAATCTAAATAAGAAACTCACCATCTAATTCCTGAAGAAGGTCTAGCAGGTTAGAGAATAGGCCCACTATATTATTATTTCTTTCTTCCTCCTTTGATTTTCAACTCAACTTTATTAATGCTTCTTAGGATTTTGGATTTCCTCAAAAGAAAATATCCGTTTGATGTATCATTGCTTCCCTACCTCTCTCTGTTCTTTTGCCCTTAAACAAATGAAACCCCCCAATGTTTTTTTCAAGTCATCAGTTTCAAATTAAGTTTAAGTGAGGCCTATGAATAGATAGTAAGTGCGTACTCCAGGAAGACAATACAGCTCCTGTTTTTACAGGTCATATTGACATATTATTGCTTCTTTATATCTCATCATGGGAAAAAGTATATATAGTGTTGGATCCAATAATCAAGTTATATACATATTAATCATTAATAAATGTACATTTTAAGCAGGACATTTTTGAACTGAGAAAGAAAATATGCTTTTTACAAAGTTTAAACTTTGATTTATCCATAAACTTTATTTAACCTTAAGATTCTTTCCAAGTATTTTGTTTTCCCAACCCTGAGACTCAACTTGAAATAATTCTGCTAGGTAGCTCCATGGTACCCCGAGCTGCATGCTTTACATATGCTTTTTTCCACATCTCAAAATCTCTTTTCATTAGTTTTTCTTTTTAGGTTAATAGATTGGCCAAATTTTACATTCAACTCTGTTTTTCTCTTTCTTTTTTTATAGATACATAATATGCAAGTTTAATGAATTTTAGCACAATGATAAATCAGAATACTTAAAAATAGAAAAAAATGTTCACATAATTTTAGGATGTATTTATGTTTTTTCCCCAAATGCTTTATTAAATTGTGGTTTACATCATTCATTTCTGCCAGATTTTGAGTTACAATTTTATATCGCCATCTTTTCCCTACCTCACACCCCAGAATAGCAGTCCCACAGGATATCCCCTCATCAAATCTGCTCTCTCCCATATCTTCTCCCATACCCCCTTAGACTATTTCAGTAGGACAAGGCAAATTTCTGTGCCCCGATGCCTGTATATCTTATTTCCCAATTATATGTAAAACAGTATTTATATATTTTTACGCATTTGATTTTAAAACTTTGAATTCCAGATTCATTCCCTTCCTCTCTTGTCACCACCCTTATTGGGAAGATAAGCAATTCAGTATATGTTGTCCACATGTAGCTATGCAAAACATTACCATAGTAGATATATTGTAAAAGACTGACTATATTTCCGTCCCTCCTATTGCACCTACTACTTGGTCTATTCCCTATTTTGATCCTGTCCCTTTTCACAAGTGGGTGCTTCTAACTTTCTTACCCCCTACCCTCCCACCTTCCCTTCAATCATACACCCCTCTTGTCCCCTTCCCCCTACTCTCCTGCAGGGTGAAATATCCTACTTAGTATATATTTCATTCTCTCACTGATACAAATTCATTGAGAATAAGGTTTTGCCTTTATGCCTTCCTGTTCTTCCCCTCCCTTCTAACCATTCTCCCTTACCTCTTCTCTATGAGAGAGTTTATCCCGTTTTGTCTCTCCCCATCTGCTCTCTTTATATTCCTCTCTCACCTCTTAATTTCATGTTTTAAGTATCATCCCTTCTGATTAAATTTGACTGGTGTCCTCTATCTATGTACACCTTTAAACATATATACACACATTCACATATGTATTCATATGCCCATATACCCTTCTTCAACTATTTTCATACTGAGAAATGTTTCATCAGCTACAGTTATTGTTTTTCAATATAGGAGTGTATATAGTTGAACTTTCATAAGTTCATTATGATTTCTTTTCCCTGTTTACATTCTCAAGCATCTCTTGCTTCTTGTATCTGAATGTTAAATGTTTTACTCAACTCTGTTTTTTTCATCAAGAATGCTTGAAAGTCCTCTATTCCACTGAATGACCATATTTTCCCCTGAAAAATGATACTCAGTTTTGCTTGTAGGTGATTCTTGGTTTTAATCCCAGGTCCTTTGCCCGCTGGAATATCATATTCCATGCCCTTTCATCACTCAGTGTAGAAGCTGCTAGATCCTGTGCTATTCTGATTGCATTTCCACAGCATTCAAATTGTTTCTTCCTGGCTGCTTGTAATATTCTCCACTTGATCTGGGAATTCTGGAACCTGGCTATAATATTCCTAGGAGTTTTCTTTTTGGGATCTTTTTCAGAACATGATTAGTGGACTCTTTCAACCTCTATTTTGCTCTCTGGTTCTAAAACATCAAGGCAATTTCCCTGGAGAATTTCTTGGAGGAAGGTTTCTAGGTTCTTTCTTTGATCATGGTTTTCAGGTAGTCCAATAATTTTTAAATTATCTCTGCTAGATCTATTTTCCAGGAGAGTGGTTTTTCCCATGAGATATTTCACATTGCTTTCTATTCTTTCATTTGTATGGATCTGTTTAACAGCACTAGCTTCCCTTCCATTCTAAATCCAAAGGAAAGATTCTCCTCAGTGAGCCTTTGAGATTCTTTTTCCATCTGGCAAATTCGGCTTTTTAAGGCATTCCTCTCCACATTGCCTTTTGAGCCTCCTTTGCCATTTGAGTTAGTCTATTTTAAGGTGTTATTTTCCTCAGTCAGGCTGTTGACTCTCATTTCATACTTTTCCTGCATCCTTCTCATTTCTCTTTGCAATTTTTCCTCCACTTCTCTTATGTGATTTTCAAAATCCTTCTTAAGGTCCTCTATGGCTTATAACCAGCTCATATTTTCATTTGGGTCCTTGGGTGCAGGAATTCTGACTTCCCAGCCCTCCTCATGTTCCATGCTTTGATCCTCTTTGCCCCCAAAATAGGAGTCTAATGTTGAAACTCTGTTTTTTTCATTAAGAATGCTTTGAAGTCCTCTATTCCACTGAATGACAACATTTTCCCCTGACACATGATACTCAGTTTTGCAGGGTAGGGGATTATTGGTTTTAATTGAAACTCATTTGACCTCTGGAATATCATATACCAAGCCCCTCTATCCCTCAGTGTAGAAGGTGCCAGATCCTGTGTTATTGTGATTGTCTTTCCACATTATTCAAATTGCTTCTTCCCGGCTACTTATAATACTTTCTCCTTGATCTGGGAATCCTGGGACCTGGATATAATATTCCTAGGAGTTTTCTTTTTTGGATCATTTTTCAGCAGGTGATCTGTGGATTCTTTCAACCTCTATTTTGCCCTCTGGTTCTAAAACATCGGGGAAGTTTTCGTTGAGAATTTCTTGAAGGATGCTTTCTAGGTTGTTTTTTGGACATGGTTTTCAGGTAGTGCAATAATTTTTAAATTATCTCTCCTGGATCAATTTTCCAGGTCAGTGGTTTTACAAATGAGATATTACACATTGCCTTCTATTTTTCCATTTGTTTTGATCTGTTTAATAGTATCTTCATTTCTCATAAAGTCACTAGCTACCATTTGCTCCAATATAATTCTGAAGGAAAGATTCCCTTCAGTGAGCATTTGAGATTCTTTTTCCATCTGGCAAATTGGGCTTTTTAAGGCATTCTTCTCCTCTTTGCCTTTTTGAGCCTCTTTTGCCATTTGATTTATTCTATTTTAAGGTATTATTTTCTTCAGTCAGGTTATTGATTCTTATTTCATAATTTTCTTGCATTGTTCTCATTTCTCTTCCCAATTTTTCCTCCACTTCTCTTATTTGATTTTCAAAATCTTTCTTAAGGTCCTCTATGCCCTGTAACCAGTTTATATTTTCCTTTGAAGATTTTGGTGCAGGAGTTCTGCCTTTACTGTCTTCCTCCTGTTGCATGCTTTAATCCCTTCCCCCCCATAATATGAGTGTAAAGTTGTACTGCTCTGTTTACTTTGCTTGCATTGTTTGTTCAAGTTGCCACTCAATTACTTGACTTTGGTTTTTGGTTTTGTTTTTTTGTTTTTTTTTGCCACAGTAGGACTCTGCTACCAGACAGGGGAACTTTGCACCATACACTGGGGTTTACTCAGCTGCCAAAGGTATTAGTTGAGTGCCCTCTCTGAAGCCTCCACACACTCTGGCAAGCTGATCAAACACCCCAGGACTTCTACCCTAGACCACAATCCAGATCCAAGAAGGTTATAAGAAGAATGATTATATCTCAGACAGGTCATTTGGTTCCCCTACAATCTGGAGGCCTGGAGTTCTGAACAATCCAAGTGTATGTGGCTGCACAGTAGTGCCTCAGCACCTTTTGCACCAGGGGTAGGGGTATATATACTTGTAGTATATTATACATGTGTGTCTACTTACACATGTACACATATGCATATACACATATAAGGATAAGGACTGGACTGATGATTTAAATTGATATAGGGTACTTTGAGAGGAAAAAAAACCCCTCTAAAACTGTAGATCAACATCTTCTCTCCTGCTACCTAGGTTTTTAGAGAATCACCTAGAGCATGAAGAGTGTAAGTGCCTTGCCTAAAATCATACCTTCAGTGTGTATCAAAGACAGTGCTCTCTACCTCCAAAACAGGTTATCTACTATGTCTTGCTGCTTCTGCTTTTCTCTATGTCTCTCTATGTCCCTGTCTTTGTCTCTCTCATATAGATACAGAAACATATAGGTGTGTGTGTATGTGTGTCTATACACACATACACACATATGTATATATGCATATATGTATATACATACACATATGTATATGTATATAAATATTGTTTTTATATATATTATATTTGTTATGGAGGCAATTTCTGTAATTATAAGTTTATAAAATTTTGAAGCATGCTCTTATAACAAACAAGTAAGGAAATGTTTATCAATTAGCAACTAATTATTTAATTAGTTCAGAGTAGCCAAAAAAAGAAAAGAAAAAAAAAAGAAAAATCAATTGGTTAAGTTGTCTTTAGCAATCATATACCCGAAGGAGATAATCTCCAAATGAATTCCAGGTTATTGAATAATGAATAACTTTATGAAAACTCATACTTTTATGTTCCTAGGAGAACAATGGTTGTATCATAGCTGGAATAACCCAGAGTGCCCTATCTACTAGGAATTTGTTGTGTCTTACTGCCTTTGAGCTCCATATCTTCCATTTTCCTTGAATTAGCCTCAGACGTAGCAGTACTTATCATTACTATATTCTTTGTAACTACTATTCCATTGTACATCTTTTAACAGACATTAATTGAACACTCTACTCTACCTCAACAGTTGCCATTCCTTTTTTTTTACCCTACAGCTACTATTTTATAGGTCTTTGATAAGCAGTTGCTACTATCTGCTGCAATCTGCATCTGTTACTATGTCTTTTAACTATGGTAATTTTCATGCTTTTTATGAAAGTGTTCTGAGGCATACATGGAGGCAGATTCCCACTTCTGTTCTTCTCTTATTAGAAGTAACTACTACGGCTCACATTCATACATTGTTTTAAGCTTTGAAAAAATGTTTTGCAAATATTATCTTTTTATAGTTTGAAAGGCCTATATCATATTGGAATGCTAAACAGTACAAAGAGGGTAATTCAGGTAGCTGTTCTGAGTAGAAGATCTTGCCTATTCAACATCAAACACCATTTCTCACTTCTTTTTGTTTGTATATTGTTAACAAATGCTTTATTAACTTCTGATTCACATCTTTCATTTCTGCCAGATTTTGAGTTACAATTTTTTCTGCATTTTTCCCCTACCCACCACCCCAGAATAGCAGTCCCACAAGAAATCCACTCATCCAATCTGCTCTCTCACATACCCCTTCAACTTTACCATTAGGGCAAGGTGAAAGTCTGTGCCAGAATGCCTGCACATCTTATCTCCCAATTACATGTAAATTACTGTTAATAATAGTATTTCTATATATTTGAAACATTTAATTTTAAAACTTTGAATTTCAGATCCATTCCCTTCCTCCCTTGTCACCCAGTCTCTCTGGGAAAATAAGCAATTCCATTTGTGTTGTACATGTATAGCTATGTCAAATATTACCATAGTAGATATACTGTAAAAGACTGCTTATATTTCCCTCCTACCCATCACACCTCCCACCTGTTCCATTCCCTACTTGGACCCTCTCCCTCTTCAAAAGTGGGTACATCCAACTCCCCTCCCCTCAGAATGCCCTCCCTTCCATCATCCCCCTTCTCATCCCCCTTCCCCTTACTCTCCTGCAGGGTAAGATATCCCATTTAGTATGTATGTCATTCTATCCCTGAGCCAAACTCAATGAGTATATGGTTTTTCCTTTTTGCCTTCCTGTTATTCCCCTCCCCTGCTACTACTTCCCTTTGCCTCTTCTACATGAGATAGTTTACCCTACCCTGTCTCTCCCAATCTCCTCTTGCCACTTTACTCTCTCACCTCTTAACTTCTCCGCTTAAGTTTCATTCCTTCCCATGAAATTCAACCTGTGCCCTCTATCCATGAATACCTGTAAACATATATACACACATTCACATATGTATTCATATGCCAATATATCCTTCTTCAAGTATTTTCATAATGAGGAAGGTTTCATCAATCACATTTATTGTTTTTCAATGTAGGAATATAAATAGATAGAATTTGATAAGTTCCTTTTGATTTTTTCCCTGATAAACTTCTCAAGCATCTCTTGCTTCTTGTGTCTGAATGTCAAATTTTTCTACTCAACTCCCATATTTTCCTCAACAATACCTGAAAGTCCTCTTTTTCCATTAAATGAACATATTTTCCCCTGAAACAAATTACCCAGTTTTGCTGGATATGTGATTCTTGGTTTTAATCCTAGGTCTTTTGCCCTGCAAAATGTCATATGCCATGCCCTTCAGTCCCTCAGTGTAGAAGCTGTCAGGTCCTGTGCTATTCTGATTGTGTTTCCACAATATTGAAATTGTTTCTTCCTGGCTGCTTGTAGTATTTTCTCCTTGATCTGTGAATTCTGGAACCTGGTGATAATATTCCTAGGAGTTTTCTTTTGGGGATCTTTTTTTCAGGAGGTGATCTGTGGATTCTTTCAACCTCTATTTTGCCCTCTGGGTCTAAAATATCAGGGCAATTTTCCTTGAGAATTTCTTGAAGGATGATTTCTAGGTTCTTTCTTTGTCCATGGCTTCCAGGTATTTCTATGACTCTGGAAGAGAGAGTAAGATACCCACCCCAAGACCTCCACCCCAGACCACAATCCAGATCTAGGGAGGTTAAAGCAAGAGCAATAGCTGGATTCCCCCTACAGTCTGCAGGCCAGGAGCTGAAGCTGCCACTGAAGCTGGAAAATGTGTCTGTCCTGCATCTCCTCAGCCACTTCTCTCCCCCAAGGGAAGAAACCTGATGCGTTCCCCAAATACTGGTCCCCAAGTCCATAGGGCACTAACCTCTCACTTTGTTCTAGGCATATCTGTGTTGATAATTCTGGAATCGCCACAGCTGTTGGTGCTCTGGGTTCCCTCCAGCTGGCTACTGGCCTGGCCACCCTGGGGCTAAAATTGCAACTCCTATGGGCCTGGGCTTGGCTCCCAGAGCACTGCTCTGTCAGATCCCAGAGCACTGCACTTGCCACTCCCTGCAGGGCTGCTGGGCTTTCCTCAGCGGGAGGTTAGCTTCTCTGTGTCATTCTGTGGGTGCTTGAGCTCCAGAAGTTGTTCAGAGTCCCGTTTTACATGATTTTGAAGTGGTGTAGGAAAGAGCACCTTGGAAGTGCTGTTTCTACTTTGCCATCTTGGCTCTGCCACCCCCCCCCCATTCCTCACTTCTAATAATGCTAGCAATGGCAATTTCTCTTTACCTCTAACCTTGCCCAGATCCTTCATGTGGTCTACAATAAGGTGCGTGCGTGTGTATGTGTGTGTGTGTGTGTGTGTGTGTGTGTGTGTGTGTGTGTGTGTGTGTGTGTGTACCTATGTAAGCAAAATGACTTTGAAATCCTTCAGAACTTTGCTTAATGAAGTGATTAATCATCAGTCTGGAAAATGATTATAAGCATACCTCCTGCCTCTTGGTTGAGTGTTGGAGGGCTACAAGTACAGAATAAGACACACCTTTACAGACATGACCAAGGTGTTGTTTTGTCTTGTGTACTCTACTTATTTATTACAGGAGCATGTCTTTGGAGAGAATGAAATAGTGCTGTAAGAAAATTTTATATTTAGGAAAAAGAAATTAAAGAGCACCAATAAAATTTTAAAATTATACAGAAGAATTTATTTTCCTTAAAGTTCTGAATTTTACAAACCATCAGGCCAGTTTAAATAATAAACTGATATAAAATGATACATACTTATATACACATTAAAGAAGTTTATGGTTTCTTTATGATACATTTTATTCTTTGTATATTTGAAAAGTTTTGGTTTTTTGATGACTGTTGAATTCTTAATTAATAAATGACATAAAAGGGTGTATGAGAAGTTCAGTGAGGACTATCACCTATGATGTGAGGTCTCACCAAGCCCTTATTAGGGCCCCTCACCTACCTTTTGTTTTCATTTTCACCAAAGTTTTACCTGTGGCGCTAAGAAGGTGTAGTAAGTTGAGTGGTCACACCCCAATAAAACTGACTTGTCAGACAAGCTATACCAGATTGAGAATAACCAACAGGCCTCAAACCCATCAGAAAGTTAGAGGAATGTCTATCCCAAACATATAAAGATGTCCCCTACTGGAATGAATGGATGAGCATATATATATTCTGATAGCCATTAAGGCAACTTAAGCAGGGGCTTAAGCAGTTTAGTCAGACATTGAAGTCACCAAGGTAATCCACTGAATGATGTCCTTTCCTGTTGGCTCCACTTATGAATTGCCACTGGATTTCTATGACTCTGGAAGAGAGAGTAAGATTGATGACTTTTTTCGGGTATACCTCACTTAAATCCCATTCTTATGCAAGTCAAGACATCATCCTATGATCTTTTCTTCAAAAACAAAGCAAAAACACCAATAATATAATATACTATGATACAATATGTATTTTATCATGAATATATGTAAAAATGTATACACATATGTTAACACACGTGTAGAACATATTATTTAAGTATTTTATCATTAGTTGATTCTGTCCAATAAATTATCATTACTACTCTACTGAAAGGAGTGAAACATACATGATAACACTTCCTAAATTATAGATCCTCAAAGGGAGATTTTTCAAAAAACAGAAATACTAACTATATAGAATATATAGACACAGATCATTTACAGTCCTCAATGTGGAAGTGTACCCATTTTCATGAGGTTATATGTTCATTAAATATAAAAATTAATTTATAGATCCTCAGGGCCTCTGGGTCAGAAGACACTTCAGAATCCCAAATCCAAATGGTACCAGAACAAGAATCTCATTTACAGTATTTCATTGAAGTAATAAACTGATCTCTGTTGGAAAATTTTTCAGTGAGAAGAAAACTACTGCCTATAGGGAAGTTTCTCCATTTGGGGGCAGCTCTAACTACTAAATAATTCCCCTCTCCCCACTCCCAGCCTTATGTCAAAATCAATCTCTCTATTGTTTTTGGTTGGTTTTTTTTTTTTTGGAGTTTGTTTTTAATTTCTTCTAGTTCTACCCTTTGGGGAAATACAAGAGAAGTTTAGGCTGTTGGTGCAATCTTAAGTAACTTTATTATCTCAGGCATCTTCCTCTAGTAGTTTTCCTGCTTACCAATGCCACTCTCAACTGTGGCAACCAGACCTGAATGGCAATAAAAAGAACAACCAGGTATGGTTTAACCAGAATGAAAAGAACATTAGTGTCACCTCCCTTGTTCTAATACACAATGAAATACACAATACACAATGAAATTATATTATTGGGATGGGGGGAGGGGGCTGTTATAAGATACTAATGACTTGAATTGAGCTAAAATTCCACCAAACCTTCTCGATCTTTTTATCAAATGAACTTTTTTGCAGTCATCTTTTCCCTATTTTGTATTTTTGTCATTTAAAGCAAGAAAAGGCTATTTGTGAGTATCTGTAAAATGATGGAGGAGATTAATTTCTGGGTTATTGGACATAGATTTGTAATAACTTGGTCAGAAAATTTACAAAATTATAGAGTGTGATCACTGTTCTGCTTTTTAAAATTTTATAGACTAATAAGTTGGATGATTCTACATTCTTATAACTACTTACATTGAAATGCTCTACTTAGGTTCTGTTGACAAGATGAGGTTATATATGTCACTATATAATTCATCATTTCTGCCATAACTATTATTAATGACAGACACATACACAGAGATGATTACAAAGTGCTTGTGTTTCAAAGGTTAGGTCATGGACGTTCATGCCTTGAAGAAATCTGAAAATTTTTATATAAAACCAATTTCAGGCAGTTGCCTTTTAGCCCTGGGCACCTCTTTCAGGAGAAGACAATCACATCAATTTCAGTTAACTATCCCTTCCTGATGCTTTTAGTACTTGATAGAATTCTGGATAACATTGAAAGGCAAAGTGAATTTATTATGAGGCAGGTCTCTGCTATATGAATCATACTGAAGAAGTCAACAAGGAGACAATAATAAAAAGTTTGACAACAAAGATTAATAAGCTAAAATATGAAGTAGTTGTTTTTTAATCTTCTAACATCAATTTCTGTTCTTCTATGGAAATGAAATTATGCAACATTATTTCATTTTAATTACAATATGATACTTGACTGATAAAATTTATGAGACAAAGCAAAATATTGGACTCTGTCTGAAAAGAAGATATTATTACTCAAATATTTTTCACTATTTTTTGAGGCATTAAAACAAATATAATAATATGTTCTGGATAGAGAGCTAGCCTTGAGGAAGACCTGAAGTCTGAAGTTCGAACCTCTGAAATATATTGACTCTATGCTACTGAGTAATTCATTTAACCTCTTTGTATTACAGATAATTTTCTGAAAATATAAGTTCCAGAGAAGATGCAAACCTGAATTGAAAGACTGTGTTTTCTCATTCAAGTTCCTCATCTCAATGAAATTACCATTCTTCTCTCTATCCTTATATCCATGAAGGTTAACAATAATATTTTCTTCGATTTATATTGTGCTTAAAGTTTTAAAAATGTATTGCATACCATATATAATTCAACCCTAATATTGAAAAATATCTGAGATAGCTACAGCAAGTATTGACCTCATATCTTAAATTAGGAAGAGTGAAACCCAGATATCTAATAATTTCAGGGTCAGCTCTCTTTTCTTTATGTATCCTGCTGTTTCTCACTTGTAAGCTCTGACTAGGATTCTCTTCTTCAAATAGACAATGGTGCCCCTGTAAAAAAAGTCCATAAAATTAACATTTAGGGTATTTTTATCTAGAAATAATTCAGAAAATAGATCATATCATTTACTTAATCATATCAACTTGAAGTTTTTATTTGTTAAGAAGTAACTACATCTACATGACACTCCTTGAACATGTAGAAATCCATCATGGGGGGCAGACCCAAGATGGCAAAGTAGAAACAGCACTTCCACTGCACTCCAGGCCACAACACTTTTAAACCATGTAAAAGGTGGACTCTGAACAACTTCTGGAGCTCCAGCACCCACAGAACGACACAGAGAAGCTAACCTTCTGCTGAGGACAGCCCCGCAGCCCTGCAGGGAACAGCAAGCGCAGTGTGCTGGGAACCAACAGAGCAACACTCTGGGAGCCCAGCCCAGGCCCACATGAGTTGCAGTTTTAGCCCCAGGACAGCCAGGCAAGCAGCCAACTGGAGAGACCCCAGAACACCAGCAGCTGTGGTGATTCCAGAATTATCAACACAGATATGCCTAGGACAAAGTGAGAGGTTAGTGCCCTATGGACTTGGGGACCAGTATTTGGGGAACGCATCAGGCTTCTTCCCCTGGGGGCGAGAAGAGGAGATGCAGCACAGACACCATTTTGCAGCTTCAGTGGCAGCTTCAGCTCCTGGCCTGCAGACTATAGGGGGATCCAACTTTCAGTCTTAAATAGAAATTTTGACATTCAGACACAAGAAGCAAGCAATGCTTGAGAAGGTAATCAGGGAAAAGAAATCAAAAGGAAATTATCAAAGTTGAACTATTTACATTGCTACATGGAAAAACAATAACTGTGAGTAATGAAATCTTTCTCAGCATGAAAATAATTGAAGAAGGATATGTGGGCATATGAATACATATGTGAATGTGTGAATATATGTTTACAGGTATACATGGATAAAGGGCACAGGTCAAAGGGATGATATTTAAGGGGTGAGGTTAAGATGTGAGAGAGGAATGTGGCAAGAGGAGATTGGGAGAGACAGGGTAGGGTAAAGTATCTAATGTAGAAGACACAAGGGGAAGTGGTTGCAGGAGAGGAGAGGAAGAGGAAGATAAAAAGGCAAAACCATATTCTCATTGAAGTTGGCTGAGGGATAGAATGACATACTTACTAAATGGGACATCTCACCCTGCAGGAGAGTAGGGGGAAGGGGGATGAGAATGGGGATGATGCAGGGGAGGGCATTCTCGGGGGGGGGGAAGTTGGAAGTACCCACTTTTGAAGAGGGAGAGGATCCGAGTAGAGAATGGACCAGGTTGGGGGTGGGATGGGTAGGAGGGAAATATAAGCAGTCTTTTACAATATATCTACTATGGTAATGTTTTGCATAGGTATACATGTACAACACATATGGAATTGCTTATTTTCCCAGAGGGAGTGGGTGACAAGGGAGGAATGGAATGAATTTCAAATTCAAAGTTTTAAAATTAAATGTTTCAAAAATATATAAATACTATTATTAATTCTATTTTACATGTAATTGGGAGATAAGATGTGCAGGCCTTGGGGCACAGAGATTCACTTTGCCCTAATGGTAAAGTTGAAGGGAGGGAGAGAGCAGATTAGACGAGTGGATATCTTGTGGGACTGCTATTCTGGGGTGGTGGGTAGGGAAAAAATGGGGTAAAAATTGTAACTCAAAATCTGGCGGAAATGAATGATGTAAACCAGAAGTTAATAAAGCATTTGTTTAATTTAAAAAATAAATACATACAATTTTAAAAAATTAAATTAAATTAAAAGAAAAAAGAAATCCATCATGAAGGTTAATATTTTAATATTTTTGGAGGATTGCTTTGGAAAATAATATGGGAAATCTTTTAATTGATGTTTTCCATTATTAGTAAATTTTAATTTGTATATTTTTACACTTGCCTGAATTTCAATTATAATTAGTGTTCCACAATTTCTCTTACTAATATATCTATTCATGGAGGCCTAAAAGGAATATCCCATATAACATCGATACGATTTTATATTTTGAAGGCTATAAAATATAATATTAAAGAATTTTATTTAACAAAATTATTCCCATGCGTTTTAAAATCATATAATATTCTTTTTAGAAAAATAGATCTTATTGTTAAACTAGTATTTGCATAGAAATAGATAGCAGTAGTAGTAGCAGCAGCAGCAGCAGTAGTGGTGGGGAAGGGAGGGGAGAAGGAGAAAGGAAGAAAAGGAAGGGAAGAGAAGGAGAGTGGAATATGTATGTCAAAAATGTCAGCCTAGTGCATACTGTACTGCACAAAATCCAAATGTACTAAACATTTCTTATATTTTATATGAAGTTTATTTTTGCAGATGATAATGTGATTTTATTCTAAATTAACAAAACTCTACAAAATAACCTCAATGAGTGCCTCTTGTGAGTGACCTGTGAGTAATTTTTGAGTAGAGTGAATAGAGTGATGGCCTTGGAGTCAGAAAGAGCTGAGTTTAAATCCTTTCTTTAACACTTAATAGCTTTGCCACCAAGGGTAAGTAACTTCTCACCCTTAATTTCCTCATGTATAAAATGCAAAGAACAATTATATCTATCTCATGGGATTATTGTGAGGATCAAATGATATAACCTATGTAAAGCCATTTGAAAACCATAAAAATATGTCCATAAAAATATGTTAAATGTTTAGCATTCAATGTTCTTCATAACATAACTCCCTTCTACCTTTCCATTCTTATTATACTTTACTCCTTGCAACATATTCTTTGACCTAGTGATTCTGGCCCCCTGACTGTTCTACAAATGTGATACTCCATCTTTGGGTTGCTGGTATTTTTCTGACTGTCCCTCATACTTGTAATGATTTTTCTCCACTCCTATGACTACTGACCTCTTTGGTTTTCTTAAATCTCAACTAAAATCACACTATTTAATGGAAACCTTATCTAATTCCTTTTAATTTCAGTGCTTTACCTATTTTAATTATTTCCTATATATCCTATTTTCACTTAAATTATGTATTTTTATTTGCATGTTGTCTCTTCCATCTTAGTATAAACTCTTTGATGGTAGACTGTGGTTTTTATCTCTTTTTTTATCCCCAGAAGTTTGCACAGTACCTAGTATATGTAGCTGCTTAATAAATGTTTATTGAGTAAATATAATAATAATAATAATATGAAGGAACAGCAACTCAAATTACACAATAAAATGAATGAAGATGAATGTTACTCATTTACGACAGATTAGTAGTGCGTTTAATATCTCTCTCTCTCTTTCTCTCTCTCTCTCTCTCTCTCTCTCTCTCTCTTCCTCTCTCTATTTTACACACACACACACATGCACACACACACACACACACACACACACACACACACACACCCCTTCGATCTAAGATTTCCATACCAGTAGGGGAATTAATTTACTTTATATATTATTTGCTATATTCTGATCTGTCCACCAACTTCTATGAATTCTGTTTGCTATAAGTTCAGATAAAATAATTTATTTGCTATCTACTATGCATCTTTATTTAACTCTTTCTTTATATACCTTGGAGCACAGGTTCCACATTAAGGCAAAGCTAACAGCAGTGCAGGTTGAGCCTGAAAATAATATTTCCTCTATAATAACAATATTTAGAGGTGAAGATAGATGTAATTCTAGTTTAATATTCCCTTCTCTGAAAAGATAAATTTCAAATATATTTCTTAGCTCCTCTCTGTGAACCACATCTACCTACTCACTACCTATATGAGCAATGCACACATACATGTACCTACATTAAGAGAGAGTTTAGTGGATAGAGGGAGGCAAAATATTCTAAAATTTTGCTGATTTTAAGAAAACCAAGTTTTCTAACTGTTGAATATCAGGCCAAAATAGGGCTACCTCTGGTGTTCCAAAGTAGGACTGTGTATGTATGTCATAGGGAAATATTTTGCATAGTCCCATACTATTTGGAAGGTGAGTTGGAAGGGTTCATATGGAAAGCAAGGAGACAATCAATGGAGAGTTTTCTATGTTACCCAAAATGCAACAATTAAACAGTTTTTTTTCCTCCAAGTAAGAGCATGGTAACACAAAATATTCAGAAAGAGCATTTAGTCTGTATTTAGGTCTCTAGTTCAACTACAAGAAAACAACAAACCCACAAAGATTTTTTTCTATTTAAATCTTAAAAACTGGAATGACAGCAGGTCTTGTGAACAAAAGTCCTGAGGCATTTATTTGACCATAAGGTTAATGGAAGCCAATGATATGACACTGATGATAAATGAAGTAATACAATCTTAAACTACATTGTCAGTAGCATTGGGTCTAGATCAAAGGAAGTAATAATCTATATTCTTCCCTAGTCAGAGCATATATGTAGGGCTATATTGTCTTGGCTTCATGCTATATTGTAAAGAGAATGAATTGATTCCAAGGGAATGGTGAACATGATTGAGATGTATCCAAAAGGCATGTGATATAAAGAAACTACACATATTTAGGCCAGGAAAGTGGAGATTAAGTGGAAGAATACCCTATAACCCTCAAAAATTTGAAGGATTATCATGTAAAAGATTAATTAGACTTATTTACGTACATCTACAAGACTAAATTATTAAAACTGGATTAAAGAGTTATAGGAAGGCAGTTCTGAGGATCAATACTTTCTAAGTACTTAGCAGTCAGAACTTTCTAGCAATTAAAAGCATGAAAAATGGATTATATGGGCTCTCTTGTGAAGTATCTAACTCTGTATCATTGGAAATCTTTAGAAGTATATTACAAACATCTGTCAGGATGTTTCCCAGTGTCCCTTCCACAGCTGCAACTATGTTTATCCTTTGAAACAATTCTTCAAGGTACAGAAATATAATCACCTTCTTCACTAGGTTTTCTTTCAATCATGTGTCTGACTCTCACCCATTTTTCTTGTCCTTTATCAATGAAAACTCTTTAAAGATAGTTACAAGATCTCTCCCGCCAGCCTTCCCCCTTTTTTGAACTTTAAATCTAAATCCTTATGACTTTTAGTTTTCCTCAAATATCTTCAGTCAGTACATTTGTAGTTCTAGGAATTGTCTTCAAGATCAATTCAAAGACAGAAAGAAGATTCATTTTTAATAGAGATTTTTGATCATGCTCAGTACTTTGACACCTTTTTTGTTATCTTCAAATTACTATACATGACCAGAGAGACTCAGTAATCACAACTTTAAATCATTGGATTCCCCCTGTATGCAATTTTTTTTCTTTTAGCCAAATAAATTCAACTCAATAAGAATAGATATCTATACCATCATATTTTTCACACTTTATTTTGGATTTCAAGACACTATTCATAACTTATGTTCCCATTTGTAACCTAATACATCATTTTATTTTGTTTTGATTTAATTTGGAGAAGAGACTCAGAAGAAAAACATTATGGAGGGTAAAAACAACAGATTCAATTCATTGACCACCATAATCCAACTGTCCTCTCTAAACAGCGTTTTTATTTCTTTCTCCCCTTTGCCATTGACATAACTTTAAAAAAAAAAGTAAAAATAAAAGTCCTTTCTGTCTTGAGTGTTTATTGAATTACTTATCTCATTTTGGACATTTGCTTTTCTAATATTTTTAGAGAGAACTCTACCACTTATAAATATCTTTTTATATCTCAGATATTCTTAGAATATCTCTAATTTCCATTGCTTGTTTATTTCTATTTTAAAATAAGTTTCTCAATTACATATAAAAACATTTTTTGACAGTAGCTTAAAAATTTGTGTTCTAAATTCCTTCCCTCTCTCACAATCCCTTTCCCTGAGATGGTAAAATTTGTGCAAAATATGTGCACTCATGAAAACATATGTAAATATTAGTCATGTTGTGAAAGAAACAGGAAAAAAACATAAAAATAAAGTGGAAAATGGTATATTTCTATCAGCATTCAAACTTCATCAGGTTTTCCCCCCCTCTGTAGATGGATAAAATTTTTTCATCATGAGTCCTTTGGAATTGTGTTGGATTATTGTACTGCAGTTTGTCTTATACAGTATTGCTTTTACTGTTACAATAGTGTCTTTTCATGTTGCAACAGTTCACATATGCCTTTGAAGGTTTTCTGAAATCACCATACTCTTCATTCCTTGTAGTACAATAGTATTACATGATGATAATCTCCCACAACTTGCTAAATCATTCCCAAATTATTTGCCACCACATAGATACTTTAAAAAGTTTTTTGTTTTGTTTTTTTTGTTTGTTTGTTTGTTTGTTTTTACATCTAGGTCTTCTGGTTTTTGTTGTTGGATTTTTTTGTGTGTTTTTTATTCTTTTTGGGCTACAGACATGGTAGTGGTATTGATTGATAAATCGAAGGGCATACTCAGTTCTGTAGTTGTTTTTGTTGTTTTTTTTAGCATAGTTCCAAATTTTTTCTCCACGATAGTTGCTTCAGTTTAGGATTACATCAACAATTCATTAGTATCCCAAATTTCCCAAATTGCATTTAAGATTTATCATTTTTCTTTTCTGACTATCAATCTGCTAGGGGTGAGGTGATACCTCAGAGTTATCTTAATTTGCTTTTCAGTAATCAATAATGATTAAAAGCATTTTATAAGACCATAGGTAGTTTTAATCTTTTCATTTGACAACCTTAGATGTAACCTTTGAATATTTACCTATTGAGGAATGGCTTGTATTCTTATGAATTTGATACAGTTCTCTACATATTTGAAAAATGAAGCTTTTATCAGAGACACAAAATGTAAAAAAAAATTTCTTTCAGTTTTGTTCTTTCCTTCTAATATTGGTTGCATTGGTTTTATTTGTGCAAAAAATACCTTAAGAATTCCATATAATCAAAATTATCCATTTTTATATCTCATAATGCTTTTTATCTCTTGCTTGGTCAAATTTCTTACCCCATCCCATAGATCTGACAAGAAAACTATTCCAAGCTTTCTTAATTTGTTTATGGTATCACCTTTTATGTTTAAATGATGTACTTATCTTCACCTTATCTTGCTATATACTGTAAGGCTTTGGTCTATACCTACTTTCTGCCATATTATTTTCCAGTTTTCCCAGAAATTTTTGTCAATCAGTGAATTTTTGTCCCAAAATCTTGAGTCTTTGGGTTTATCAAACATCAGATTACTATTATCATTTCCAAATATGTATTGTGTACCTAATACATTGCGCTAACTCAGCACTCTAATTCTTATTCAGTACAAGACTGTTTTGCTAATTAGCACTTTATAATTTAGTTTGAGATCTGGTATGGTTGGCTCATATTCTTACAGATATTTTTTTCATTAATTCCCTTAGTATTCTTGATTATTGTTCTTCTAGATGATTTTTTCTAGATCTATAATATAACTTTGATAGTTTGATATGGCAATTAATAAGTAAATTAATTTAGATAGAATTGTCATTTTATTATATTGACTCAGCCGAATCATGAGCATTTCATTTTTTTTTTTTTGCAAAATTCTTTAGATCTGACCATATTTGTATTTTTTTGGAAAATGTTTTTTAATTGTGTTCCTATAGTTCCTGGGTTTGTCTTAGCAGGTAGAATCCCAAGTATTTTATATTCCCTACATTTTTTAAATTAAATTAATCTTTCTATTTTGTGATATAGAGAGGCTGATAATTAGTATGGATTTATTTTACATACTACTGCTTTGCTAAAGTTGTTAATCATTTCAACTACTTTTTTTTCAGTTGAATATCCAAAGTTTTCTAAGTATACCATCATATCAAGTTACCTTTACTTTTTCTACCTTACATTGATAATTTGCCGTTCTTTTCTTTTAAGGGGTGAAGGCAAGGCAATTGGGGGATAAATAACTTGCCCAACATCACACAGTTAATGTGTGTCAATTGTTTGAGACCAGATTTGAACTCAATTCCCCCTGACTCCAGGGCTGGTGCTCTATTCGTTGTGCTACCTAGATGTCCCTTCTTTGACTACAAGCTTTGTTGTTATAAAAGCAGCAGATCTGGAATTATAATGAAATCAGATGTTATCAAATTAAATTCCATTTTTCTTATGTAAGTAGAGGAAACCCTTGCTCAAAGAATTTAGGTGACTTTTTTCCAAGGTTACATGAAAAACAAAAGGAAACAAGACCTAAGCCCAGACGATCTTATTCTAAATCTGATGCCTTTTTCAAAGTCATTGATAAGAAAATGTTAAAAACTAAATTGTTTCTTGAGGTCGTGGATTATTTCACTTTTTCTCTGTATTTCCAGCACCTAACAATTAATAAATGTTTGTGGATTTATTAGTTGCTAAATTGCTCTTCTCACCTTTGGACTAATGAAATAATCAAAAAGGTAAGTAAAGAAACCATTAGTTGAGAGATACAGAAAATTGCTAAATAATTGAAATCCTGTATGACTCCTAAAACTACTCATGTACTTTCAAATGATCTGTAGTATACTACAAGTAGTGTCATAATTTTTACTTTAGCTTTCATTTTACCTTTCCTCAGATGTATTACTCTGGTTCCTTGTTTTCCTCCTATGAATGCATCTTCTTATATATGATGTTACAAAGTTTCTAACTTATTTCACTTAGTTTGTTACTTTGGAATAAAATATGCTTTTCACATCCATGTTGCTATTTTTAGACTAATCCCACCAAATGTGATCAATATCTATGTAGTTAAATTTATGCCATTGTGTTAGGAACTCTGGTTACCTTAGTTGATAATCAATATTTTTATATAAATATATTCAGATATAAGTTCAATTACCAGTTCCTTTCTTACCATTAACATCTTGTGATTTTTTAAGTGTCCTCATTTCAATTCTTTTACATTTTGTTCTTCTTCATGGAATGTTATCGTGACTGTGATCCAGATAAAAAAAGTCTCTCTCTCTCTCTCTCTCTCTCTCTCTCTCTCTCTCTCTCTCTCTCTCTATATATATATATATATATATATATATATATATATATACATATATATATATATATATATATGCTAACAACAACATAGAAATGCACATTAGATCATGGGCCATTTTTTTGTATACCAAGCACAGTTCCTAGCACACTGTAGGCATTTAATAAATGTTCCATTACTTGACTTGTTGACACTCACAACTTCAGTGTGGTATATGTGAATCAATATTGAATTAATGATTAGCAAAACAGAGTGAATTATTCCTAACAACTTACAACTTATTTTCACTTTGGTAAAAGTAAAGTGAGTGAAAGGTAAGCCTCCCTTCCTCCAACACTCCAGTCAATATGTTATGAATAAAACTTCCAGCTTCTAGGTAAAAGGCATACAAGAAGCCCATGTGAAAAAGTTTTTACAAGTTTTTCTTGAAGGGAAGGATGAACTTTAAAGTCAACAACCCATGAGTAGTGAACCATAAAAATGATATGCTTCTTCCATTATTGTTGTTGAATACACAAGTACAATCTCAAATTGATAATACCTCCATTACCAAAACAGAATTCTAAAACACACCAGACAGATTTACACATTTATTCTATCTTGCTAGGCAGAGGCATACAAACTCAGAGTGTTAAGTATAGAAAATAAAAGCAAAATTAAACCAAAAAAATAATCTAAATGTTACTACAGGCCAATGCTTAATGTGATTTACTTTAATATCCCAAGGATCTGCATTAAAAATGGCTATTACCCTGTTCTGGCACAGATAATAAGGCTTCTAAGAAAATGTATCTTGACAGCGAAATGTCCAGGCAAGAAGAACTGACTCATTATTTTGAATTCTATGTCAGATACTTCCTAGCTATATGACCACAAGCAAATCACTTACACTGTTTAGCTTCAATTTTCTTACCTGTAAAATAGGAGTATATATGCATATAGATAGATAGATATACAGATATATATATATGGATATAGATATATACATATAGATAGATAGATATACAGATAGATAGAGAGATAGATATAAATATGGATATGGATATAGATATTGATATAGATATAGATATATAATTGAGTTACTGTGGTTGAAAAACTCATTAGATTGTGGACAGTCTGGTGATGAGACTCAAAATTTAGCTAGGAGATCCACAGAAGACATGCAAAAAATTCATCATTAAGCCCACCTTTTCAATTTGATTAGAATGGTCAAAGCATGTGCTAAACATACTGCATTAGCCCTTGGAAACTGAGGTATATAATTAATCATAATGAAGTCCTATAGTACAATTAGAGTTTTACTTGAATTTCAATAAGATCATAAGAAGAACATGAAAGTACACAATAAAAATATCCACACTGGACATCACTGAGTAAAATTTACATTTTTCATAGCTACTCTGTCTATGAGACCATCCATGGATAGGCCAGATTTGATTTCATATCTTTCTGACTCCAGGTCAAACTCTCTGTGCAGTTTGCTGCTCCCTTTGAGTATTTAGTTACCAACTAATTTTTATTCTATTCTTCTGTTGTCCTTTTCTGAATTAGTTTTATTGCATCATGGTCTGAAAAGGGTGAATTAATATTTTTCTGCATTTGTTGTCATGTTTTTGTGCTTTAATACATGCCCAAATTTTGTGGGGAGTCCATATACAGCTTAGAAACAGGAATATTCTTTTCTATTCCCATTCAGTTTTATCCAAAGTTCTGTAGTATCTAAATTTTCTAAAATTTTATTCATCTCTTCAACTTTATTTCCTACCAAATTTATGGTTATATTTATGTAGCTATAAGAGAGGAAATTTGAGATCCCCCATTAGTATAATTTTATTATGTATTTCCTCCTTTAAGTTATTTAACTTAAGAAAGTTTTTTTAAGACTTTAAAGATCCATAAACATGGAATCTGAGGAATTTCAATCACTGTCCATAAATTTCTATTCTAATTTCATACTGTGTCATAGAGATTACCATTATCTCTGCATGGTTTTGACACAGGAATGCAAACTCCTTTGAACTTTGCCATGTTGGAAGACACACTGCTCTCCTTGTTATTTCTTACAAAACACCTTCCAACTTGCAACTCTGGGTATTTTCACTGGCTCACCTCCAAGCCTTCTTTCTCCTTTCCACATCCTGATTTCCTTGGTTTCCTTCAGGTCACAGTTAAAATTCCACCTTCTTTAGGAAGCATTTCCTTATCACTCTTAATGCTAATATCTTCCATCCTTTGATTATTTCCAATCAATTCTTTACACATTTTATTGCTTTTTTAAATTAAATTTTATGTTTGTTTTTACCTTCATTCATTCATTTAGTTTCATTCATTTCCACAAGATTTTGAGTTATAAATTTTCTCCCCATCTTTCCCCTAACCAGCACCCGCAAAATAGCAATTCCACTGAATACCCCATCCCCCAATCTGCTCTCTCCTATACCCCCCCATAAACCCTCTCCCTATCCAGTAGGGCAAGATGGATCTCTGTGCCTCAGTGATTGTATATCTTATTTCCCAGTTGCATGAAAAAAAATGTATTTTTTTTAAACTTTCTGTTTTAAAACATTGAATTCCAGATTCTTAACCTTCCTCCGTTGTCACTCACCCTAGCTGGGAAGATAAGCAATTCAATATAGGTTGTACATGTGAAGCTATGCAATACATTTCCATAATGGATATATTGTGAAAGACTAACTATATTCCCTCCATTCTATCCCACCCCACACTTGTTCAGTTATCTACTTTGACCTTGTCCCTTTTCAAAAGTGTTTGCTTCCAACTTCCCTACCCCCCCCAACATGCCCTCCCCTCTAGCATCCCCCCTCTCATCCCCTTCTTCCGACTCTACTGTAGGGTAAGATACCTTATTTAGTCTGTATGTCATTCCATCCCACAGCCTGATTCAATGAGAGTAAGATTGACTCATTCCCTTTTACCTTCCTGTTCTTCTCCTCCATTGTAACAGTTTTCCCATGCCTCTTCAACATAAAATAATTTACCCCATTCTGTCTCTCCACATCTCCTCTCATTATATTTCTCTCTCACTTCTTAATTTCACCTTTTGAGTATGATCTAGAATATCATATTCCAAGCCCTTCAATCCCTCAGTGTAAAAGCTGCAAGATCTTGCATTATACTGATTGTGTTTCCACAATATTCAAATTGTTTCTTCCTGACTGCTTGCAATATTTTCTCCTTGGTCTGTGAACTCTGGAACCTGGCTAAAATATTCCTAGAAGTTTTCTTTTTGGGATCTTTTTCAGAAGGTGATTGGTGGATTCTTTCAAACTCTATTTTGCCCTCTAGTTCTAAAACATCAGGGAAATTGTCCTTGACAATTTCTTGAAGGATGATTTCTAGGTCTTTTTTTTATCATAGCTTTCAGGTTTAAATAATTTTTAAATTATCTCTCCTGGATCTATTTTCCAGGTCAATGGTTTTATAAATGAGATATTTCACATTGCCTTCTATTTTTTAATTTGTTTGGATCTGTTTAATAGTATCTTTTTTTTTTTTTTTTGCTTTTTGGAGGGTAATTGGGATTAAGGAACTTGCCCAAGGTCACACGGCTAGGTTTTTGTTTGTGTGTGCATTAAGTGTCTGAAGCCAGATCCGAACTCAGGTCCTTCTGACTCCAGGGCTGACGCTGTACTCACTGCGCCACCTAGTCGCCCCAATTTAATAGTATCTTGATTTCTCATATAGTCAATAGCTTCCATTTGCTGCATTCTAATTCTGAAGGAATGATTCTCTTCAGTGAGCTTTTGAGATTCTTTTACCATCTGGCAAATTTGACTTCTTACAGCATTCTTCTCCTCATTGCCCTTTTGAACCTCTTTTGCCATTTGAGTTAGTCTATTTTTAAGGTGCTATATTCTTCAGTTAGGTTGTTGACTCTCTTTCATAATTTTCTTTCATCATTCTCATTTCTCTTCCCAATCTTCCTCCATTTCTCTTTTTTGGTTGTTGTTTTTTGGTGTTGTCATTTTGTTTTTTTAGTAGTATTTTTTAAAAATTAAAGACAATTTTAACATTAATTTTTAAAATAAAATTTTGTTTTCCAAATGTCACCCCTACTTCCTCCCTAAGATGATAAACCATTTGATACAGGTTATGTATGTGCAATCACATAAAACAACTAATGCCTCTTAAATTTTCCCTGGTTTTCGATATGTAGCCACAATCAATCAAATCTATTTTTCATGTGGTTACAAAACATATTCACATGATCCAAATCTCTTCATGATATAACCATTAGACATCTTCACAATTCTCCCAGAAGTAGCCTTTTCAGTCTGTTCCATGTAGATGATTCAATCAATGACTTTCTGTTCATGCTTATGAAGATGGTTACTGTGACTAGTTTCCCAGTACACTTACTTTATCTTTTTAAAACACTTAGAATTTTATTGGCATAATTTATCATCATCATCATTATTAATATTATTGTTATTCTAGAACTGTGAATTCAACAATGTGAGCAACTTACAAAATTACAGAATTTGAACTAAGTCCAACCCATATGCATAAGGAATCTTTACAATATCAATCTTGAAGAATGATCATTTAGCTTCTGCTTGAAGATATCCAAGGAGTTGGAAGCTATTACATTTTGAACCACCCCCATTATACTTTTGTGATGCTCCCATTATTAGAAAGTTGTCTTTTTGTTCATAGTCTTAAATTGCTCCCTTTCCAACTTCTACTCATTTTAAAGTTGTCATCTTTGAAACCTCTGCTCATTTCTATTGGTTCTGTACCAAAGACTGTAATTTAAACCCTTCTTCTACAAGATAGCCTTTCATATTCTTAAGTAGCATCATCTGTCTTTATTGAATCTTTTCCATGTTAAAATGTCTAGTCTCTCAATCAACCCCCTATGTCATGAACTGAAAGCCTGTCACCACTTCAGTTTCTTTCTCTGTATATACTTAGCCTATCAATGTCCTGCCTAAACTAGGGTGCCCAGAAGTGGTCACAATATTTGAGACAAGCTCTGATAAGAGCAGAGGACAATGGAAATATAACCTCTCTATTCCTGGAAGCTGTACCTCTCTTAAGGTTGCCCCAAACTGCATTAGCTCTTTGGGTTGCCATATCATGCCAGTAACACTTATTAAGCTTGTAGCCCACTAAAAACATATAATATTTTAAATAACAACTAATATCTAACCTTTACTCTCTAACCATAAAATTGTGAAATTGATATTTATTTTATCCAACTACATTTGTCCCTATTGAATCCTCTCATTCTATTCAGTATAATACTCTAACCTGCTGATATCATTTTGGATCCTAGTTCCATCATCCAATGTGTTAGCTATCCCTCCCATTTTAGGGGGTCATCATTTGGTAACCATGGACTGTTTAAGTTATCTCTTTATTTGGGGCTAAGTGATGAAGGAACATTTGAATGCATTACTGTTAGTATGCTGTCTATATTTTTATTCAAGTAATTGTTTCAAATGTTAGTGCATGGCTGAGCATACAATGCTGGGGTGCACCAATGGAGATACCTTACCATAGTGACATTAAATGATTAACAACTACCTTTTGAATCAAGTCATCCAAATAGCTTTGAATCTGTAGATCAAATTAAGATATAATCACCTCATCTATATCTCCCCATCTTTTCCACAAGATTTATATGAAATACTTTACCAAAAGCTGTGCCAGAATCCAAGTAAACTATATGCACAGCTTTTTTCTTTTTTTTCCAAAGGCTTTATTAACTTCTGGTTTACATCATTCATTTCCGTTATATTTTGAGTTACAATTTTCCCCCAATTTTCCCTTACGCATGACCCCACAATAGAAGTCCCACAGGATATACCCTCATCCAATTTTCTCTCTCCCATCTCTCTTCAACTTTGCCAGTATGGCAAAGTGAATGCCCATGCCACAATGCCTGCACATTTTATCTCATAATTATATGTAAAATTGTATTAATAATAGCATATATATTTAAATATATATTTTATATGTATATAATATATAATATATTTTATAATATTATATATATATATATTTAAAACATTTCATTTTAAAACTTCAAATTCCAGAAACATTCCCTTCCTCCCTTATAAGCCACCCTTATTGGGAAGATAAGCAGTTCAGTATATGTTGTACATATGTAGCTATATAAAACATTACCACACTAGATATATTATAAAGGACTGACTTTATTTCCTTCCCTCCTATCCCACCTCCTACCTGGTCCACCCCCCACTTTGATCCTGTACCTTTTCAAAAGTGGGTGCTTCCAACTTCCCTTTGTCCAAGCCTACCCTCCCTTCCATTACCCCCCCCCATTTCCCTCCACTCTCGTGTAGGGTGAGTTATCCCATTTAGTATGTATTTCATTCTTTCTCTGAGCCAAATTCAATGAGAATAAGGTTTTGCCTTTTTGCCTTCCTGTTCTTCCCCTCCCCTGCCTCCACTTTCTCTTGCCTCTTCTACAAGAGAAAGTTTACCCCATTCTGTCTTTCTCCATCTCCTCTTGTTATGTTCCTTTCTCACCTCTCAATTTCACCCTTAAGTAACATCCTTTCCCATTAAATTCGACCTGTGACCTCTATCTATGTATACCTGTAAACATATATACATACATTCACATATGTATTCATATGCCCAATAGACTCTTCTTCATCTATTTTTATAATGAGAAAGCTTTCATCAGTTACAGTTATCATTTTTCCATGTAGGAATGAAAATAATTCAATTATGATAAGTTCCTTATGATTTATTTTCCCTGTTTACTTTCTCAAGCATCTCTTGCTTCTTGTGTCTGAATGTCAAATTTTTTATTCAACTCTGTTTTTTCCTCAATAATGCTTGAAAGTCCTCTATTCCACTGAATGATCATATTTTCCCCTGAAACATGATACTCAGGTTTGGTGGGTAGGTGATTCTTGGTTTTAATCCCAGGTCCTTTGCCCTGTGGAATATTATATTCCAAGCCTCAGTCCCTCAGTGTAGAAACTACCAGATCCTGCACTATCCTGATTGTGTTTCCACAATATTCAAATTTCTTCTTCAAGGCTGTTTGTAATGTTTTCTCCTTGGTCTGTGAACTTCCGGAACCTGGCTATAATATTCCTAGAATTTTTCTTTTGGGGATCTTTTTCAGGAGGTGATTGGTGGATTCTTTCAACCTCTATTTGCTCTCCAGTTCTAAAACATAAGGGAAATTGTCCTTGAGAATTTCTTGAAGGTCCTTTTTTTGATCATAGCATTCAGGTAGTCCAATAACTTTTAAATTATCTCTCCTGGATCTATTTTCCAGGTCAGTGGTTTTATCAATGAGATACTTCACATTGTCTTCTATTTTTTTCATTTGTTTGGATCTGTTTAATAGTGTTTTGATTTCTCATAGTCACTAGTTTCTATGTGCTCGATTCTAATTCTGAAGGAATGATTTTCTTCAGAGAGCTTTTGAGATTCTTTTACCATCTGGCAAATTTGACTTCTTATGGCATTCTCCTCATTATCCTTTTGAACCTCTTTTACCATTTGAGTTATTCTACTTGTAAGGTGTTATTTTCTTCAGTAAATTTGTTGACTATCTTTCATAATATTCTTTCATCATCATCATTTCTTTTTTTTAAATATATGCTTTATTAACTTCTGGTCTTCATCATTCATTTCAGCCAGATTTTGAGTTACAATTTTTTCCACATTTTCCCCCAATCCACTACCCCAGAATAGCAGTCCCACAAGACATCCGCTCATCCAATCTGCTCTCTCCCATATCTTCTCCCATACCCGCTTCAACTTTACCATTACGGCAAGGTGTCTCTGTGCCCCAATGCCTGTATATCTTATCTCTCAATTACATGCAAAATAGCATTAATAATAGCATTTATATATATTTGAAACATTTAATTTTAAAACTTCGAATTTCAGATCCATTCCATTCTTTGTCACCCACTCCCTTTGGGAAGATAAGGAATTCAGTATGCGTTGTACTTATAAAGATATGCAAAACATTACCATAGTATATATATTGTAAAAGGCTGCTTATATTTCCCTCCCACCCATCCCACCCCCCACCTGGTCCATTCCCTACTTTGATCCTGTCCCTTTTCGAAAGTGGGTACTTCCAACCTCCCTGCCCCCAAGAATGCCCTCCCCTCTGTCATGCCCCCTCTCATACCACTTCCCCTACTCTGCTGCAGAGTGAGATATCCCATTTAATATGTATGTCATTCTATCCCTGAGCCAAATTCAATGAGAATATGGTTTTGCCTTTTTGCGTTCCTATTCTTCCCCTCCCCTGCAACCACTTCCTCTTGCCTCTTCTACATGAGATAGTTTACCCTACCCTTTCTCTTCCCATCTCCTCTTGCCACATTCCTCTCTCACCTCTTAACTTCACCCCTTAAGTATCATCCCTTCCTACCAAACTTGGTCTGTGCCCTCTATCCATGTATATCTGTAAAATTATATACCCACATTCACATATGTATTCATATACCTATATATCCTTCTTCAATTATTTTCATACTGAGAATGGTTTCATCAATCACAGTTATTGTTTTTCCATGTAGCAATGTAAATAGTTCAACTTTGATAAGTTCCTTTGGATATCTTTTCCCTGATAATCTTCTGAAGCATCTCTTACTTCTTGTGGTTGAATGTCAAATTTTCCATTCAACTCTGTTTTTTTTTCCTCAAGAATGCTTAAAAGTTCTCTATTCCACTGAATGACCATGTTTTCCCCTGAAACAAGATACTTAGTTTTGCTGGGTAGGTGATTCTTGTTTTAATCCCAGCTCTTTTGATCTCTTGAATATCATATTACATGTCCTTCAATCCCTCAGAGTCTAAGCTGCCTTGTCTTGGGCTATTCTGATTGTGTTCCCACAATATTGAAATTGTTTATTTTTAGAGGCTTATAGTATTTTCTCCTTGATCTGGGAATTCTGGAACCTGGCAATAATATTCTTAGGAGTTTTCCTTTTGGGATCTTTTTCAGGAGGTAATATGTGGATTCTTTCAACCTCTATTTCCCCCTCTGGGTCTAAAATACTAGGGCAATTTTCCTTGTGAATTCCTTGAAGGATGATTTCTAGGTCCTTTCTTTGATCATGGCTTTCAGGTAGTCCAATAATTTTTAAATTGTCTCTCCTGGATCTATTTTCCAGGTCAGTGGTTTTCCCCATGAGATATTTCACATTGCCTACTATTCTTTCATTTGTTTGGATCTGTGGTTTTGCCAATATGGTTTTTCATTTGGTGCTGTGTTAAACAGCACCTTGATTTCTCTTAAAGTCACTAGCTTCCATTTGCTCCAGTCTAACTCTGAAGGAATGAATCTCCTCAGTGAGCTTTTGAGATTCTTTTTCCAACTGGCAAATTTGGCTTTTTAAGGCATTCTTCTCCTTGTTGCCCTTTTGAGCCTCCTTTGCCTTTTGAGTTAATCTGTTTTTTAAGGTGTTATTTTCCTCAGTCAGGCTGTTGACTCTCATTTCATACTTTTCCTGCATCCTTCTCATTTCTCTTCCCAATTTTTCCTCCACTTCTCTTATTTGGTTTTTAAAATCCTTCTTAAGGTCCTCTATGGTCTGTAAACCACTCATATTTTCATTTGGGGCTTTTGTTGCAGGATTTCTGACCTCCCAGTCCTCCTCCTGTTCCATGCTTTGATCCTCTTTGCCCCCAAAATAGGAGTTTAATGTTGAATTTTTCTCTTTATTTTGTTTCCTTTGCCTAGGCATGTTGCCACTTAATTACTTGACTTTTGGTCTTGTTGCCACAGTAGGATTCTGCCACCAGATAGGGGATCTTCCATCCCAAATGTTGGGCTCTTCACAACTTCTGGAGGTATTAGTTGGGTGGCCTCTGTGAAGCCTCCCCATGCTCTGGCAAGTTGGATTCCCACCCCAAACCTCCACCCCAAACCACAACCAGGGAGGTTAAAGCAAGAGCGATTACCCCCCAAGACTGATTACTGGATCCCCCTAAAGTTCATAGGCCAGGAACTGAAAAAGCCACTGAAGGTGCAAAATGGCCAGTTCCTCTTCTCCTTAGCTGTTTCTAGCCCCCACAGGAAGAAGCTAACATGTTCCACAAATACTGATCCCAAAGTCCATAGGGCACTAACCTCTCACTTTGTCCTAGACATAATTGTGTTGATAATTATTTAATCACTACAGCTGCTGGTGTTCTAGGGTCCCTCGAGCTGGCTGCTGACCATGCTGCCCTGGGGCTAAAACCACAGCTCATGCGTGCCTGGGCTCAGCTCCCAGAGTGTTGCGCGGGCCACTCCCAGGATACTGCACTGTCCATTTCCAGCCTGTTGTGTTGGCAGTTCACTGCCAGGCTTCCGGGTGTCCTCAGCGGACGGTTAGCTTCTCTGTGTCATTCTGTGTGTGCTGGAGCTCCAGAAGTTGTTCAGAGTCCACCTTTTACATAGTTTGGAAGTGGTGTGGGGGAGAGCACCTTGGAAGTGCTGTTTCTACTCTGCCACCTTGGCTGCACCCCCCCATCATTCTAATTTATCTTCCCAATTTTCCTCCATTTCTCTTATTTGGTGTTCAAAAACGTTTTTAAGCACCTCTATGGCCTGTAACCTACTTATATTTTTCTTTGAAGATTTTGGTGCAGGAGTTCTGACTTCACTGTCTTCCTCCTGTTTCATGCTTTGATCCTTTTTGTCCCCAAAAAAAGGAATCCAAAGTCATATTGCTTTGCTTGCTCTGCTTCCTTTGCTTACTCATTTTGCCACTCAATCACCTGACTTTTGAGCTTTTTGCCACAGTAGAACTCACCTTCCAGAAAGGAGAGCTTTGCACAAAATTGCTAGAGTTTTCACAACAGCTGGAGCTATCCGTTGCCTGACCTCTCTGAAGCTATGGCACACTTCTCATCCACCCCAGGACCTCTACCCAGAACAGCAATCCAGATCCAAGCAGGTTAAAGCAAGAGCAATTACTCCTCAGACTGGTTCCTTGGTCACCCTACAACCTGCAGGCCAGGAGCTCTGAAACAGTCATATAGCCACTGCAGCCACATCTCAGCAGCTTCTCCTTACAAGGTTAGAGGCTTTACCACACTCCTGGACCCCCTGTTCTCAAATTCCACTGACCTCTCTCTTTGTCTTTGTCATTTATGGATAGATAATTCTGGCAACAACTACAGCTGCTGGTGATCCACTCTCCCAATTTCCCTCTAGCCAGGGCTGGATGTTGCCACCCTGGGACTAAAACCTTGTGCTCACGCAGGGCTGGGCTCTGCTCCCAGAGAACAGCTATGGCCCCTTCCTTCCAGCTTACCAGGCTGTCTGCAGTAGAAGGTTAGTTTCTCTATGTCACTTTGTGAGTTCTGTAGCTCTAAAGTTTGTTTGGCATCATTTTTTTAAGCAATTGGGGTTAAGTAACTTGCTCAAGTTACTCACGGCTAGTCATTTGGCATCATTTTTACATGTATTGGAGGAAGCTGAAGGAATTCGTCTTTCTACTCCAACATCTTGGCCCCACCCCATACGCATCATATTTCTCAGTGTCCATTTGCATCTTTTTTTGTTTTCTTCCAATATACTGTACGCTCCTGGATAGCAAGGACTGCTGCTTTTCTTTATCTCCCCAATACTTAGCAAAGTGTCTGGCACAAAGTAAGTGATAAATTTTTATTGAATGACTGACAAGATATTCCCAGAAACAGAATATATCAGCTTTCTGATGGCTGTACTGCTTAAATGAAAAAAAATGTTTATTACTATGGTGTTAATTACTTTAGCCATTAGAACAAAACAAATTTTCTTTTAACCCTTAATCCTCTATGACTTTTCAACTCTTTGTCTAGCAGAGTAGAATAAATAGGACAAAGGTTGCTAGCAATTAAACAGTTGCATGAGCATCAATAAACATTAACTATTGAAACTCTAGATGTTATATCCTTGCCAAGTGAGCAAGTAGGTATATGAGTGATAAGAATTAATATTAATATTTAAATGATTTTTATAAATGAAACTAAAAGACAAAATGGATTTTCAAAAAAACAAATGATTCCTTAAAGTTTCTCTTTGGAGAAAAAAAGAGAGGAGTTGACAAATTTAGGGGGGTTTTTTGGTTGTTTTTCATAGAATCTAAATGTTGCTAGAAATATCATTTCATGGGATGCTGCAGGGCCTCCCTGAACAATATTCATGATAAAGAATTATTTTAAAAGCCATCATAAATGTTATTGCAACCTGTCCATTTAGATGTATTTCCAAGGAATAAATGGTAAATACCATAAAGAAATCATTATATTATTTACAATTTAACCAGCATTTATTTTGGATGGAGGAAAACTCTTAATAGTTTTGGGAAATGCCCCCTCCTTATATAATAGTCGGTTTTAGAAATACATTTTCATAAATGCATAAAAATAAAGAGAAAACAAAAGTACAGAAAACTTGATGAAACACTCAAGGTTCTAGCATTCCAATAAAAAGCATATGTGATGTATGTGCAATAATACTTTCTAAATCTCATGCACAGATTATAATAAAGCTACATGTGATGAGAAAACATGTTTGAGTTCTGCATTACTGGAAAGGGTACCTATATAAAATAATTAAATAAATTCAGTTAAATTATAACTTAACTTGGATTTTGTGTGTTGACCTAGGAACATAATCATTTTTTTTATATTTCCTTCTCTATGGAAAATATCTTTGAACTTCAAATGATTGATTTCAAAATGAACTTTCAGTATATAATGAATTCATAAAAGAGTTACTTTCCTTTTAAAAGGATTTTAAACAGAGATGCAGTTTGCTATAGTAAATAACAAGCCAGCCTTGGAGTCAGGAAGAATTAGGTTCAAGTTTTGCATCTTGCATATATTAGCTGTATAATCCTCTTAATAGCTAAAATGATTACTTAAAAATGGAGGTTGTGACTTTATTTTGGTCATGGATTTTTTCCCTGACATTCTGGCAAAGCTTATAAGGCACTTCTAAAAATAATATTTTAAATAAACGAAGGGAATACTAAATTTAACACAGAAGTTAGTAAAAACATAGATGTATTAATTTTCCTATCCCTGTTTCCTAACACCCCTAAAATTTGCTCATGGGTCTCTTAGGGCGGGGGTGAGGCACAGTTCAAACCCTCCTCTAAAACTAGTAGGCACAAAGCAAATATAAGTTCCCAATGTTTGAGGAAATACTTCAAGGGACATCTCCAAAAATGAAGATAGATAGATAGATAGATAGATAGATAGATAGATAGATAGATAGATAGAAAATGAATAAGGAAATAAATATGCCAATATAAATCAATAAATGTTAAAAAATAATCAAGTATAGGTTGGACAAGACTGACATTAAGGAAAATTTTACTTAGTCTCTATATGAATTTCTATACCCCAGTGCCTGTATATCTTATTTGTCAGGTTCATGTACAAAACATTTTTTTTTTAACATTTGTTTTTAAAACGTTGGTTTCAGGGGCGGGTAGGTGGCGCAGTGAGTAGAGCATCGGCCCTGGAGTCAGAAGGACCTGAGTTCGGATCCGGCCTCAGACACGTAACACACACACACACAAACAAACAAACAAACAAAAAAAGCCTAGCCATGTGACCTTGGGCAAGTTACTTAACCCCAATTGCCCTCTAAAAAGCAAAAAAAAAAAAAAAAAACTTTGGTTTCCAGGTTCTTTCCCTTTTTCCATTCTCAGCCACCCCCACTGGGAAGACATGAAATTCAAAATAGGTTGTATGTGTGTAGTTATGCAAAATGTTTCCATAGTAGTTATATTGTGAAAGACTTACTATATTTCCCTCAATCCTATCCCTCCTCCCACTTATTCTATTTCCTGCTTTGACGCTGTCACTTTTCAAATGTATGTGCTTCTAAATACCCTCACCCCAATCAACCCACCCTTCTATCATCCCCACTCTTACCCCTTACTCCCCCTATTTTCCTGTAGGGCAAGATAACCAATTAAGTGTGTATGTTATTCCCTACTTACGACAAATTCAATGAGAGAAAGGCTATCCCATTCCATTTCACCTTCCTGCTCTTCCCCTCCGTTGTAATAGTTTTCTCTTGCCTCTTTTATATGAGATAATTTAAATAATTCTATCTCTACCTTTCTGCTTCTCCCAAAATCTTCCTCTCCCACCTCTTAATTTTATTTGCTAGATATCAGCCCTTCATATTCAACTAATCTTGTGCCCTCTGTCTATATATGCATGCACACACATATACACACACTCACATATATATATTTATACACACATACACCCTCCAATACATACATATGTATGTATGTGTGTGCATATATTTATATACATATATGTGTATATATATATATATATATATATACATATGTTCATATATATTCCCTTCACCCTCATACTGAGAAAAGTCTCATAATTTACAATTATCTTTTTTTTCCATGTAGAAATTTAAATATTTCAACATTAATAACTTCCATATGATTTATTTTTCCTGTTTGCCTTCTTCTGTTTCTCTTTATTGTTGAATATGAAAGTCAAATTTTCTGTTCAGCTCTGGTTTTTCTTCAAGCATGTTTGAAAGTCAAGTGGGGGGTGGGATGGGTGGAAGGGAAATATAAGTAGTCTTTTACAATATATCTACTATAGTAATGTTTTGCATAGCTATACATGTACAACTCATACTGAATTGCTTATATTCCCAGAGGGAGTGGCTGACAAGGGAGGAAGGGAATGGATCTAAAATTTGAAGTTTTAAAATATATATTTCAAATATATATATATATATACACTCTTATTAATACTATTTTGCATGGAATTGGGAGATAGGATGTGCAGGCATTGTAGTGCATATATTCACCTTGCCCTAATGGCAAAGTCAAAGGGGGTGTGGGAGAGGATATGGGAGAGAGCAAATTGTATTAGGGGATGTCTTGTAGGACTGCTCTTCTGGGGTGGTGGGTAGGGGAAAAATGAGGGAAAATTCTAACTCAAAATCTGGTGGAAATGAGCGATGGAAACCAGAAATTAATAAAGCATTTGTTAAAAAAAAAAAAGACTGTTTGAAAGTCTTCCATTTCATTGAATGACCTTATTTTCCCCTGAAGCATTGTACTCAGTTTGGCTGGGTAAGTGATTCTTTTTTTTAATCCTAGCTCCTTTGACCTCTGGAATATCATATTCCCAGACCTTCCATCCATTCTTGTAGAAGCTGCTAGATCTTGTGTTATCCTGATTGTGTTTCCACAATACTAAAATTGTTTGTTCCTGACTGCTTGTAATATTTTCTCCTTGATCTAGGAACCCTGGAGTTTGGCTATGATATCCCTAGGAGTTTTCATTTCAGGATCTTTTTCAAGAGGCAACAGGTGAATTCTTTCACTTTCTATTTTGACCTCTGGTGCTAGAATATCAGGTCAATTTCCCTTGAGAATCTCTTGAAGGATGATTTCTAGACTGTTTTTTTTTATCATTGCTTTCAGGTAGTACAATATTTTTTTAATTATCCCTTCTGGATCTATTTTCCAGGTCAGTGGTTTTTCCAATGAGATGTTTTGTATTTCCTTTTATTTTTTCACTTGTTGGGTCTGCTTTATAGTATCTAGATTTCTCTTAAATCCTTAGCTTCCATCTGCTCCAATCTAATTTTGAAGGAATTATTCTCTCCATTGAGTTTTTTAAAGTCCTTTTCTATCTGACCAAATCCACTTTTTATTACATTCTTCTCCTATTTGACTTTTGTGGCATCTTTTGTCATTTGAGTTAGTCTATTTTTTAAGATGTTATTTCTTCAGTCAGACTGTTGAGTCTTTTTTCATGATTTTCTTGCATCATTCTCATTTCTCTTCCTGATTTTTACTCCTCTTTTCTTACTTGATTTTCAAAATCCTTCTTGAGCTCCTCCATGCCATGTGACCAATTCACATTTTTTGTTGGAAGATTTTAATGCAGGAGTTTTGACTTTTTTGTCTTTTTCTGGTTCCATGTTTTGATCCTTTGTGTCCCTCCCATAAAAGTTTCTATGCTCTGATTGTGCTTCCTCTATTTGCTCATCTTGCCTGCCAATTACTTGACTTTTGAGCTCTTTTCCATGGTAGAATTCGCTTCCAGATTTGGAGAGAGATGTGTTCCAAATTTCTGGGGTTTTCCCAAATGTCATCAGAGCTGTTGTCAAAGGTCTGTGGAGGGCACCCCCTTTTAAACCCCCACAAGCTCTGGCATGCTTGCAATCATCATCCCAGTACCACCATCTAAGACTGCAACCCAGATCCAAGCAGGTCAAAGCAAGGGTGATTATCCTCTGAATCACTTGTTCCCCCTATAATCTGCAGCCACAGTACCTCTACTACCTCTCACCTCAGGGGCAGGGGCTACTCACTCTTCTCTCATCCAGTTCCAACAGAGTTCCCTGCTGACCTTTTTATTTTCTCTTTGGTGTTTATGGGTTGAGAATTCTGGATCCACCACAGCTGTTGGTGATTCACTCTCCTGAAGTCTGCTCTAGCCTTTGTGGGCTGTGAGTCTGAGCCTACTCAGGTCACAGGAGACTGTGCTCAGCTCCCTGCCTGGTGCAATAGACCCTTCCTATGGGCCTGCTAGTCTGTCTTCAGAGGGAGATTTGTTTTTCTCTATCAGTTTGTGAGTTCTGTAGCTTAAAAATTTGTTTCAGTAATTTTTTATAGGAATTAAAGGTGGTTGTAGTGAGAGTTCAAGCAACTTCCTGCTTTTACTCCACCATCTTCTACTTAGTCTCTTCTTTGGAAGTGATAAAGCTGATAGGATGATCATTAATACTTGGCATTGTTTGCAGTCTGTCTCTCCTTTGAGGTCTTGAACAATGCTCTCTTATCTATTATACCTTACCACATAAAGGTCCAGATCCACAATTACCCAAACAATGCAAAAACAATGCTTGCTGTATTTTCATTCCCTCTAGATACATGTGAAGAAATTTTCACATTTAATATTAGTAGCTAAAAGTAATATAGAATATTGCAAGTACTAGAGAGCTTATTTCCCATTTTAATTATAGTATTTATGTCTCTTCTTCAATGCTAAGGCAAGAGATAATTAAAATGCTTGAAACTTATTTTTATCCTACATTTTGCTTCTTAGCATTTTACAAAGGGCCACCCACTTAAAGTATATGAAGCAATGGGCAGCCACTTTATGCTCTACAAATATATGTGTTTCCACCCCATATCATGTTAGTTTGTTTTTTTTTTTGCATTCATGAAAAAGTGGATTTTTTAAGGGTTTAGGATGGAGTAAATATTCAGAATATAGGAAAGAAGGAATCCCTTGAATTCCAATACTGTTAATTTCAGTTTTTGTTGTTTTTGTTTTGTTTTGTTTTTGTCATGCTGTAAATGTGTTCTTCCACTTACAGTCTTGGACAAATAGAGATGAATAGAAAGAATAAACAGGGTAGTACACATGCAAATGAATTGGTTAGACAGCTTCTGTGAATTCTTTTCTCAACCAGAGTGTTTTTTCCATGAGTGTATTTTGAAAGAATCTGCCATTCCAGATACCAGCATGTTATCCAATGAATGATATAGTTAATTTTAAAATGTAAGGTGACAATTGGCAAAGAAGAACTAGTATTCATCACATAATCATATTCATCTACTTAACCTTTTATGATGTGATGTTCAAGACATTATTATAACTAGAAACAGCATTACCCTCTGGTAAAACAGGAAATATGATTTTAAATTCTAAAAGTAATCTTCCAATATACTGACCACTATATATATATATGTATATATATATATATATATACATATATATCTTTCATTTATTCAAAACCAATCCATTTCAGCAAGCTTTTCTTATATACCACCTATATAACATGCACTGTTGTGTACATAGATTGAGGGGCCAAAAACAGGCTTTTAAGCATTTTACATTCTACTGGGGGGGTAACAAATACATTCAAGTAAATATAATACATTTTTACAAATGATTAAAGTGACTTAAATGCAAAAAAACAAGAAACAAGGAAAATATTGAGAAAAACTCCATTTGGAAAGTTGCATTTAATCTGAATATTGATGGGAATTAGATATTATTGTGCCATGTGAGGTGATTGAGTGAAAGAATTGTGGGTAAAGGGATGACGGCAGTACAATTGCACAGAAATTGGAAATGGAAATGCTTTGACCAAGGAATAAGTAGAAAATGTGCAAAATGTAGAGTGTATAAAAGGGAGTAAAATGGAATAGAGTTTGAATCTAGTTTATAAAAGGCTTTAATGCCAGAAAGATTTGTTCGATGAACTTTGTAGCAGACAAGGCATAAAATGGGGGAAATATTTGCTTCTTTTTGGAAATAATAGGTGATGAGAGTAAAAAGACAACTACCAATGTTTCCAGACTGTAGTCTCTCTCCACTTTTTGAGAATTTGGACAATGCCATTGATACTGTCACAATCTAAAATTAAATGTAAAATAAAAATCTAAGGACGAAAAATAACCTAAAGTAACATTAAAATGAAGGTACTGGGTAACAATTGAATCAAAATATGAAAATCAAACTTGCTGAAATATCATTGTATTGATTTGAATACAAGTGAAGAATTTTTCATACTACTCTTCACACTTTCTGTATCCAGGACTCCTAGATATGGAGAAAAATATAACCAGCTAATGGACTTGATACACAATGATATGCTAGCAAAATTCTGAGTCTACAGTGCATGAAAACTCATTCTCAGGAACTATTATTTTTAGACTTTTTTGTTTTGTTTTTCTACAAATGAACTTATGAGCTATTGGATACCAATATGTTTTTTTAAACTTCTGTAGGTAATAGCCCTTTGGCCATGCCCTCCATGGGCATTGTTTTATATATTTGAACTTCAATAAGTCAACTCTTCAGGCTGTGATACCCTCAAGGCCCTGATAGTTTTTCTGATCATCTAATTCCATGCCACAAGATTAAGGATTTCTAATTGCTTAATTTCTTACTCAATTAATATGTAAGCATTTCTTTTAAAACAAATCCCACAAAATATATATTATTGGTGGTAATTTCATGTGCTATGAAAAGTTGATGATTTCTATATTTTGGAGCACAAAACAGACTCTTATAGAGGAAATCGTTCTTTCACTTTTGAATTTAAACAATAATTGTTTAAATTGTGTTCTTCATCATATATGTATATATAATAATGATACTTAAATAGAACATATACTTTTTGTGTTAGAGTAAAAAAGAAAAATTATTATGTATTTGTAAAATTCTGCTTTTAATTTCATTCTATATCAAGTATGCCTGTAAATGATGACCAAAATATCGTTCCAATATACTATTTTCATCATTTTGTTGACAATAGAATGTTCTTTATGTTTTACAACAACACAAATGCCACATATATAATAGATGAAAAAATAATTCTTGACTGGATAATAATAATATAAATGTTAATTTTTGGAGTCAAGATGGTAGAATAGAGGGAGCATTCAGTGGAGCTCTCCCAATATTCCTCTTCAAATAACTTTTAAATAAATATTCCAATCTAATTTTGATATGGGAGAGCCAATAAGAGGTTAAAGTGAGACATTTTTCAAGCCCAAGAAGACTTAGAAAATCACATGGAGAGAACTATGAAACAAGTTTGATCTGGACCCTGTGTGAATGGAACACATGAAATCAACAGAAGTAGCAGCAGCTGCAGGTGCTCAAGCCAATATAACAAGGAAGCCAGACATGTGGTTAACTGCACTAGCACTGGATTCTGTTTAGCAAATCCATTGCCTCTACTCACTTCTGGGTCACAGTTCAATGCTGGAGAGGAGTATTGTTTTGTTTTGTTTTTTTTAGTTTAAATCATTCATTTCCACAAGATTTTTAGTTAGAAATTTTCTCCCTATTTTTCCCCTATCTACCATCCCAAAACAGCAATCACACTGAATATCCTCTCCCCCAATCTGCTCTCTCCTATATCTTCCCCCATGCCCCCTCTGACTTTCCAGTAGGACAGTGTGGATCTCTATGCCCCAGTGCCCGTATATCTTATTTCCCAGTAATATATAAACTACTACTACTACGACTAATATATATGTTGTACATGTGTAGCTATGCAAAATATTTCCATAGTGGATATACTGTGAAAGACTGACTATATTTCCCTCCATCCCATCCCACCCCCACCTATTCTATTCTCTATTTTGACCCTGTCCTTTATCAAAAGTGCATGCTTCCAACTCCCCTCCCCCCCATCCTGCCCTCCCTTCCATCTTTCCCCCTTTCATCCCCTTCTCCCCTACTCTCATATATGGCAAGATATGCTATTTATTGTGTATGTCATTCCCTCCCTAAGCAAAATTCAATGAGAGTAAGGTTAACTCATTCCCTTTTGCCTTCCTGTTCTTCCTCTCCATGGTAATGGTTTTCCCTTGCCTTTTTTATATGAGATAATTTACTCAATTCTGTCTATACCCATCTCCTCTAATTATAATCCTCTCTCACCTCTCTATTTCACGTTTTAAGCATCATCCCTTTCTATTCAACTGGTCCTGTGCCCTCTGTCTATGTATACCTGTACACATATATACACACACATATGTATTCCATAAACACTCCTGTATAGACATATATTTATGTATACATACATATACAAACAAACATATATGTATAGACACGCACATTTATACTCCCTCCAAATAGTCTCATACTGAGAAAAATTACATAAGTTATAATAATCATTTTTTTCCATGTAGGAATGTAAATAGTTCAACTTCCTTATGATTTCTTTTCCCTGCTTACCTTTTCATGCTTCTCTTGCTTCTTGTATCTGAATGTGTAATGGAAATGCAGATTTGAAGATCTTCCCTGCCCCTAGGCCCTTTGGTTAAGGCTTAAGTGGCTCTGAGAACCTTCTTTAATTTTAAAATATATCTGCCTCCTAATAGGCTGAATGTGGTCACATGGAGCCTGTGGTAGGAGGCTTGGTTTTCTGGAATAACCACACCTTGATGCTGTGTGATTCAGCAGTGGGTCAAGTGGGTGGTTACATTCTCTGACCCAGGAGAAGGCTATATAAACCCTGATGAGAGGCTTTGCTTTGGGGCTCACTTTGAGAAGTGTTGTGTGATTTAACCAGCTGAGACTCTGGGCAGCAGGTGTTGAGAGCTCCCGGGCTTTGAAAACCCAGATGTTGATGCTTCCCTCTCTGGTAACTGTGATTTTGTATTGATATAATGGTTGGACAGTTTGGAAGCCTGTCTATTTTATCTGTCTGTATACTCTGAAGTTCGGGATGCTGACCTTTTTCCCCTGAACTAGGTAATACGTATTTGTTTGATTAAAGTAAGCTTGTTAACTGATTTTGAGTTGCTTTCCTTTACAAAAGCAGATCTAAGAACCTCTGTTGGCAGCCACTCTGGGGATGCTGGGGTGCTTGCTGCTACAGAATGTCAAATTTTCTATTTAGCTTTGGTTTTTTTTTTTCATCAAGAATGCTTGAAAGTTCTCTATTTCATTGAATGACCATGTGTTCCCCAGAAACATGATACTCAGTTTTGCTGGGTAGGTGATTCTTTAATACTGGCTCTGTAACATCATATTCCAAGTCCTTTGATCCCTCAGTGTAGAAGCTGCCAGATCCTGTGTTATCCTGATCGTGTTTCCACAGTATTCATATTGTTTCTTCCTGGTTGCTTGTAATATTTTCTCCTTGATCTGGGAATTCCAGAACCTGGCTATAATATTCCTAGGAGTATTCTTTTTTGGATCATTTTCAGGAGGTGGATTCTTTCAACCTCTATTTTGCCCTCTGGTTCTAAAACATCAGGGAAATTTTCCTTTAGAATTTCTTAGAGGGGGGCGGAGCCAAGATGGCGGAGTAGAAACAGCTCCTCCAAGCCTCTCTGCCCCCAGATTCTCCACAAACTATGTAAAAAAAGACTGTGAACAACTTCTGGAGCCCCAGCACCCACAGAACAACACAGAGAAGCTAACCTCCCACTGAGGACAGCCCATCACCCTGCAGGAAGGACCAGCGCAGTGGTCTGGGAGCCGGCAGCACACAGAGCGCAGGAGCCGAGCCGAGCCCAGGTCCACTTGAGCCGAGGTTTTAGCCCCAGGGCGGCAGGGCCAGCAGCTGGCTGGAGGAACCCCAGAACACCAGGAACTGTGGAGACGCCAGAATTATCAACATAGACTTGCCTAGGACAAAGTAAGAGGTTAGTGTCCTATGGACTTTGGGACCTGTATTTGGGGAATGCGTCAGCTCCCTCCCCTGGGGGCTAGAAGCCGCTGAGGAGACACGCCATTTTGTAGTTTTCAGAGGCATTTCCGGCTCCCAGCCTACAAATCGTGGGGAGATCCAGCGATCAGTCTTGGGGGGTAATCGCTCTTGCTTTAACCTCCCTGGATCTGGATTGTGATCTAGGGTGGAAGTTGTGGGTGGGTTTACAGCTTGCCAGAAACGGAAGTTGCCCCCCACACGTTCGGGACGAAAATTCCTCTATCTGGCCTTAAAGCCATAGTGTGGCAACAAGCCCAAAAGTCAAGCAATTAAGTGGCAACATGCCAAGGCAAAGGAAACAGAAAAATGCAACCCTAGACTCCTATTTTGGGGGCATAGAGCAGGAAAAGGACTGTGAGGTCAGAAGTCCTGCTCCAAAAGCCCCAGGGGAAAACATGAGTGGGTTGCAGGCCATAGAGGACCTTAAGAAGGACTTTAAAAATCAAATAAGAGAGGTGGAGGAAAAATTGGAAAGAGAAATGAGAAGGATGCAGGAAAAGTATGAAATGAGGGTCAACAGCCTGACTGAGGAAAACAACACCTTAAAAAATAGACTAACTCAAATGGCAAAGGAGGCCCAAAAGGGCAATGAGGAGAAGAATGCCTTAAAAAGTCAAATTTGCCAGATGGAAAAAGAATCTCAAAAGTTCACTGAGGAGATTCATTCCTTCAGAGTTAGACTGGAGCAAATGGAAGCTAGTGACTTTATGAGAAATCAAGATGCTGTTAAGCAGATCCAAACAAACGAAAGATTAGAAGGCAATGTGAAATATCTCATGGGAAAAACCACTGACCTGGAAAATAGATCCAGGAGAGACAATTTAAAAATTATTGGACTACCTGAAAGCCATGATCAAAGAAAGAACCTAGAAATCACCCTTCAAGAAATTCTCAAGGAAAACTGCCCTGATGTTTTAGATCCAGAGGGCAAAATAGAGGTTGAAAGAATCCACAGATCACCTCCTGAAAAAGATCCCAAAAAGAAAACTCCCAGAAATATTATAGCCAGGTTCCAGAATCCCCAGATCAAGGAGAAAATACTACAAGCAGCCAGGAAGAAACAATTTCAATATTGTGGAAACACAATCAGAATAGCCCAGGACCTGGCAGCTTCTACACTGAGGGATCGAAGGGCATGGAATATGATATTCCAGAGGGCAAAAGAACTGGGAATGAACCCAAGGGTCACCTACCCAGCAAAACTGAGTATTTTGTTTCAGGGGAAAATATGGTCATTCAGTGGAATAGAGGACTTTCAAGCATTCTTGAGGAAAAAACCAGAGTTGAATAGAAAATTTGACATCCAGACGCAAGAAGTAAGAGATGCCTGAGAAGGTAATCAGGGAAAAGAAATCAAAAGGAACTTATCAAAGTTGAACTATTTACATTCCTATATGGAAAAGCAATATCTGTGACTGATGATATCTTTCCCACTATGAAAATAATGGAAGAAGGGGGTGTGGTCATACGAATACATATGTGAATGTGTGTGTATATGGTTACAGTTATATATGGATAGAGGGCATAGGTTGATTTTGTTGGGAAGGGAGAGTACTCAAGGGATGAAATTATGAGGTGAGAGAGGAAAGTGGCAAGAGGAGATGGGGAGAGACATGGTAGGGTAAACTATCTCATGTAGGGGAAGTGGGTGCAAAGGAGGGGGAGAATAAGGAAGGCTAAAAAGGAAAAACCACATTCACATTGAATTTGGTTCTGGGAGAAAATGACATACATACTAAATGGGATATCTCAACCTGCAGCAGGATAGGGGGAAGGGGGATGAGAGGAGGGATGATGGATGGGAGGGCATCCTTGGGGTGAGGGGAGGTTGGAAGTACCCACTATAGAAGAGGGACAGGATCATGTAGGGAATGGACCAGGTGGGGGTGGGATGAGTGGGAGGGAATTATAAGCAGCCTTGTACAATATATCTACTATGATAATGTTTTGCATAGCTAGACATGTACAACATATACTGAATTACTTATCTCCCAAGAGGGAATGGGTGACAAGGGAGGAAGGAAATGGATCTGAAATTCGAGGTCGTAACATTAAATGTTTCAAATATATATAAATACTATTATTAATACTCTTTTGCTTGTAATAGGGAGATAAGATGTGCAGGCATTGGGACACAAAGATTCACCTTCCTCTAATGGAAAAGTCGATGGGGGTATGGGAGAAGGTATGGGAGAGAGCAGATTGGAGGAAGCGATATCTTGTGGGACTGCTATTCTGGGAGGTTGGGTAGGGGAATAATGGGGGGAAAATGATTGTAACTCAAAATCTGGCGGAAATGAATGATGTAAAACAGAAGTTAATAAAGTATTTGTTTAAAATGAAAAAAAAAAAGAATTTCTTAGAGGATTATTTCTAGGTTCTTTTTTTTATCATGGCTTTCAGGTAGTCCATGAAGTTTTTAATTATCTCTCCTGGATCTATTTTCCAGGTCAGTGGTATTTCTCAATTAGATATTTCACATTGCCTTTTATTTTTTCATTTGTTAATATTTGTTTAATAGCATCTTGATTTCTCATACAATCACTAGCTTCATGTTGCTCCAATAGAATTCTGAAGGAGTTATTCTCTTCAGTGAGATTTTGAGATTCTTTTTTTCATCTGGAAAATTTGGTTTTTTAAGGCATTCTTCTCCTCATTGCATTTTTGGGCCTCTTTTGCCATCTACGTTAGTCTATTTTTAAGATGTAATTTTCTTCAGTCAGATTGTTTACTCCCATTTCATGATTTTCTTGCATCATTCTCATTTCTCTTCCCAATTTTCCCTCCACTTCTCTTATTCGTTTTTCAAAATCCTTCTTAAGCTCCTCTATGTCCTGTAATCAGCTTATTCTATTCTTGCAAGTTTCTGGTGCAGGGGTTCTGACTTTACTGTCTTTTTCCTGTTCCATGCTTGATCCTTTTTGTCTCCAAAAAAGGAATCCAGAGTCTGATCACTGTGCTTGCCTTGCTTCCCTAGTTTGCTCATATTGCCACTCAATTACTTGACTTTTGAGCTTTTTGCTACAGTAGAACTCTGCTACCAGAGAGGGGAGCTTTGTTTGAATAACTGGGGTTCTCATAGCTGCCAGAGCTATTACTTTGGTTCCTTCTCTAAAGTCTTCCCACATTCTGGCAAACTGGTCACACATCCCAGGACCTCCACCCTAGACAGTAATCCAGATCCACATATGTTATAGCAAGAGTGATTACCCCTCCGACTGGTGGCTTTTTTCCTCTACAATGTGCAGACCAGGAGCTTTGAAACAGTCATGTGGTAGTGGCTGCATGGCCAGGGTGCCTCAGCTGTTTCTCCCTCCAGGGGGTAAAGGCCTGACCACACTCCCAAACTCCTGGTTCACAAATTCCACACTGTACTGACCTCTCATTTTGTCCTTAGCATCTATGGGTTGATAATTCTGGAAACCACCACAGCTGCTTGTGATGTGAAGTCCCTCCAGCTGGCAGCTGGTTGTGGCCACCCTGAGGCTAAAACCTCTGGCTCATGCAGGGCTGTGTTCATTTCCAAGCACTCTGTACTGGCCACTTCCTGCTAGCCTACCAGACTGTCTTCAGCAGGAGATTAGCTTCTCTGTGTCATTTGGGTTCTGTAGCTCCAATGTTTGTTCAAAGTGGAAGAGGTAGAAGCGGGAGCCCTGCAGAAGTCCTGTTTTTACTCTGCCATCTTGACTCTGCATTCCCCCAAGAGGAGTATTTTTAGTCAAGAGGCAGGTCACTTATGGCCACAAAGTATCAGGGATCCTGAGACAGAGTATTACTTCCAGTTTCAGGAAGCAGAGAACCTGAGGAACATTTTTATTTCTAGTCCAAAGGAATAAGGGGTCCATATGTGATAAGGAACAGAATGTAGACCAAAAGAACAATGACCATACCTCTCCCTAGATCACTACCTTGGAAACATCAAAAGCTTCCAAAACTCTATAACTAGTTATGAAAACAACATCATAAAAAACACAAAACAAAGCAAAAAAAAAAAACATAAAGTGATGAAGTTTGAGACAAGGTTCCTGATTACCCCCACCACAACCCTTTCCCAAAGCTAGGAAGAGTGATTTTAAGATGAGTGATTTTAAAAGTGATTTAACAGTCATGGGAATTCAAGAAATAGGGTAGAAAAATGGGGTAGAAAATTGAGAAAACAAACAAAAAGAACTTGAACATAAAAAAGCTTCAATGGGGGTAGGCTGATTTTGAATTTCGCTTTTTCTCCCTTTATCTCTCCCCACCCCTTTTTTCTGAAAATAGCAGGCAATTTGAAATTAATGAATGTTGGAGAAAATGTCAGAAAACTGGAACAACAATGCACAGCTGGTGGAATTATGGGCTGATACAAATATTCTGGAGAGCAGTTTCATACTTTGCCCAAGAGGTAATGAAATTGTGCATACCTTTTGATCCAGAAACAGCAGTACCAGGTCTTTATCAAAAGATATCATTAAAAAGGAGAAAGGACCTATATGTGCAAAAATATTTATGCCAGTCCTTTTCATGGTGAAAAATTATTGGAAACTGAGGAGATGGTATATGAATGTAACAGAATACAATTGTTCAATAAGAAATGATGAACAAGCATATTTCAGAAAAACCTGAAAATATTTGTATGAACTGATGCAGAGTAAACTGGGCAGAACCAGGAAAGCACTGTACACAGTATCAGCAATATTTTGTGATGATCAACAATGAATGACTCAGTTCTTCTCAGCAACACAATAATTCAAGACAATTACAAAGGACCCACAAGGGAAAATGATATCCACTTCTAGATAAAGAACTGATAAATCTGAATGGAAACCAAAGCATATTTTTCCTTACTTAATTCTTTCTCATTTTTTATTCTGTTTCTTCTTTCACAATATGATTATTATGGAAATACATTTTATATCATAGCATATGTATAACCTATATCAAATTGAGTACCATTTTCAGAAGAGGGACCAGAAATGATGGAGGGAAAATATTTGGAAATCAAAATCTTGTAAAATGAATGTTAAAATTGACATAACTGAGCCAAAATAAAATAGTATTAAAAAAGTACTGAGCACCACCTCTGCAAAAGATTAAACTGCCCAGAATAACAGAATAGGGAATAGAATACTTAAAAATCCTTATCATAGAAAAAGAAATTTAACAAAGCATTAATGTACTCCTAAGAAAAAATCACCTGCAACAGATGGATTCACATGGGAATTCTATCAACTCTTTAAGGAACAATTAATCCCATTACTATGTAATTCTTTGGACTGTTACACTTATTTTATTGCTTTGAAATATATACAATAGAGAAAAAATATCATAAATTTAAATATTGAAACTCAAAAACAAAATAGGAAAAGAAAAACTAATACCATATGCATAGCAGAATGAAACACAGAATTCAAAATATGTGGCAATAAATTTTCACTTCAAGAAAGGCTGTATAGAACAGATTGGTAGAAGTTTTCAGTAGGCTTGCCATCTTGGGGTAGGGGGTGGGAGGAGAGATAGAGAGAAAATCTGTAACTCAAAATCTTGTGGAAATGAACGTTGGGGAAGGAAGGAAGGAAGGAAGGAAGGAAGGAAGGAAGGAAGGAAGGAAGGAAGGAAGGAAGGAAGGAAGAGAGTGAGAGAGAGAGAGAAAGAAAGAAAGAAAGAAAGAAAGAAAGAAAGAAAGAAAGGAAGAAAGAAAGAAAGGAAAGAAAGAAAGAAAGCCTGTATGATAAATAACTATACATTGTGTTGATAGTTATCCATCTTTTCTCTGCTTCCTTGTAAGTGTTGTTGTTGTTCTCTGCTGTGCACATTTGACGTTGCTCATTTTCCTGCTTCCTTCTCCCTTTCACAGCAGGCTACAATTAAGTGTGGATATATTTATATCTAGATATACATATATACATACATACATATGACATACACTTTGATTTAAAAATTATATTCCTGATATTTGTTTTTATGTTTGTGTATCTCTTATTTCCTATTTCTCCTGACTCCTCTACTTTCTGCCTACTTCCTTGACCTCCTATTACTTAGTCAACCCCACCAAGGATGCCTTCCCTATCCTACTATTCCCACAAATCTACACCCTTATATAACCCAATATAACCTTCACCCTCCACTCTAGAGATTTCTCCCTTATCTTCCCAAGGATCCCTCCCTTAACTTTCCATTCTCATTGATCTAAACACCCTTTTTGGCCCCCCTTTTAACATATTCCCTCACCACCTTTCTAAGGATCTTTCCCTTGTCTTCTCCCTTCTCCTTATCCCCTTACCCTTTTATTTCTTCTGAACTTAGAAGACTTTTATACTCTTCTAGATATATACATATTGCTCTCTCTTAAACGTATTCCTGATGAAAGTAGGTTACCCAGAACTACCAGCCCTCCTCCCCCATCTAATTCCTCTGGGCCAATTCTTTCTTTTGAACTTCATTTGTATAAGATAATTACTCTTTTTATCTGCTCCTAAATGGTTTTCTTTTTTAAAGTTGTATCATACCCCAATCTTTTCTACAAACTACCCAATTACTAATGCCAATCTTAGAAATATTTTTTACATTTTACATACACAAAATATGAATGGTCTAGCCTTATTGAATCCCTTGTAAACAGTCCTTTGTATGTACCTTACTTTTCTCTTGCATTTTGCATATCAAATCTTCTAAGTTCAGTTTGGCTTCTTAACAAGTCCAGAAAGTTTGACAGTTGATGGAATGTCCATTTTCTTTTCATTCAGGATTGTTTAACTTTACTGGTTATGATATGTTTAGTCAGAACTGCAGTTTGGGCTTTTCATATTCTTTAATCATTTATGAATTGGGAAATGGTTTGTATTCTTATAAATTTGACCCAGTTCTCATATTTGAGAAGTGAGGCTTTTATCAGAGATACTTACTATAAAGATTGTTCCTTCGATTTCTGCTTTCCTTCTAATTTTGATTGCATTGGTTTTGTTTGTACCAAAGCTTTTCCATTTAATATGATTAAAATCATCTCTTCTACATTCCTTAATGTTCCCTATCTCTTCTTTGGTCATGAAATTTTTCCCTCACCATAAATCTGATTGGTAGGCTCTTCCTTTTTTTTCTATTTTGATTGCTTAATTGTAGTTTTCTGTGTTATCTGTTTTAATTAGTTCTTACTTTTATGATTATAATTACTACTGTGTATTTCCCTCCATTCTTTTCTTCCTCCTGTTTGTCTACTCCCTGCTTTCACCTTTCCCACCTCATCAGTGTTTTATTTCCGTCTACCATTTCACCTGATTTGCTCTCTCTTATGTCAAGCCACATCACCCACCCCCTTTACTTAATCTCCTCCCCTCCTATTTCCCTGTCAGGTGAGACTGATTTCTATATTCAGCTGATTGTTTATATGATTTCCTGTTTGAGACAATGCTGATGAGAATAAGGTTCAAGAAATGATCTTCACCCATCCTCCCAACTTTCTTGTTGTTCCTCCAAATTTGTTCTATTAAAAGATTGTTTCATCCTATCATTTTGCTGGTCCTACTGTTCAGGATTTGTTTTAGGACTCTATTTTATGGCTGTTTGGAGGTGAGTATGGGAGGGTTGCAACAGTTAATGCTTACTCTAGCATCTTGGCTCCCAGAAGTTCACCCTTGTGCATATCTAAAAATGATTACGGAGAAATATCATTCTTAATGATAGCTATCACAAGTCAGTGCTCATGAAAGAAGAAAGAAAGGAAGGAAGGAAGAGAAAGTGAGAGGAAGGAAGGGAGAAGAGAGAAAGAAAGGAAATGAAAGAAAGGAAGAAAGAAAAAAGGAAAGAAAGAAGCATTTGAAATAGAAGAATTAGAAAATACAATGCATTTTTACTTCTGCTATTTTCAAAATTATTTCTTAGAAGATAAATTTTTAACTATGTGCAGTCATCCTATACTATTAAAATCACTTTTCAACAAACTTCTGTATTTTATTATTTCAAAGTGTGTGGTTGTTGTGGGTTATTTTTTCATGCCTATGGTACAGTGATAATTATTCCCATCACAAAGAACAACACATTTGTAAAGAATTTTAGAGCAGGGTAAGTGCAATTTTGCCTTCATTAAAACTGCTAAATTTAATTATCAATACTTGTTTAATTGACAGTGAATTTTAAGGTTTTATTCTTCTCTTTCTGAAAAAATAAACAACCTTTGTATTAATGTTATCATATGCTTAGGTTTTTACAATTCATATGTGATAATGCTTTGAACTGATAATAGCTCTATTATCACAGCCAAAGATTTTATACATAATGAAGAAAAATTGGGAGTCAGTATGATATAGTGTAAAGATCACTGCTAGTTTGCGAAGAGGAAAGAAACCTGTGTTCTTCACTTCCTGCGCTTTTTCACTCACTAGCTGTATAATCTCAGACACATTGCTACCTATATAAGCCTAAATGTCTTCCTCTGTAAAATGTCTATAATAATACCTGTCTACCTCCTTAAAGCTTTATTGGGAGTAAAAATACTCATGTGTGATTGAGGGGTATATGCTGAGATTAAAGTATGCAGATAATTGGAGGAGTTGTTTATGAAAATGTTTCAGGAGCAAGAAAAGGAACAGAAAAGGGGGGAAAGCTGTTGGCTAACGCTGGGGTACTAGTTGAAGGATAAAAATATAAATTATTTAAGCATAAGCAAAACATTTTAAGAGGCAAAATAACAAGATGTTGAAAGGAAGAAATATTTCTTCATCTGACCTCACTGGTGATTTATGCAAGACTTTTTTGAAGACTTCCTGGGAATGGCTTTGGCTTCAATTTCTCATAGCTTATGAAAAATAGTAACATGACTATAATAATGAGCCAAGGAATGTAATCTTAATAATGTTACTTTTAAAGTAATGAGTGGAAGATATTAGAAAATGCAGTCCAAGTCAACTAATTACATCAATAAATATTTATTTATATCTTACAATATTCCAGACACTGTGCTAAGTGGTTGGAATATAAATACAATCAGAATGAAACATAGTTCTTCCCTTTAATAGCATTGTAATTGGAGTAGAGAACACATAAAAAGAAACTTTAAAAAGAAGAGGAATAGAAGAGATGAAGATACTTAGCATGGGGACACAGTAGAGAAAGTCTGAGAGAATCAGGAATACAGCCAGCAGTGAAATGAATCATGGTTGGCCTTGGCCTACTTTGTAAATGGAAGTCCTGGTGAGAAACAGTCAATCAGAGGGAAAGACTACAGGGACAGACAGCACTTCTAATAGATGAAGTCCAGGGGTGACGTGAACTTCCAGGGTGAAAAGATGTCTGGAAGATTATATAGAAAGTCCAAGAGAGTCAGGAATGTAAGATGAATAGAAATGACATTGTTGATATGAGGTCATCAGTCCTTGGATGGGTAGAAAATTAAATTAATTTGGTTAAGTTAGTAAAAATAGAAATTCTTGTACAATCCTTCATTATATGTATGATCTACCAACTTGTTAAAAATATGTGCTTAATTTATTGAATAAATGAAAAGATTTTCTCTACCAAGTATAGAAGCTGACAACAGCAGAAATGAAGAACATATTTAAAATATAGAAAATACAGCAGATAATTAACTCAAAGTTATAATGCAAAATAACAATAATGGAAGAAAAAAACATACTCAGGGTCATGTGAGCAAGAAGATAAAAGAGTCGACTTTTTATTTTTGTTTTCCTTATAACTCATCAAACTACTCCAAAATAATAATTTTTCACATGAGATAAAATAATTTCACCTGTCTCTAAGTCTAAACCACTAAGATCCCCAATAAGATTGAAATTTAATGAATTAAGAGTAGAAAAGGCTTATTTCCTAACCCCTAACACAATTGTTCAGCACCCTTTTCTCAATGACCACCACTCTCTCACATTAGGACTTCACAAGGCAATTGACAGGGCTGTAACAAATGTCAGGTCTAGCTCTTCCCTATCCCAATGCCACAAGGAAAAGCAAAATGGAGAGACTCATTCAAACTAGGAAAGTGGCATGCCAGGCCTCACTATTGTAACAAAGTTCAGCCAGAGAGCTGCAAAATAGAGAGATCTAGGATAGCAAAATAATGTTTGACTCAATGCTGCTCCTTTATGCCTAAAGGAAAAAGCCCAAAATTTAGCTAAAGGAATTCTATTCCCCCCCAAAAAAATCACTGGGGGCAGAAACCAAGGCCAGTGAAACATAAATTGTCATTAAGAAAGAAAATTCAGAGATCTTTCATTTCCCTCCCCCCGATAAAGCCAAGCACAAGAAACTTTGCAGAGGACTGCTTCTATGAACAACTTCAAGGTTCTAATTACATAATATAGTGAACTCTCTATTTATTTAGTGACAAACTATGAAAAAACATTGACAGAAACCAAAGTATAGCATTCACAATGTTATGACATAACAAGCTATCGCTAAAGTGGCCACATAGCTTTAAGCAAAAAATATAATTCAGTAAGTCCTTAATTCAATTATCCTTACTAAGCAAGCCTCCTTAAGGGTCTCAAAGTACAAAGGTCAAAGTTCACCACCCTCCGGTCTCACTGTCTTATTCTCTCAATCATAAAGTCTTCTTTCTTCTTCATTAGAAATTAGTTTCCAAACATCATTAATTCAATCATCCTGAAGAGGTACAGGATACAGAGTACAAAGTCCTCCCACCCCTAGGCCAAAGTAAATCATGATCTTCTCAGTTTTCATTAGATACCCAAGGAGAGGTCTTTTCATCTTGACTTGAGGCTGGCTCTCAGATTCCATGGTTCTTCTTCCATGATCCCAGCTCCTGCCCAAATCTACCCAACTGTCACCTAGTTTCAAAGGGAGGCAGCTCTCAGCTCCTTGTCTAGTTCTTTATTCAGTTCCTTGTCCAGTTCCCATTCCACATTGAAGCTCACAATGTCCAGTCCAGCTCAAGTACTTCACAGTTTCTATTTCTGTGAATACAAAGCTTAAAAGAGTCACAATAACATCCATAAACATTACCAGCACCATCATCAATTCACTATCTGCCTGTGAAATAGAGACCCACCAACAAGGTCTGAGAACTCAACACACAAAACAAACAAAAATCAACACAGACAGAAGAGACAAATAGAGTGCCTTCACCACAAACGTTCCCTTCCCAAAATCCACCACCACTAATGCTCTCTCTCAGTTCTGCTTCCTCCTGTCCTGGGCTTCTGCTTATATATGGTCACTAAGCTCCTCCATATTCTGCCCCTTCCTGTTGCATCAGCAACAGAAGTTCACAAGTTCTGATTATGGAGACTTAAAATAATCATGGGCAAGGCTTAAAAGAAACTTGAACTGAAACATGGTGCTAAATAACTAAACAGCTGAAGCAAGGCATTAACTGCTCCTTTGCTTGCCATTATACCCCCCCACCCAGGAGAACCTCCATCAAATCGCAATGTCAGAAAGTGTGCAATAATAAAAGAGATTAAAATGGTAGCTGGAGGAAGTAAATTAAACACTTTGAGCAGCACACAAATCAAAAGGAAAAATATTCTCAAGGGAAAGGGATATGGCCACCAAATCAACTAAAACAGTCCAGATATCTGTGGCTAAATATTAGAAGTCAAAGGAAAATTGATCAATACCTAATGAAGCAGAGGACCTTGTGGAAAACACAAAAGCATAGCAATATATTCCTCAATGGTTTAAAAGATAAATAAAAATTGTGAGTGCAGAATTTATGGCCAGTACAGAAGATCGAAGAATGTGAATTCATGGTGGAAAATCTCACAAAAAAAAAAACATGATTGAAAATGCAAATACTAAAAAACAATGTGAAAAAGAAAAGCAAAATCATAATAACATTGAAAGAAAACATTTCCATGCAATTAACATATTATTAATGTGAAAGACATATCATGTCATATCACATATCATATAAACATGAAAAAGTGGAGAGCTCCAAAAGGATAGGACTGGTCTAAAAACTTTGAAAATCTAATGCAAGAAATATTACATGAAAACTGTCTAGTACTTCTGAACACAGAAAATGCACTAACCAAAAGAATCCACATCTGCAGTTAATTCTTTGAGCATAAATATGCACTTCAGTATGGCCATCAGTCATACATGGTTCCCTTCATCTCTGCTCCTTTTATCTTCTAAGTGATAAAATATTAGAATAGAAGTCAGAAGTTCTGAAAAATTACATAGATTGTTATTTTAAGCCACTTATCAATATTAATTTAAGCTATTCATATGCTAACCATAAAATCCTTATATAGTGACCAAATGGATAAACTACTAAAAGTACCAAATCATTTAATCTGGATGCTGTTATTATCAGCAAAAGCAAAATATAGACTACAATTAGAGTTTGTACTTCATGGAAAGGCAAAAGGAGTTGGCAGAACAGGTTTTATTGAATATCTTTAAAGATAATATAAATTATTGGGGTGCCTGATAATTTCTTCTAGAAATACTTGTGATAAATATTTTAAGTGATCACCATGAAAATATCTAAAATTCACAAATGAAAATTCATTGCAGGGGAAGAAGAAATAATCTATAAGGGAATGTACAACTTTGAAGTCCAAGTCCTTTCATTGTTTTTAAACTCATTACGATCTGGTTACTGACTTTATCATTCAACTGAAACTGTTCAAACAAGATATATGCTATAGATCTCTTAATTACCATATATAGACCTTTTCTCAGTTTTCATCTTTCTTGACCTCTCTGTAGCCTTTGAAATCATCAGTCACACTCTGCTCCTTGATACTCTTCTCTTTCAGTTGCTGTTACACTACTCCATTTTGATTCTCCTCCCAATTATCTTTGTACTCCTCATTTTCCTTTAATAGATCTTCATAAAATTCACAGTCACCAAAGGCAGGTTTTCATAAAGTTTTGCTCTAAGTCCTTTTCTCTTCTCTCTCTATATTGTTTAACTTGGTGATATCAGCATTTCCCATGATCAGTTATCATCTCTACCTTGATGATTCTCAAATCTACTTGTTCAGCTATTTCTCTGCTGACCTGCATTCTCGCATCTCCAACTTCCTACTATACATATCAGATTGAATATCTGAAATCTAACGTGTTAAACCTAAACTATATATCTTTTCCACAAACTCCTCTTCCAGAATAACCTATTACAATTGAGAGAACTACTATCCTCCCAGACACCTAGACACAAAAGCTAAGTGTCATCCTTGACCTCTCATACTTTCTCATCTCTCACATAAAATCTATTAACAAATCTTATCCATTTTCACCTTCACAGCTTTCTCATATGCCCTCTTCTCTCCTGTGACATTGTCATCACCCTTATACAGGCCCTCATCATTTCATACCTGGATTATTGCAATAGCTTTCTTTTTGTCTCCCTGCCATAAGTGTTTCCCACTACAATGCATTCTCTACTCGGCTGTCAAATTAATCTTCTTAACATGCATATATACTATGTCATCACTTGCCATTTCAATAATAAAAATCAAATATAAATTCCTCTGAATGGCATTCAAAGCCCTTCACAAATAGGTTTATACTCCCGGTCTAGTATTCTTAAACCTTAATTTCTGCCAATTATTCTAAGATCCACTGACTCTGGCATTCTTACTGTTTTGAGGAAGATGCTCTCTCTCCCTAGACTCCTGGAATTTTCACTGATCATTCCATATGCCTTTATTAATCTCTTCCTGATCTCTTTCTCCTGGGTACCCTGGATTCTTTAAAGTTCTAGTTAAGATTCCATCTTCTAGAAGCTTTTCCAAATCTCTCTTAATGATAGTTCCTTCGCTCTTTTGATTATCTCCCACTTATCCTGCATATATCTAGTTTGTAAATGGTTGCTTTCCATATTTTTCCTCTCAGCTAAACTGAGATCCACAAGAGCAGAGATTCTATTTTGTCTTTCTTTGTGTCCTCAGTGCATAACATGTTTCTGTGAACATAATTGACACTTAATAAATGCTTATTGGTGACTAGAAGGAGCCACTCTCCTACTTTTTTTTTTTTTTGCTTTTTTGGAGGGCAATTGGGGTTAAGTAACTTGCCCAAGGTCACATGGCTAGGTTTGTCCATTTTTTTTGTTTGTGTGTGTGTTAGGTGTCTGAGGCCAGATCTGAACTCAGGTCCTTCTGACTCCAGGGCCAACGCTCTACTCATTGTACCACCTAACCACCCCAACACTTTCCTACTTCTGGAAAAAAAATCCAGAAAGGAAGGGAGGGAGGAAAAAATATAGAGAGATGGAGAAAGGAAATTCAGTTCAATAATTTGTGCTTAATAAGTTCTAGGTCCTATGATATATTCTTTGAAGACAGTCATTGCCCTCAAGGAACTTACATTCAATTGTGAGCAGGGTGTAACGCATTTGAAAGTAAATATGAAAAACAACTGAAAATGCAAGTAATTTCTCGATGGGAGTGAGAAAGCTACTAAATGGAAAAATCAGAGAAGGTCTTTTGTACAAGGTTGTGCTTGAGCAGAATCTTTCAGCAAGTAAATATACCTGAGTTGTAGAAGTTTGAAGAAAGAGTGTTCTATGGATGAAATCACCCTGTGCAAATCAGTGGCAATAGAAAACAGAATGTGGTGTATAGGTAGCAGAAAGTAGGTCCGTTTGGCTGTAATATAAATTATATGAGGGGTAGAAATGTGTAATCATATTTTAAATATAGTAAGGAGACTCATTATAAAGGAATACAAATGATTTAATGAAGAGTTTATTTTTTTCCTAAGACCAATAAAGGATCAGTGAATTTTCTTGAGTAGCAGAGTGACTGGCCAGACTTAAATTTTAGGAATATCAATGCAGATGATCTGGAAAAGAGAGGTGCTGGATATAGGAAGATCAATTAAGAAGCTATTCCTATAATCTTCCCATAATCCAAGAGCCTCTCCTGCTGTGCATATCATTTCCTACATACATTTTTATTTCTTGATTTTGACAATGCTTTATGACTATTCACACCAGAAGGAAGAATGAACATTATAAGGCCAGTCAAATCAATTCAATATATACTTTGAAACTTGGCGATTTCAAAGAAAGAATAAGCAAGAGAGTGTGAATGCAATTATATAATGCATATAACATTTTATAGCAGACATGTGTATAATACATGTGTATTATATTTAGATATGTTTTAATTTAGGTAGTTATATAATATAAAATTTTCTGGGTGTCTATATATGTATATGCGTATGTTAGCTAATGTTATTCAATATTATTAAAAAGTGGGGGGTGGATGAAAATCTTATAGACTCTACAGAAAATCCAAAGTCACATAGCATGAATATTTTCTTCAAGGAGCTAGTCAGGAAATAGAGAACATAACCAATACTAAATGCATTTGAGCCAACATCAATTTAAATAAGGTATTAGTTATGAGGGGCAACTAGGTGGCACAGTGGGTAACACCAGTGCTGGAGTCAGGAGGACCAGAGTTTAAATCTGGTCTCAGACACTTAGTAGTTCTGTGACTTTAGACAAGTTACTTAACCCTCTTTGTCTTGGTTCTTTACCTATAAAATGAACTGAAGAATGAAATAACAAATTACTACAGTATCTTTGAAAAGAAAACCCCAAATGTGATCAGGAGAGTCAGACATGACTGAAATGACTCAAGAACAAAATAATTATAGAAAATAGGAGACAGATAGAAGAGAATATATTGACCCAGAGTATCACCATTTTCCTTGAAAAATTAACTGTTTTAAATTGATCAGCACAAACGCAATACAAAAAGAGTCTAAAAACTTTCACTTCCCGGAAACACTTATCTCATGTCCAACCACAGAGATAAGGCAACACTAATTTAGAATATGAAATTGGATTAATATTTAATGAAGGTGGGTTTTAAAAGATAATGAAAAGTATACTGCCTTATAAAATAGAGAGAACTTAGAGAGTGAAAATAAGTTTATAGAAAGCTTGACGAGAGACCTAAATATTATGTCAAGGGCAATTAAAAGTATAATGTGGCTATCTCAAGGTGTGAGACATTGATTTTCATTATTACATAGAGAGTTTTGTACCAATGGGCCTTGGAGCCCAGGATACAGAATCGAAACTGAAGGGACAATAAATGGATAAAAAATGAAAAAGGATGTCTAATGATATTAAATTCAACTCTGTAGCCACCACATATCACCTTTAACATCAGAGTTCTAGTTGCATTACATGAAGAAGTAGAAATGGATTGAAATTAAAACAATTATATCACACACTTGTATGTATGTATATGTAAATATATGTAAATATGTATGTATTGTTTTAAGATTTGAAGAATAGCTAATGTACTATAATTACAATGAAACCTCATTAATTCAGACTCTGCTAACTTCAAATTTATGATGAGTTATAGACTAGGAAAAATCTAATTTTATTCATACCATCTATAAATTAGTTTTATAAAGTTAATTAATATAAACAATATTTCAGAGTTCATCTTTAATTAAATGAACTACTTTTAAGGATTTTAGAGTATGAAATGTTTGTATAAAAATAATGCTTAGGACAAGTGATTGCCCAGAATATCTTTCCTCATATACTTTCTTAGCTCAAGTGACTATAGTAGACATGACTTTCAAATATATGTTGAAATGCTACAATTAAGACTTAATTCGTTTGCTTTGTGATTACAGTGAAACAATTTTTGATCAATACAATGATCTAAGACAATTCTGAAGGACTTGTGATGAAAAAATACTATTCCATTTCACAGAAAGAGCTGATGAAATCAAAATGAAGTAAACTTTTTTCACTTTATATTTTTTATTTCAATATAACTAATATGGAAATATCTATTGCACGAATATATAACACAGTGGGTTGGGGGAAGTGAGAAAGAAAGGAATTTGGAGCTCAATTCAAAAAAGAAAAGAATGTTAGAATTAATATTTTTAAAAGACTCAAGGATTACTTATAATTATATAAAGATATACACACATAAATGTGTATATATGCATATATATACACTTGTATATAAACAAGCATATATTTATATGCAAATGTAGTCAATAAACAAAAGGAAATTTTCATTTGTTGTTCCATTCACATTATATGATTAAATAAATAAATCCACATGAAGCATTATATTTAAAGGCATATAAAAGTGAGATAAAATGTACAATAAAATTGTAGAAATCAAGATGATTATTATTTTTATCACTACTCACTAATGTTATGTCCATAGTATTTGAAGTGACTTGAAAACATATATCAGAGCCAGATAACAACATATTTTTGTTTTAATGTTTTTAATTTTTAACATATATTCATAAGTTCGATATTAAAAATAATCAACTACCAAGCAGTCACAAGTGATCTAATGAAATTGATTTTTAGAAGCCCAACCAATGAAAATCAAGAGTTTTTCATTATAAAAATTCTGCATATAAGTGTTTATATAAGTAGGTGTACATTATATATACATTCACAAGTTGAGATGTTGGTGAAATTTCTTCATCTAGGAAAAATAATAAATTGATATTTAAAATGATTGCTTTTATAATAGCAAAAATTCTGATCTTGTCTTCAATTTATTTGAATAGAATATAAGTTCTTTAATAGAAGGGGTGATTTTTTTTTCTTTGTATCCCCAACACCTAGTACAGTAAATTCATAGAAAGTAAAAACTGTTTCTGGAATTTAATTTAATTCATTCTATCCTTTACACTGCATAATTCTTTAATAATGTGTCAACTAAGCTCCATCAGCTTTTCTGGATGTTTTAAGCACAATGCTTATTGGGAATGTGCTCAGACTTACCCATGCCTATAATTCACTTCTCCATTACTCTTTGGGTGACCTACAACTGATTCTTCACTAATTCTTTAGCAATTGTGGTATATAATGATTCCTAATCAAAAAGTGTCAGCAGAAGAAAATATGTATGTGTGTATTTATGTATGTATATATATGAATATATGTGTATAAATATGCATGTATGTGTATATATAATATATAAACACATACATATGCATATATAAGTGTGTGTATTTAGAGTCATATTTGACTCTTTGTAACCCAATTTGGATTTTCTTGCCAAAAACACTAGTTTGCCATTTACTTCTCTAGTTTGCTTTGGACATGAGGAAATTCAGACAAGCAGGGTTAAATGACCTGTCCATTATTACAAAGTAAATATCTGAGGTCAGATTTGAACTCAGGAAGATGAGCCTCCCTGACTCCAGGACTGGCACTATATCCACTGCACCACTTAGCTGCAGAACAATACCGATATTAACAAAATAAGGTTTTGTTGCACAGAGAAACCTTTTTATGAAAATCACTGAGTGATTTCTAAAGGGTACACTTCCAAGATGATTGCATTATCCAATTACAGTGTCTACTCAAGATATATGCATATAGAAATGCTCTAAATCTTAATGGTTGAGAGAAATCCAAACCAAAAGAACTTTGAGATATCACCTCACAACTACTAGATTGGGTAAAGTGGTAGAAATGCTGGAGGGGGTTTGAAAAACAATTGGGACATGATTATACTGTCAATGAAACTGAAATGATTCAACAATTTTGGAGAGGATTCTGGAATAATGCCCAAAGAGTCACAAAACTGTGCATACCTATTAACCCAGCAATACCACTTGTAGGTCAGTTTTTCAAGGGGATTAGGGGGAAAACAACAAAAGAACCAATATTTATAACAACTATCTTTGTGGTAGTCAATGACTAGAAATTTAAGAGAAGCTCATCAATTGGGGAATGGCTAAGCAAGTCTTGGCATGTCATTGTGATGTAATACTACTCTGCTTCAAGAAATGAGTTGTTTGATTTTAGAAAGATCATGGGAAGTTTTGCATGAAATAATGAAGAATGAACTGAGCACAGTCAAAAGGATGTTGTATACATTAACATCTTTATTGTTTGATGAGTATTTGTGAACAACCAAGTTAATTTTGATTAAAGAAAATATTCACTGATCCAACAATTCTAGAGAGCAATTTGGAACTATGCCCAACGGGCTATAAAAATGTGCATAACTTTTAACCCAATTCCCCTTCTAGGTCTGCATCCAAAAAAAAGATCATAAATATGGGGGAAAGTACCTCATGTACAAAAATATTTATAGCAACTCTCTTTGTGGTGATCAAGAAGTGGAGATTGAGGGGATGACCTTCAATTTAGGAATGGCTAAACAAGGTGTGCTATAGGAATGTAGTGGAATACTATGGTGCTATAAGAAATTATGAACAGGCAGACTTCAGAAAAACCTGCAAAGATTTATATGAACTGATGCTTAGTGAGGAAGCAGAACCAGGAGAACATTGTGCACAGTAACAGCCACAGTCTGTGCTGACAGATTTTGATAGACTCAGCCCTTCCCAGCAATTCAAGGATCTAAAATATTTCTGAAAGACTCATGATGGAAATTGCCATCCATATGCAGAGAAAGAACTATGGAGCCTGGATGCAGAGTGAAACAAAATATTTTTGTTTGTTTTGTTTTGTTTTCTTTCTCATGGGTTCTCTCATTTATTATAATTCTTCTCTATATGACTAATGTGAAAATATATTTAGAATGAATGTATATGTAAAAACCTCTATCAGATTGTAGGCAGTCTTGGGGAGGGAGGAGGAAAATTTAAAACTTATGAAAGTAAATGTTGAAAACTAAAAATAAATAAGAGTAATATAGCTGTCTCATAAAAGAAGTATGGGAGTATTTCTCCCCCAACTTTTAAGAAAAATTAGCATAGCATGGGTATTATTTGTTCTTTAAAAGTCTGTCAAAATTCTCATTTGTATCTCTCTTAAGTAATATGTTTTTGGCTTGGATTTTTCAGTTTGTTTGAGCTCTTCCATGGGACTTTTATTATTAGTTCAATTATCTTTTCCTGAAATTGAATTATTTAAGTATTTTTTGCATACTACAAATTTGTATATTTTGTAGATAATTCTCTATTTTTTAAAATTCTAAATCTTTTTTTCCCAAATGCTTTATTAACTTCTGGTTTACATCATTCATTTCTGCCAGATTTTGAGTTACAATTTCTTTCCCCAATTTTATCCTACTCACCACCTCAGAATAGCAGTCCCACAGGATATCCCCTCATCCAATCTGCTCTTTCACATATCTTCTCCCATACCCCCTTTGACTTTTCCATTAGGGCAAGGATAATCTCTATGCCCCGATGCCTGCATATCTTATCTCCCAATTATATGCAAAATAGTATTAATCAGAGTATTTATATATTTTAAATTGATTTTAAAAGGAAGATAAGCAACTCAGTATATGCTGTACATATGTAGCTATGCAAAACATTACTATGGTAGATATATTGTAAAAGACTGACTATATTTCCCCCTCCCATCTCACCTTCCACCTTGTCCTCTCCCCATCTTAATCCTGTCCCTTTTCAAAAGTGGTTATTTCCAACATCCCTCCCCCCAGCCCACCCTGCCCTCCACAACCTTTCCCCATCCCCCTTCCCCCCCATGCTCCTATAGGGTGGGACACACTATTTAGTATGCATGTCATTCTCTCCCTGGTCCAAATTCAATGAGAATAAGATATTGCCTTTTTGCCTTCCTGTTCTTCCCCTCCCCTACAACCATTATCCCTTGCCTCCTCTACACAAGACAGTTCACCCCATTGTCTCTCCCCATTCCCCTCACCATATTCCTCTCTCACCTCTTAACTTCACCCCTTAAGTATCATCCCTTCCTATTAAATTCGACCTGTGCCCTCTATCTATATATACCTGAAAACATATTCACATATGTATTCATATGCCCATATATCCTTCTTCAACTATTTTCATGCTGAGAAAAGTTTCATCAGTTACAATTATTGTTTTTTCCCTGTAGGAATGTAAATAGTTCCACTTTGATAAGTTCATAGTGATTTCTTTTCCCTGTTTACCTTCTCAAGCAACTCTTGCTTCGTGTATCTGAATGTCAAATTTTCTATTCAACTCTGGTTTTTTCCTCCAGAGTGCTTGAAAGTCCTCTATTCCACTGAATGAGCAAATTTTCCCCTGATACATAATACTCAGTTTTGCTGGGTAGGTGATTCATGGTTTTAATCCCAGGTCCTTTGACCTGAGGAATATCATATTCCATGCCCTTCCCTCCCTCAGTGTAGAAGCTGCCAGATCCTGTGTTAACATGGTTGTGTTTCCACAATATTGAAATTGTTTCTTCCTGGCTGCTTGTAATATTCTCTCCTTGATCTGGGAATTCTGGAACCTACCTACAATATTCCTAGGAGTTTTCTTTATGGGACCTTTTTCAAGAGATGATCTGTGGATTGTTTCAATCTTTATTTTGCCCTCTGGTTAGAAAACATCTGTGCAATTTTGCTTGAGAATTTCTTGAAGGATGATTTCTAGATTCTTTTATTAATCATGGATTTCAGGTAGTCCAAAAATTTTTAGATTGTCTCACCTAGATTTATTTTCCAGGTCAGTTGTTTTCCCCATGAGATATTTCACATTTCCTTCTATTCTTTCATTTGTTTGGATCTGTTTAACAGCATCTTGATTTCTCATAAAGTCCATAGCTTCCATTTGCTCCAGTCTAACTCTGAAGGAATGAATCTCCTCAGTGAGCTTTTGAGATTCTTTTTCCATCTGGCAAATTCAGCTTTTTAAGTCATTCTTCTTCTCATTGCCTTTCTGAGCCTCTTTTTGCCATTTGAGTTAGTCTATTTTTAAGGTGTTATTTTCCTCAATAAGGCTGTTGACTGTTATTTCATACTTTTCTTGCATCTTTCTCATTTCTCTTCCCAATTTTCCCCTACTTCTCTTATCTGCTTCTTAAGGTCCTCTCTGGCCTGTAGACAGCTTGTATTTTCATTTGGGGCCTTTGGTGCAGGAGTTCTAACCCCACAGTCCTCCTCCTGTTCCATGCTTTGATCCACTTTGCCCCCAAAAAAGGAGTCTAATGTTGAATTTTTCTGTTTATTTTGTTTCCTTTGCCTAGGCATGTTGCCACTTAATTACTTGACTTATAGTCTTGTTGCCACAATAGGACTCTGCCACCAAACAGGGGAGCTTCTGTCCCAAGTGTTGGGGTCTTCTCAGCTGCCCAAGGTATTAGTTGGGTGCCCTCCCTGAAGCCCCCACACTCTCTGGCAAACTGGATACACACCCCAGGACCTCTACCCCAGACCACAGTCCAGATGCATGGAGGTTAAAGCAAGAGCGATTACCCCTGCAGACTGATCACCATACCCCACTACATTTCATAGTCCAGGAGCTGAAGCTGCCACTGAAGCTACAAAATGGAATCTGTACTGTTTCTCCTCAGCAGCTTCTCACCCCCAGGTGAAGAAGCTGACACGCTCCCAAATACTAGTCCCAAAGTCTGTAGGGCACTAACCTCTCACTTTGTCTTAGGCATCTATGTGTTGGTAATTTTGGAAAAACCACAGCTGCTGGTTTTCTGGGGTCCCTCCACCCGGATGCTGGTACAGCCACCTTGTAGCTAAAATCCCAACCCACAGGGTCCTGGGCCTGGCTCCCAGATTGCTGTGCTGGCTGCTCCCTGCCAGGCTGCCAGGCTGTCCTCAGCAGGAGGTTATCTTCTCTGTGGCATTCTGTGGGTGCTGGAGCTCCAGAGGTTGTTCAGAGTCCTCCTTTTACATAATTTTGAAGTGGTGTGAGCTAGAGCACTATGGAAGTGCTGTTTCTACACTACCATCTTGGCTGTATCCCCTTGAATTCTAAGTCTTACTGTCATCTAATGTTACATAAAATGTTATTGTAATTATTTTTATTTATTCTATGATCATTATAAATACATCTTGTTCCTTTCTGAATTTGTCAGTTTGATTTCCCTCTCCTTTTTAAAATCAGGTTGAATAAAGATTTATCATTATTTTAGTCTCCTCAAGAAAGCACTTTTAGGTCTTTTTTAGTGCCATCTGCTCGGGGCACTACCTCCTTCTCATCCTCCTCTGCCTCCTTTGTCTCCTCCCACTCCTGCTGCCATTGGCCTGAGTCACAGTGTACACAGCTCTCATCGTTTGGTCCCTGCAGCAGCCACGGATCTCAAATATTCAGAAGTCTTACAAAGTGGTGGACATTGACAACAAAGAAACTGAACTTGACAAACAAGATATGGAAGATGTTGAAGAAGTGGAGGGAGAAGAAACTGGTGAAGATGCAAACAGCAAAGCTCAGCAGTTGACTGTTCAAATCATGCAGAAACCTCAGATTCTTGCAGCTCTTCAAGAAAGATTGGATGGTTTAGTGGGAACATCAACTGGATACATTGAAAGCTTGCCAAAAGTATTTAAGTGCAGTATGAATGCCCTCAAATATCTTTAGGTGAAATGCGCACAGATAGAAGACAAGTTCTATGAGGAGGTTCATCCTCTTGAAAGAAAGTATGCTGTTCTTTACCAGTCACTTTTTGATAAGAGAAGTGAAATCATTAATGAAATTTATTAACTCACATAGGTTTCCATGTGAATGGAAACCAGATGATGATGAAGAGATTTCAGAGGAAATGAAAGAGAAGGCTAAGCTTGAAGAGGAGAAAAACGATGAAGAAAAAGAAGACCCTAAAGGAATTCCTGAATTTTGGCTGACTGTTTTTAAAAATGTTGACTTACTCCCTGATATGGTTCAGGAACATGATGAGCCTATTCTGAAGCACTAGAAAGATATTAAAGTGAAGTTCTCAGACACTGGCTAACCTATGAGTTTTACATTAGAATTTCACTTTGAACCCAATGAATATTTCACAAATGAGGTGTTGACTCAGATATATTTTATGTGGTCATAGTCCAATGATTCTGATCCCTTCTCCTTTGATGGACCAGAAATTATGAGTTACACAAGGTGTCAAAGTGGAAAAAAGGGGAAAATGTCATTTTGAAAACTGTTAAGGAGAAACAGAAACACAAGAGACATGGGACAGTTTGAACCGTGAGAAAAACAGTTTTCCAATGATTCTTTCTTCAATTTCTTTCTCCCCCTGAAGTTCATGAGAGTAGAGACCTGGATGATGACACAGAAGCTATCCTTGCAGCAGGCTTTGGAATTGATCACTTTTTACGTGAACGTATAGTCCCAAGATCAGTATTATATACTTCACAGGAGAAGCTATTGAAGAAGATGATGATGGTGGTGGTGGTGGTGGTGGTGGTGGTGATGATGAAGGTGAAGAGGCTTATGATGAGGAAGGGGGAAAGGAAGCTGATGAGGAAAATGATCCAGGATATGATCCAAAGAAAGATCCAAACCCAGCCGAGTGCAAGCAGCAGTGAGCAGTGTGTGCTGTGGCATTGAGGATTACTACACTGTCCCAGCCTAAACACAACTAGTAGTTATTTACAGCCTTATGTTTTGTATTTCCTTGGTAGAATCAAGTAAACAATTTTTGTTAAAAAAGGAAAAAAAGAACAAATGTATGTTTAAGAATCAGTTCAAACTATAGGTTCATTGTACCTAGCATTTTAATAGTATAATTTCTGCCAGATATGTAGAATGCATTGAATCCCCTAACACATGCCCATTGCTACGAAGTTTGTTTCTTGTGAAGTCTTTTGTCATGTAGCTGTTAGACTGCAGCTGTGAAAATTATCCAAAATGTTATTTGAGACCAATATTGGTTTAGAAAAAAGAAATCCTCCTGGAGAACCAACCAAATTATTTATTTAAGCCCAGTAGTTGAATGGGTTTAAGTCTGCTTGCACTAGCTGTGCCTTCATTACTTTGTTAGAGAAATGCATTGATTTGTGTTAACTAGGAGACAATGCATCTTGAAATTTGATTTGAGAAGAGACTAGTACATGGTTAAGAATTACCAGTAAGACCACATCTAATGTTCCTTAACTGTCTGCTTGTTTATAGAATTTTTTTTTATAAATTAACATTATTTATGTTTTATTGTATTTTTAATTTATTTGGTTCAATATTTCCCAATTACATTTTTTTTAAGCAATTGCGGTTAAGTAACTTGCTCAAGGTTACACGGCCAGTCATTATTTATGTGTGGGTGCTCATTTTCTGACGCTGGAATCGATCCCGGTTCCTTCTGACTCTGGGGCCTGGGGCCGGCGCTCTAACTCACTGCGCCACCTAGTAGCCCCTTGTTTATAGAATTTTGTATTTTAATTTGAAATAGTGATCTACAAAGAAGCTTATTCATCTTATTAAGGTTATTGTTTACCACTGGGGTTTGAATAAAACCTATTATTTTTAGGGAAAAAAGGAAATCCACTTTTAGTTTTTTACTTGTCTTGCAAACTTACATATTTTTCCTCTGATTTTCGGGTATTTCTCTTTTGTGTCTACCTTGACAATTTTCATAGGTGAGGAAAACTATTCATATGGAACAATATATATTGTGACAGATTTTTTCAATTTGTTTTTCTGTCTTATTTATAGCTTTGCTTATTAATTCATATGGATGATGGCTCTCATATATGGAAATTAAACAAATATGTTAATAAAGATGATGTAAAAGCAAGATATTTATAAAAAGTAAACTTTAAATTCACAGACCAAAATTGAAACAAAAAGTGCAGAGAATAAAAAAAAAAATGAACAGGAAATTTCTAGTTGTTAAATTGAACACACACTAAATTGTTAACTTGAATATACACTAAAAATGTAAATAATACAGGTTCAGACTTTTAAATGCAATAATAATTTGTTAAACATCAGGCTACCCTCAAGAGAATTCAAATTGTGTTATCTTTATAGAAATTCAAGTTGAATCTTTCTCTAATACAACTACAAAACCTTCCAAGATTCCTTCCTCTTTCTTAACCATCTTAAAATAATTTGTGAATTGTTTTAATGCTCCTAATTTGTGCCAATAAAATGAATTAATCATAAAGTAATGGAACAAACAGAAAATTATCTTCCTCAAATAACATTGAGTATGTGGATTTAATTTCACATTGTATATTGAAGAGCAACCAAGAAAGGTATCATTTCATGCTCTTTGTTGAATATTCTCTTCATCATGCTATCTCATTCATTCTTATTTTTCCTTTTAAAGGAGTATTTTAATATATTGTATAGACTTTCATAAAAACATCCATTTGTACAGGGAACTCACAACTTACCTTACTTCCATTATCTTATCAAATTTTGTGTTCTTTGTATTCTACTTTGTTTTTTCTATTCAGAAATGTCCTTTGAGTTACTTTGAAAAAAATTTTACAGATCAATGATTCTACTGATTGGATTTCCTCAGCAAGGTCTTTAATGGCAAACTTCTTCTCAAGGTTGAGAGTTTTTCATTTCACTTTCATCTTTCTTTCAATCTCTACACATCATTTCTAGGATGATGCTTGTTTCTCCATGAGCCAATATATTAACTAAAGAATAATTGTTTATTCAGATTTCTGATTTTTCTACTGAATTTTCATCTTCCTCTCATGTGGCTGCGATCCTTAATTTATTACATGACTCATTAGTGTTTTCCTCAATCCTATTTAGTTCAATTTTAGTGCCATCTCAATGTTAATCATAAGTCCACTGTGGTCACATCCACCAAGGATAAACAGATCAAAAGAAATGAGATGAAAATGAAAATCAATAACTTGTTCCTCCTAAATTCAACAGAGAAAAAAACTGAAATGGTGGAAAGAAATAAAACCAGATTAATGAAAATAGCAGGTTTTACAATTATCTGTGCTATCTCTTATTATCATCATAGGATAGTAGATAGAGAACTGGCCTTACAGGCAGAATGGCATGAATTCAAGTGCCACTCCTGAGCTCAGGGAAGTAACTCAATTTTTTGGTGTTCTAAGCCTATCTTTCACTGTTCTAGGAAGTGTTCTAGGTGTTGAACTCAAACAGAAGTGAACCACTAAATCATACATAAGGAAACTGATGATTGACCTATATTGACTTAGATAACTACATATCAAGATTATCTATGTTCTATTTTATAAAATAATTCCCAATTACTTTTTCAACTTGTTCTAGCATCACTGGGATTTTTTTCTGGAAAAACCACACATTGCAGCAGACTTGACAACTCCGCTCTAAGTTTTCTAAGATTATTAATTTTCAGAAAAAGATATCTGTTCATATTGGTAAAAAAAGAGTTTCCTCATAAAGGAGGTTCCAATACCATTGAAATCATAGGTTCAGTCATTATCCTTATATTGTCCTGTCTCAGTACCATAGACAATTTAGAATAGGTTGTTATTTTCTTGTTATTTTTTGGAGTTCTGACTTGTTTACAAAAACTCTCAATGTTTTAAGCATTAAGACCTTCCTGGTCTTGTTATCTTCATTTATGATTTATCATAAATTCTCTTACTTTAATATATGAATCAAAGCTATAACAATACACTGTAAAGTCACTATTACAGTCTAGTCAATGAAATGTTGATTTGACAGCAGAGATTAACTAGAATGCATTTGTGCTCTGCCAAATCATTCAGACACAAGGCTTTTCATTTTTTATCTTCAGTAACTGAATTCTGCCTTCTGAATGAATGTTTCTTTCTTTCCTCCCATCATTACTAAGCTTTCTTCATTTCCTATTAAACCAATTGAACTTCTCTTGACATTTTATGCCTGTATTTGCTTTAACTCAGTTTTTACTAACTATTATTAGTCATGTTAGTTAACTCAGGTTCTCCTCCCATATTATTTCTCATTAGGCTAAATAATATTTTATGCTATAAGTAGCACTGGACTATAATTATCTTGTCAGAATCTATGATGACTGAAGAAACTCCCAGAAATTCTTAACAAATACTGAGCCCATCTGATACCAAGTTACCTAGATCAAAGAGAAAAAAAAAAATGAACTCTGGTTATTTTTTTTCAGGTAGCATTTTAAAAAAATTTTTTTCCCTATTTTCCCACTGAAATGACAGATGAGTGCTTTAACTGAATCAATACAAATGACCAGGTTTTCTTGTATCATGTACAGATATATTCAGTAAATGCATAGTAATCCATAGTTAACATGCATTAAAATAATGAATGTTTTATTTATTTATTCCAAGGAACCCATCTGGATATTTTCATACATATGTTATCTAATCTTTTTATATCAATTTTTATATCCTGATACAAATTTATCTTCAAATCAAAGAAAACAATTTGAGGCATTTCTCTCTTGTTCTTGTATCTCTGTTAATATTAACAATATTTCTTATATTTTTTCTCATTTTTGAAGTTCATAGTCTATAGATAGATAAAATAGATCAATGACATTTTTCTAAGGTGCAGATAAAAAATGAGAAAGTGCTCAGGAGCAAGCACAGATCACTGGGTTATATCACTTTTGGCCTTAAAAGCTGACACTGAAGCATTAATGACTACTATTTAAGCCTAGTCTTTCAATTAGTTCCAAATCCATTGGGTTATATTCTGACACATTTTTTTTTACAAATATGAGATAACTTGAGGAACTTTTGCTACAATCAAGGTAAAATAACTATATTATTTCAAAGGTTTACATTTATAATCTTTTTTTAAGGAAATAGTATTTGTCTCTTCTGACTTGGTTTTGGTGAAAACATGCTGCGCTTTTGCCATATTACAATTTTTGACATATTACTATTTTCTTTCTTAGATATTCACTTACAATCTTTTTAAGCTGTGAAATTTTACCAAGATGCAAGTTGATCTTGATAGATAAGAGATTTTAGATTATATTCCCACATTATCTTCATTTCCATTGATAAATAAGGAAAATATTTGTCCAATTCAAGTCTTGTACTATCTATCTTATTTATTGTCAATGTCTCAAAAATTATATGCACCAGCTTTCCCAGTGGTTCTTCTATGTCAAGTGAGATGAATTCCTTTTTTAAAAAGTCTGATACTCATCTTAGCCATCAATTTATTATTAGTCTCAAAAATTAAGTGTAAAAAATCAACTTAATATTTTAGAGTTTGCAAAGTGATTTACAAATATTATCTCATTTTATCCTCACAACAACACTGGAAACTTGTCTTAATATAATCCTGATTCTAGAAATGAGGAAATTATAGAAGCAAGAAGAGGTAAGACATTTGTCGAAAGATCACACAAAGCTTGCTAAAAGTCTGCAGGTGAATTTGAACATGGGTCTTCCTGAACCCAACTCCAGTGTTATATTCACTTCTATCCACTATACCACCTAGCTGTCACAGTAAGTAGTAAGTAGATAGCATTTTTAAAAAATGATCTGAGATTTTATCAGGATTCAAGCTCAATAATAGTAGGCAGTGGGATGTGCCAGGCAAAAAAAAATATTGGACTGCATTGAAAAAATTATATCTTCCAGAAAAAGAAAGGTGTAATTCCATTTCACTCTGCCTTTTTCAGAATTTATTTGGATTATCATTCCTACCTCCTGGATTCTCTGATTTCCTTCCATTTCAGTCTCTCCCTTAAGACTGTGTGTTCCTTGAGTGAAGGGTTTGCCTTTTGCTTATCTTTATATCCTCAATATTTAGCATATTGATTTATAATATTAAATGACTCACTGAAAATTTCTTTTGCTTTAGATATGTCTTGATACTTGAATATGGTGAAAAAGTCATGAGGCAATATTAATACTCCAAATATAATAATTTGATTTTCTAATGGAGCAATTTCCTTCAGGACACAAAACACTCCTAACGTTTTTTCTCATAGTAAAATTTCCTCATTGTACATTTGATTCATTTTACAGAACATTCTGTCTGTGGCTATCTAACTAAAATTTGACATATTCTTCAATGATGCTATCAACTCAAAACACAATGTGATAAAACTATCTTTATATGATAACTCACAAAGATTCCATTCTCCAAGACTTACCATTGGGTTTTATGGATTTTCTTTTCCAAACAAAGGGAGCAAATAGAAAAATAATCAATTATCTGGTTTATATTTTCTTTTCATTGAGCTCAAGCTCATCTGCTGCCTCCTCCATGAAATATCTCCCTTAATTTCCCAGCAAGAAATTAACTCCCCTGCCTTAAAAAGCTGAATTTACCAGATGGAAGAAGAATCTCAAAAGTTCACTGAAGAGAATCATTCCTTCAGAATTAGACTGGAGCAAATGGAAGCTAGTGACTTTATGAGAAATCAAGATCCAAGCAAATGAGGAAAAAAAAAAAAAACAGAAGGCAATGTTGAAATATCTAACTGGGAAAACCACTGATCTGGAAAATAGATCCAGGAGAGATAACTTTAAAATTATTGGACTACCTGAAAGCCATTGACACAAAAAGAACCTAGAAATCATCCTTCACAAAATTCTCAAGGAAAATTGCCCTGAAGTTTCAGAACCAGAGGGCAAAATAGAAATTGAAAGAATCCACCAATTACCTCCTGAAAAATATCCCAAAAAGAAAATTCTTAGGAATATTATAGGCAGGGCCCAGAATTTCCAGAAGAAGAAAATATTACAATCAGCCAGGAAAAACAATTTGAATATTGTGGACACACAATCAGGATAACACAGGATCTGGCAGTTTCTACACTGAGAGATAGAAGGGCTTGGAATATGATATTCTGGAAGTCAAAGGAGCTGGGATTAAAACCAAAAATCACCTACCCAGCAAAAATGAGTATCATGTTTCAGGGGGAAATATGGTCATTCAGTGGAATATAGGATTTTCAAGCATTCTCGATGAAAAAAAAGAGGGTTGAATAGAAAATTTGACATTCAGATACAAGAAGCAAGAGAAGCATGAGAAGTTAAACAGGGAAATTAAATTATAAGGAACTTTTCAAGTTGAACTATTATTATCCCTATATGGAAAAATGATCATTGTAACTTTTGAAACTTTTCTCAGTATGAGAATAGTTGAAGGGAATAGAAATGTATATACATACATACATACATACATACATACATACACACATACATGTGTATATATACATGTATATATACATATGTACATGTGTATATTTATATAAATATACACACACATATATATATACATATGTACACATGTATATAGATTTATATATGTATATACATATACACACATACACACACACATATATATGAGGGTATATGGGCATATGAATACATATGTGAATGTGTGTATATATGTGTACAGGTATACATAGATTGAGGGCACAGGACCAATTTAATAGGAAGGGATGATACTTAAAAAGTGAAATTAAGAGGTGAGAGAGGGGAATGTAATGAGAGGGGGTGGGGGAAGACAGAATGGTGTAAAATATTTCATATAAAAGAGGCAAGGGAAAACTGTTACAATGGAGGGGAAGAACAGGAAGGCAAAAGGTAATAGGTCAACCTTATTATCGTTGAATTTGGCTTAGGGAGGGAATGACATACACATTAAATAGAGTATCTCACCATATAGGAGAGTAGGGGGAAAGGGATGAGAGGGGCAATGATGGAAGGGAGGACAGGCTGGGGGGGGGGAGGGAAGTTGGAAGCATGCTCTTTTGAAAAGGTACAGGATCAAAGTAGAGATTAGAACAAGTTTAAGGTGGGATAGGAGGGAGGGAAATATAGTCAGTCTTTTACAATATATCCACTATGGAAATGTTTTGCATAGCTACAATGCACAACCTATACTGAATTGCTTATCTTCCCAGTAAGGGTGGGTGATGAGGGAGGAATGGAATGAATCTGGAATTCAAAGTTTTAAAATCAAATGTTTAAGTATATGTACTATTATTATTATTATTTTACATGTAACTGGGAAATAACATATTCAGTCACTGGGGCACAGAGATCCCCTACTGGAAAGTCGGAAAGGTTATGGGAAAAAATATGGGGGAGAGCAGATTGGAGTAGGAAATATCCAGTGGGATTACTATTTTGGGGTGGTGGGTAAAGGGAAAATGGGGAGAAAATCTGTAAGTCACAATCTTGCTGAAATGAATGATGTAAACTAAAAGTTAATAAAGCATTTTATTAAAAAAGAAGAAATTACCCCTCCCTCTTGGAATTTTTAATAATGCCCTCTATAATTGGTCAGTTCTGACTTCTATCAAAAGTATTGTAATATAGTGGCAAGAGCTCAATTAAAAATTAGTTTCTGGGTTTGAAATTATCATCCCTATTCTGCCTGATTATGAGCAAAATACCTCAATTCTCTGTGATTTAATTTTCCAAATCTAAAACAAAAAAGGAGAGAGTAATAATAACACACAGGCATGCTTTGGAAGTCATAATGGGTTTCTTAAATGTCTCTTCCCTCTTCTACATACTAAACTCTTTTTACTGGAAAATTGCAGAACTCTGAATTGGATAGGGCCACAAAGAATATCTATACCAATCCATAACTCAACCAGAATCCCCTCTTCTATATCCTCCAAAAAAGTAGATATCCATCATTAGCTAGAAGAGTTCAGTGAAGGGGAACCAATAAAAATATACCAACCCAGACCATCCTACAATTGGATTGCCCAGAATGCTAGAAATTTTTTCTTTATTGTAAAGTTTGGTTTGCCTCTTTGCAACATCTACCCACTTCAGTCAAACAGGCCAAATCTATTCCTTCTTCTACATGAAAGCCTTTTAGATCTTTGAAAACACCTATCACAGGAATTCCTACATTTTTTCTTCTCTAGGCTAACAATAGAATGTTGTTTTAGCATATTTATAAGGCAGGATCTCAATTTCACGATTTCCATATATCTTTGCTAGATAGTCTCCAGGATATTATATGAGCAAGTTTCATACTTATCATCCTTATACTCCTAGTAGTTAGCATAGAATCATGCATAGATAGTTGCTGAATAAATGCACTGTTAAGTTTGGGCTTTCAGCTCAAATTGCCATAAGTAGTTGTACATCTTTGCCTTCTGTGTATTGTGAGCCAAAACGTAAACTCATTAGCCTTTGCTCCTCCCTTTTCACCTCATCTGAAACACCCGGTTTTAATCAAACTTTACCTACATTACAGATTGAACTTGATAAATTTAAAAAGATAGAATAATAAATTGAATGGCTTTTAAAACTACAATGTATAATGTAGAAATATTTTTTAAATTTCAATTATAACCACTTAGAATAAATTGAGTGTTTTTAAAGAATGGCAAGAAAGAAGGAAAGAAAGAAAGAAAGAAAGAAAGAAAGAAAGAAAGAAAGAAAGAAAGAAAGAAAGAAAGAAAGGAAGGAAGGAAGGAAGGAAGGAAGGAAGGAAGGAAGGAAGGAAGGAAGGAAGGAAGGAAGGATGAAAATCAAGAAATTTATGTCTGTCCAGAGCTGCCTGCCTTTTAAGACAGATCAAGAGCATTAATTCTTTGATAATTTCAAAATGATTGCTTAAAAAAAAATAAAAGGGCAAAGAAGTTTTCCTCTGTGTATTTGTGTGTGTCCTATGTATAATGGAAGAATGATTGATTAATGATAACTGACTTCACTGATTTTATACCTAAATTTCCATTAATGTTTAATTTTGAATATTTAAATTAGATGCAAAACTGCATTACTGTAGTGTGAGGGCTACAAATTTATATGTACAAAAAGTAAAGAAAAGTTGGAGTGGGTGAATTTAGGTTCTTAAATATTAAACTGTATCATATTGTGAATGTATATAATGATATGTATTAGGTACCTACTATGGGCAAAGCTGCAGGTGAACGCAAAGAAATCCCATTAGTTGCAATTGAGCAAACATACAATTTGGTTATGCACTACTTGTAGACACAAGGAAAAGACCTAGAGAGCAACAAAGAAATCACAAAGCATGCAAAATATGGGTATATATTAGGAAAATTTGGGCTAATGTAGCAACAAAGTTATTCCAGAAAAAAAGAAAAGAAAAAAATATAGGATGAAGGAAGTTTGCTTTCAAAGCACATTATGTGTGGTGTACTCAGATATTTTGGGAATTCAATACTAGTTTATTAATTTAACCACCCTGGTCCTACCACTCCTTTACCCCTTAAATGTACCTTTCTATGGCTTGCCATGCCTGTTTGCTACCTGATTTTTTTTAATTTATTTTAAACAAATACTTTATTAACTTCTGTTTTACATCATTCATTTCTGCCAGATTTTGAGATACAATCATTTTCCCCCTGTTATTCCCCTACCCAGCCTCCCAGAATAACAGTCCCACAAGATATCGCTTCCTCCAATCTGCCCTCTCCCATACCTTCTCCCATACCCCCTTCGACTTTTCCATTAGAGGAAGGTGAATCTTTGTGTCCCAATGCCTGCACATCTTATCTCCCAATTATAAGCTTCAGATCCATTTTCTTCCTCCCTTGTCACCCATTCCCTCTGGGGAGATTAGTAATTCAGTATAGGTTGTACATGTCTAGCTATGCAAAACATTATCATAGTAGATATATTGTACAAGGCTGCTTATAATTCCCTCCCACTCATCCCACCGCCCACCTGGTCCATTCCCTACATGATCCTGTCCCTCTTCTATAGTGGGTACTTAAACCTCCCCTCCCCCCAAGGATGCCCTCCCATCCATCATCCCTCCTCTCATCCCCCTTCCCCCTATTCTGCTGCAGGTTAAGATATCCCATTTAGTATGTATGTCATTCTCTCCCTGAACCAAATTCAATGAGAATGTGGTTTTGCCTTTTTTGCCTTCCTATTCTCCCCCTCGCTTGCAACCACTTCCCCTGGCTTCTTCAACAGGAGATAGTTTACCCTACCCTGTCTCTCCCCATCTCTTCTTGCCACTTTCCTCTCTCATCTCATAATTTTATCCCTTGAGTATTCTCCCTTCCCAACAAATTCAACCTATGCCCTCTAACCATATATAACTGTAACCATATATACACACATTCACATATGTATTCTTCTTCAATTATTTTCATAGTGAGAAAGATATCATCAGTCACAGTTATTGCTTTTCCATATAGGAATGTAAATAGCTCAACTTTGATAAGTTCCTTTTGATTTCTTTTCCCTGATTACCTTCTCAGGCATCTCTTGCTTCTTGTGTCTGGATGTCAAATTTTCTATTCAATTCTGGTTTTTCCCTCACGAATGCTTGAAAGTCCTCTATTCCACTGAATGACCATATTTTCCCCTGAAACAAAATACTCAGTTTTGCTGGGTAGGTGACCCTTGGGTTCCTTCCCAGTTCTTTTGCCCTCTGGAATATCATATTACACTCCCTTCGATCCCTCAGTGTAGAAGCTGCCAGGTCCTGGGCTATTCTGATTGTGTTTCCACAATATTGAAATTGTTTCTTCCTGGCTACTTGTAGTATTTTCTCCTTGATCTGGGGATTCTGGAACCCGGATATAATAATCCTGGGAGTTTTCTTTTTGGGATCTTTTTCAGGAGGGGATCAGTGGATTCTTTCAACCTCTATTTTGCCCTCTAGATCTAGAACATCAGGGCAATTTTCCTTGGGAATTTCTTGGAGGGTGATTTCTAGGTTCTTTCTTTGATCATGGCTTTCAGGTAGTCCAATAATTTTTAAAATGTCTCTCCTTGATCTATTTTCCAGGTCAGTGGTTTTTCCCATGAGATATTTCACATTCCCTTCTAATCTTTCATTTGTTTGGATCTGCTTAACAGCATCTTGATTTCTCATAAAGCCATTAGCTTCCATTAGCTCCAGTCTAACTCTGAAGGAATGAATCTCCTCAGTGAACTTTTGAGATTCTTTTTCCATCTGGCAAATTTGACTTTTTAAGGCATTCTTCTCCTCATTGCCCTTTTGGGCTTCCTTTGCCATTTGAGTTAGTCTATTTTTTAAGGTGTTGTTTTCCTCAGTCAGGCTGTTGACCCTCATTTCATACTTTTCCTGCATCCTTCTCATTTCTCTTTCCAATTTTTCCTCCACTTCCCTTATTTGATTTTTAAAGTCCTTCTTAAGGTCCTCTATGGCCTGCAACCCGCTCATGTTTTCCCCTGGGGCTTTTGGTGCAGGACTTCTGACCTCACAGTCCTTTTCCCGCTCTATGCCCCCAAAATAGGAGTCTAGGGTTGCATTTTTCTGTTTCCTTTGCCTTGGCATGTTGCAACGTAATTACTTGACTTTTAGGCTTGTTGCCACACTATGGCTTTAAGGCCAGATAGAGGAATTTTCGTCCCAAACGTGTGGGGGGCAACTTCCGTTTCTGGCAAACTGTAAATCCACCCACGACTTCCACCCTAGATCACAATCCAGATCCAGGGAGGTTAAAGCAAGAGCGATTATCCCCCAAGACTGATCCCTGGATCTCCCTACAATTCGCAGGCCGGGAGCTGGAGCTGCGTCTGAAAACTACAAAATGGCATGTCTCCTCAGCGGCTTCTAGCCCCCAGGGGAGGGAGCCGACCCATTCCCCAAATACCAGTCCTAAAGTCCATAGGACACTAACCACTTACTTTGTCCTAGGCATGTCTATGTTGATAATTCTGGGGTCGCCACAGCTGCTGGTGTTCTGGGGTCTCTCCAGCCGGCTGCTGGCCCTGCCGCCCTGGGGCTAAAACCTCAGCTCACCCGGACCTGGGCTCAGCTCAGCTCGGCTCCCCGCACTCTGCGCACTGCGCACTGCCGGCTCCCAGACCACTGCACTGGTCCTTCCTGCAGGGCTGCTGGGCTGTCCTCAGCGGGAGGTTAGCTTCTCTGTGTTTTTCTGTGGGTGCTGGGGCTCCAGAAGTTGTTCAGAGTCCCCTTTTACATAGTTTGGGTGGGAATCTGGGGGCAGAGTGGCTTGGATGAGCTGTTTCTACTCTGCCATCTTGGCTCTGCCCTGCTACCTGATTTAATAGAGATTTTTTGGGGGTACTGGTGGGATAAATTCTTGTGAAGATAATAAAACCACAAGTAAATAAAATACATATCCATATACATTCTCCTTTTAAACAAGAACACAATGTAAGAATTTGTATAACTTTCTGAGTGTGACCAATTGTTTACCTTCAAGAAGAATATTTTATTTGATTCTTACAAATAGGAAGATATATCTTAAGGATAAAAGATCAGATATTACGTATAAAGATAATACCTACAAGAGAAAAAAAAGCATTTTTTGTTTATTTCTCACTCTTTGATAGTTCAATTGTAGTTGTTTCATTTTAAGGCTTACAATATTTATTTTAGAATAACAATGATTCTAAAACATTGAATTGAGGCAAAGATTCTCTTCATACACATTTTTAATGTGAAGAATGAGAAATTTTCTTATAAATGTAGTTTGAGCAGAGTTTTGAAAGCAGCTTAAGCCCCCTGCTAAATCTCCTAACTTTTTTGCATTACCTTTCTTGTGGTCTTATTGATTATTTCTTGATTTATTTTAACCTCAGTTCATGTAACATCTCCAATGATGTGTTTGGATTTCAAGTTACATGTTAAGACAACATAATAACTGGTTTCTTTCATGGTTGAGAGGTAGGCAATGAAAGGAAGAGGTAGATTAAGGGAAATTTTTGACAAAATTATTCATGATTAATTTCTAAAACTTTTCATGAGGATCTATTAAGTATCATTGTTGTCACTTACATCATTTTTTCTTACTTTCCTCAGGCATTCAGGGATCACATACAGGTCATTACTTTTTTAACTATGAAATTATATTTATTTTTATTAATGTATATTAAATTTGACTTAATAGTAACAAAGTATTCTTTCTGTGTCCTCTGAACTTATGTATATGTGTGTATGTATTTGTATGTGGCTATAGATATAGAGATATAGATGTATAGATATGGATATGTATATATGTGTGTATTTTGGGTAGTTGAATGCTATTTCTTTTTTTCAATTTTTTAATATTTTATTTTAAGTTTCAAGTTTCAATTTATCTTTCTCCCTCTGTCACCTCTGCCCACTTGAGATGCATGACAGTCATTATTTACTTCTTTATGTCTGATACCAGTGTGCCATCTTTAGTCATCTTTGCCTGTGTCATGCCATGGGACTCCAACAACACTGGAGAGGAGAGTGGGGCTGATGGGGCACATCTTTGCCTCACTTAAATCCAAGGCACTTCCAAGTCAAGACATTACCTTCCTAATACAATTTGCCATCTTTGAGAAAGAAGGACAAACAGGAAATTTGTTACTAAATTTTGTCCTGTCCTCCTCAGAGCAAGCTACATCTATACCTCCATCACAATGAAAAAGAAATTTTGGGTTTGCAGCCAGAGAACTTAAGTCCAAGTTCCAAGTCAGTTGCTTGACTATCACTACCTATGCTAGTCCAAGCAAGTCACACTCTCTGGCTTCAGTTTTTTTCATACAAAAGTATGAGGGAATAGATTACATTATGCTCGAGTCAGTTTATAGTTCTGAATTTATAAACTTGATGTCTTTCTCCCACCTAAAAACGTATCTGTCTTTCGTCTCATTCATTGATTCATCATTCATTCAGTAGCTTGCAACTGCTTGATATGGTTAACTAATAATGAATGTATTTAGCTTAGTTGTAGCTAATATAATGATATAATACAACTGTTAGAGATATTTTATCATTGTTGAAATATCTTATAGCAATTATTATTTAAATGATAGTTAATAATGGATAAAATGTTCAATTAATAAGGATTAGCATCAATATCTCAATCACAGGTTAATATTTATCATTTTGACATTTTGGGAATTGGGGCAAAACTACACTGTATCAATCACATTCCTGATGTGCCTGTGGTTCTTTGACACAATGATTCAATTGCCTTCTAACTCAATAAAATCTTGGACACCTTTTACTTATTTAGTATTTATTTTCACATTATGTGTAAAACTTTTATCATTCATTTTAAATGAGTTCTAAGTTGTTCTCCCCATGTCCCTCCTCTGCCCACTCCATGAGAAGGCAAGTAATTTGATAAAGGTTACACATATGGAATCAGGCAAAACATTTCCATATTAGTCTTGTTGTAAAAATAATGAAAGAAAGGAAGGAAGGAAGGAAGGAAGGAAGGAAGGAAGGAAGGAAGGAAGGAAGGAAGGAAGGAAGGAAGGAAGGAAGAAAGAAAAAAGAAAGAAAGAAGGGAGGAAGGGAGGAAGGAAAGAAAGAAGTTTTTAAAAGTATGCTTTGATCAACATACAGACTTTATCACTTCTTTCTCCAGAGCTGGATAGCATTTTTTCATCCTAAATCCTTCAGAATTTTCTTAAGTCATTTCTATTACTGAGAATAGCTAATTCATTCACAGCCGATCATCATGTAGTACTACTCCTGTTACTGGGTAACACTTTGTAATACATTTTAACATCTCATTTGGCTATGACACTTTCCTTCTCGTTTTTTCCATTGATTACCTTGATATACTTCACAATTTGTTCTTCAAGATGGATTTTTCTTGCTCTATAAAATAGTTTTGTTAGTTTAATTGGTATTATGCTGATTGAATAAATTAATTTAGTTAGAATTGCCATTTTTACTTATGTTTCTTCTGCCTATCCATGAACACTTGATATATTTCCAGTTGTTTAGATCTGACTTATTTGTATGAAAAGTGTTCTGTAATTGTTTTCATATGTTTCCTTGGTTTGACTTTACAGGTAGACTCATGTATTTTATATTGTCTATGATTATTTTAAATGAAGGTTTCTTTTTATCTATGACAAATTTCTTAGGAGTTACAAGCATCATCTTCCCATGTAAATAGTTTCACCTTATTGAATCCCTTATAATTTCTCTTTCCAGGTTACCTATTAATTCCTCTCTTTAGTCTATTTTAGAAGTCAAATTTTCTATTCATGAAATGTTTCACTCCATCTTTTTGTTGGTTCTGCTGCTTCATAATTTAATTAGAGGCATCATTTTAATATTATTCAGAGGAGAATTTGGGAGAGTTCAGGCAAGTCCTTGCCTTTACTCTACCATCTTGACTCTGCTTTTGGTTATGTTTTTCTAATTGGTTAGGGGAATTGATTTTTAGGATGGGTACAGGCTGGCAATGCTTCACTCTCCTAACTGTGCTCCAGAGTCTCTGGACTTCAACAACAAACCCCAGTTAGCTATCTATCCTCCACATCAGGTTGCTATACCCAGTTCTTAGGTTTTGATTTAAATTTACAGTTAATCATTTAAACCTATAATTGAAAAATGTTACATATCAGGAATTTAATTATTATTTTTCTGATAATCTACGTTTATGAAAGTGATGTATAATATGTTAATAATGCACATTAAACTCAAAGGTGTGTTTATTTTTAGAAATTGATTTTCAGTTCCCTTTTATATGTTGTCTCTATACACTAGAATTTAAGCTGTCTGAATTCAGGAGTTGTCTTTCCTTTTGTATTACTTCTTTCTCCGCAGTAGCTAGTATATCGTTTGGCCTTATAGTAAGCATTTAATAAATGATTGTAGCCTGGCTGTCTACTTTGCAGAAAAGTTAGTGGCTTTCTAGAAATAATATATCATCCAAAATAGTGACTCTAGTTAATATTAAGAATGTTTTAGGGGCTGCTGGGTAGCACAGTGAATACATACAAGCCCTGGAGTCAGGAGGACCTGAGTTCAAATCTGATCTCAGACAATTAACATTTACTAATCATGTGACCTTGGGCGAGTCACTTAGCTCCAGTTGCCCTGACTTCCCACAAAAATCAATTTTTTTTAAGTTGTAGCTTTTCAGTTATTTCAAACTCTTCATTACCCCCTTTGAAGTTTTCTTGACAATAATAATAGAGTGGTTTACCACTGCCTTTTCCAAATCATTTTATATGTGAAGAAACCAAGGCAAACATGATAAAGTAACTTTCCCATGGACACACAACTATTAATTTTCAGAACCCAGATTTGAACTCAGGAAGATGAGTCTTCCTGACACTAGGACTAGTACTCACCTAATCACATGTTGAGAATCTTAGTCACTAGAAAACCAAGGGGAGAAAGCAGATGGGAAGAGACAATCATGCAGATAGACTGATTGGAGCCTCCCACTTCATAAATTTTAATTTGACAAAAGAAAAGCCCTGAGAGACAGTTTCTGAGTACCCAGTATTCAATTTATTACTTAGGCTAGCAAATAATCAATAAATTGATGGTCAGTGGTTTTCCTCAGAAAATCAAAGACAAACCCATAGAGAGTCAGAAAATCTTAAATACTTCTATAAAAAAGAATGCCCCTGACAAGTCCAAATCAACTCTGATTAGACATATAATAAGGAGGTGGGCTAAGAGTCTTCATTTTTTTCTTCTGAGAGTCAGTTGACTCCAGCAATCTGGAAAGGTGATTCATTTCCTTTCAGACAACTCTATTTGCTTTTCTCCTTCATAGGTTAGATCTCCCCAAATTCTAATAGAAGACACAAGAGCTGTCAGCAGAGCCAAGATGGCGGAGTAGAAACAGCTCATCCAAGCCACTCTGCCCCCAGATTCCCCCCAAACTATGTAAAAGGGGACTCTGAACAACTTCTGGAGCCCCATCACCCACAGAACGACACAGAGAAGCTAACCTCCCGCTGAGGACGGCCCAGCAGCCCTGCAGGAAAGACTGGCACAGTGGTCTGGGAGCCAACAGTGCGCAGAGTGCAGGAAGCCAAGCCGAGAGGAGCCCAGGTCACGGTGAGTCGAGGTTTTAGCCCCAGGGCGGCAGGGCCAGCAGCCGACTGGAGAGACCCCAGAACACCAGCAGCTGTGTCGACTCCAGAATTATCAACATAGACATGCCCACCCGTTCGGGACGAAAATTCCTCTGTCGGGCCTTAAAGCCATAGTGTGGCAACAAGCCCAAAAGTCAAGTGATTAAGTGGCAACATGCCAAGGCAAAGGAAACAGAAAAATGCAACCCTAGACTCCTATTTTGGGGGCATAGAGCAGGAAAAGGTCTGTGAGGTCAGAAGTCCTGCTCCAAAAACCCCAGGGGAAAACATGAGCGGGTTGCAGACCATAGAGGACCTCAAGAAGGACTTTAAAAATCAAATAAGAGAAGTAGAGGAAAAATGGAAAGAGAAATGAGAAGGATGCAGGAAAAGTATGAAATGAGGGTCAACAGCCTAACTGAGGAAAACAACACCTTAAAAAAATAGACTAACTCAAATGGCAAAGGAGGCCCAAAAGGGCAATGAGGAGAAGAATGCCTTAAAAAGTCGAATTTGCCAGATGGAAAAAGAATCTCAAAAGTTCACTGAGGAGATTCATTCCTTCAGAGTTAGACTGGAGCAAATGGAAGCTGATGACTTTATGAGAAATCAAGATGCTGTTAAGCAGATCCAAACAAATGAAAGATTAGAAGGCAATGTGAAATATCTCATGGGAAAAACCACTGACCTGGAAAATAGATCCAGGAGAGACAATTTAAAAATTATTGGCCTACCCAAATCCATGATCAAAGAAAGAACCTAGAAATCACCCTTCAACAAATTCTCAAGGAAAATTGCCCTGATGTTTTGCATCCAGAGGGCAAAATAGAGATTGAAAGAATCCACCGATCACCTCCTGAAAAAGATCCCAAAAAGAAAACTCCCAGGAATATTATAGCCAGGTTCCAGAATCCCCAGATCAAGGAGAAAATACTACAAGCAGCCAGGAAGAAACAATTTCAATATTGTGGAAACACAATCAGAATAGCCCAGGACCTGGCAGCTTCTACACTGAGGGATCGAAGGGCATGCGATATGATATTCCAGAGGGCAGAAGAACTGGGAATGAACCCAAGGGTCACGTACCCAGCAAAACTGAGTATTTTGTTTCAGGGGAAAATATGGTCATTCAGTGGAATAGAGGACTTTCAAGCATTCTTGAGGAAAAATCCAGATTTGAATAGAAAATTTGACATCCAGACACAAGAAGCAAGAGATGCCTGAGAAGGTAATCAGGGAAAAGAAATCAAAAGGAACTTATCAAAGTTAACTATTTACATTCCTATATGGAAAAGTAATAACTGTGACTGATGATATCTTTCTCATTATGAAAATAATGGAAGAATGGTGTGTGGTCATATGAATACATATGTGAATGTGTGTGTATATGGTTACAGTTATACATGGATAGAGGGGATAGGTTGAATTTGTTGGGAAGGGAGTATACTCAAGGTGTGAAATTATGAGGTGAGAGAGCAAAGTGGCAAGAGGAGATGGGGAGAGACAGAGTAGGGTAAACTATCTCATGTAGAAGAAGCCAGGGGAAGTGCTTACAAGGGAGGAGGAGAATAGGAAGGCAAAAAAGGCAAAACCACATTCTCATTGTATTTGATTCAGGGAGAGAATGACATACATACTAAATGGGATATCTCAACCTGCAGCAGAATAAGGGGAAGGGGGATGAGAGGAGGGATGATGGATGGGAGGGCATCCTTTGGGGGAGGCGAGGTTGAAAGTACCCACTATAGAAGAGGGACAGGATCATGTAGGGAATGGACCAGGTGGGCGGTGGGATGAGTGGGAGGGAATTATAAGCAGCCTTGTACAATATAGCTACTATGACAATGTTTTGCATAGCTAGACATGTACAACACATACTGAATTACTTATCTCCCCAGAGGGAATGGGTGACAAAGGAGGAAGGAAATGGATCTGAAATTCAAGGTCTTAACATTAAATGTTTCTAATATATATAAATACTATTATTAATACTATTTTGCTCATAATTGGGAGATAAGATGTGCAGGCATTGGGACACAAAGATTCACCTTCCTCTAATGGAAAAGTCGAAGGGGGTATGTGAGAAGGTATGGGAGAGAGCAGATTGGAGGAAGCGATATCTTGTGGGACTGCTATTCTGAGAGGTTGGGTATGGGAATAACGGGGGAAAATGATTGTAACTCAAAATCTGGCGGAAATGAATGATGTAAAACAGAAGTTAATAAAGCATTTGTTTAAAAAAAAAAGAAGACACAAGAACAGGGGCTATTCTCCTTGGGGCAAATACTTCCCCAGTCTGAATTCTGTTTATTGTTTTCTAAACAGAAATTAGGTCTCCTAGTTGGGCCAGGTCTGGCTCAAGATCAAGGACCCTGAGCGTTAAGGCAATCTTGTCAATAAGCCATGTCTTTCAGAGACTGACTGACCTTCTACAGGAGCTTTACCCTAAATGAGGAAATAAAGAAGAAAGCCCTTTGTCCTAATTTAATAATGAATTGTTAATATAATAAAAAAATAATTTTGCTCAATAGATAGCTATCTAAGAAAAAGGGCAGGCCATGGGACAAATTATTAAATTTCTTAGCTTTGGGTGACTGTTTAATCACTAGACTCTTTACCTATCAGATTGACCATAATCTATTTAAAACATCTAAAGAATATGTCTTTGTAAAGGGCAAAGTTCTGCTCTTCTTGTCCCTTAGAAAAATTAGTAACCTTGTCATCTTTCTCCTTCAGATAATTGACAGCAATATCTTAAAATTTTAAGGCCATGGTGAATTTTTCTAATAAGTTTTTCATATTATTTCAGCAGTTTACAAGTCTATATTTCAAAACCAAAATCAGTGCCAATAATTCCCAATTGTCCATCCCTTGAACCTCTGAAATATTTATGTTTACTTCAGGTCCCTCAGGGACATCTGTTTGCCTGATCAATTTTGTATGCGCAATTTATTTTTTCTCTTAGTTGTTTTTTTTAATTGAATGAAAAAAGATCCTTGACTTTAGACAGGCTGGGTCCTTAGCTGAATGTTAAAAAAAAAAAAAAAACTTTTAAAGTAGTCTGAATAATATTCCAGTATTGTGTAAACAAACACATTGGTTCAATCCCTATATATTCCATTTTTTAACTGCCTTTGGTGGTATCATGATATGACTTCTCCGACATGGCCTTAGAGGGGTTGGATTCAGAGGTTGTTCTGCTACTTCTTCCCTGTATGACTGAGTCCAATCATGTCAGAATATGGACATTAAAACATATATTAAGTTTTTAATTGAAATTCAACATGCTTCTAACCATTCATTTAGCTTGAATGTGTAGCAGCTCCTTCCACTGCACAGATGTGAACAGTGCATTTCATTAAGGTGGATGCCCAGGGATTTTCCTTTGTTTGTTTTAAGGCAAACATTATTGAATATTCAGTCATCAAGGACATTATTTTTATTCATCAAACCAAAAAAAAATTAAAACTTAATTAAAGTTTTAAAATTAACTACTAAACTTTAATTAAAAATACAAACTTTGCAAATGGCTCCTTTTAATCAAATCAGTACCTTGCCCTAGACTACAGAATAACTTCTCAGCCTTATCATACTGCATAAAAGAACTCTTTCTAGCCGGACCTTTCTCCTCTAGCTTAGAGCTTTGCCACTACATATGTGCAGTCATGATCAGAGTTGCAGCCTTTTAAAATGCAAATGTTATCTCTTTTGTCTTCCTTGCCTATATCACCTTTAGCCATGTAACTATAAATTGAATTGTAGAAAACACGGTGGCCAGAGGAATAAAGAGGAAGTACTATTTAGTTGAAATATGGTGAATTGACTAAAAGCGACTAGAGTCCCTGGACAGTAGTGGAACTGAAAAGTACTGTCCTCCACCATTAAGAAATATCAATAGAAAGACCTAGACATCCATTCCCAGATGGTCTGCCTTTTGAAGTAGTACTAAATATCCAGCTTCTGCTTGGGTTCAGACTTGAGGTTTCATTACTTTGGGACAGTAGCATTAAATTAAAATAGAAACAGTTTCCCAAATGAATTTTGACTACGAAAACCAAAATTTATAATGCCTTGATTTTAATATATTTTTTATTTATTTCCTTAAACATTTTCCCATTATATTTTGACCTGGTTCAGATATCACTAGCAGTTTTCCAGACCAAATGCCTGCCTAAGTTTGATGCTACTGCTGTGAGGAATGCTTCTATGGATACCTCATTTAACCCCATGAGAGTACATCAACAATTGACAGGTAATTCACAGTCTTAGAGAGTTGAATGTGGTAGGAAGATGTTATGAATTGTAATTGTCCAAGTCAATATACACCAGAGGCATGATTAGAACCTGAGTCCAAAGTCTCTATATCATATACTAGACAGGCTTTTACATTAGCATTTTCTGTTTAGGGATAATTAGGAAAACTTCTACTGATTATGGTATTCTTACAATACAATTGCTTATATTTGAATGCTAAGAGTATGCAAATGACTTGCACAAAGTAAGCACTTGAAAAAATATTGCCTTGGGGCAGCTAGGTGGCTCAGTGAATAGAGCACCTGCTCTGGAGTCAGGAGGACCTGAGTTCAAATCTGACCTCAGACACATAATACAAAACTAGCCATGTGACTTTGGACAAGTGACTTAACCCCAATTGCCCTACCTTCCCCCCTCCAAAAAGCAAATAATAATAATAATAATAATATTGCCTTGCTTTGCCAAAAGACAAACAAACAAAAGAACCCAATGGAATAGAGAGTAGAAGAGATGACCTTTTGACAAAAGAGTGGGAAAGAAAGAGGAAAGAAAGTCAATTTAAATGGAAATTATACTTAATATTATTTATATAGGTTTTTTTTATTTTAAAAATAAAGTAAACCATTAATTTAATCAAGAAACAAGGGAATCCAATTTCCACCATCAAAAGATGAAAACTGTGAATTCACCTCTAATGAAGTTGAAATTAAAGCAATATTAGGATATATTTTGCCCAATTATATGCAATAATGCTAACAATCTAAGTGAAATAGTACAATATCTAGAAAAAATATAAATTGCTCAGATTAACAGAAGAGAAAATTGAACAATTAAATAAACATCCTAGAAAAAAACTCAAACAAGACACCAATGAGCTCCCTAAGAAAAAAATCCCAAGGATTAGACAGATTCACAAGTAGTTTCTACCAAACATTTAAAAAAATAATTAATTCCAATACTATTTAAACTCTTTTGAAAAATCAGCAAAAAAAGGAATATACCAAATTCCTTTTGTAACACAAATATGGTGCTGATACCTAAACCAGTAAGAGCCAAAATAGAGAAAGAAAATTATGGACTGATTTCTCTAATGAATATTAATGCACAAAGTAAATAAAATACTATTAAGTAAATGAAAGTAATATAACCAAAGATCATAAACTATGGACATGTGGGGTTTATGCAAAGGATAAAAGGTTGTTTCAATATTAGGGAAACTATCAACATAATCAACCATATCAATAGGGAAACAACAAATATTATGTAGTTATCTCAATATATGTAGAAAAACTTTTTGACAAAATACAATGTTCATGCTCACTCCTATTAAAAATATAAGGAAGAACACAAATAAATGGAGCTTTCCTAATAATGTTAAGTGGTATCTACCTAAAACCATTAGGAAGCATAAACTAGATATCTTCCCAAGAAATGAGGAGTAGGATGCTTTCAGGAAAAAAACCTGCAAAGATTTACATGAACTGATACAAAGTGAAATGAGTGGAACCAGGAGAACAGTGTACTCCGTAACAACAATATTGTTCAATGATCTACTGTGAATGACTTAGCTATTCTCAACAGTATAGTGATCAAAGACAAATGGACTTACAAGGATTATGAAGAAAAAGAAATGCTATCCACCACAGAGAAAGAATTGATGGAGTCTGAATGCATATTGAAGCATACTTTATATCACTTCATTATTCTTCATTTTTTGTTTTGTGCTTTCATTTGCAACATATCTAATATGGAATTGATTTGTTTGACTGCTTATGTATAATCTACATCATATTATTTTGTTGTCTCAAGAAGGGTAAAGGGAAGGATAGAATTTGGACCTCAAAATTTAAAAAAAATGAGTATTAAAAAAAACATTTTGTGTGTAATTGAGAAAACAAAAATACCATAAAAAGATTCCATATTTTCCCATTTAGAATTAGCCTTTTCATCTGAAAAAATATATAATGATTAATAGCTATATTTAAGCCCCCAAACTCTGCCAAACTGAATCTACAAGAACTTTTTCTAGATCAATTCAAAATACCATTTATTATAAAATCTTTGCATCTTAGTGTTTACAGACTAGACTGATATCAGTTAATATTATTATAATAAATAAACATACTACTCTACATGCTCCTATATTTTCTTTGCTTGAATGTTACTTCCACTGACAATTTAAACTTACTTACTCTTAAACAATTTATTTTTCTTGATGGGATTATATGGACCAAACATTGGGATGAAAAATCTAGACAAGAATTAGTTCAGATACAAGGATACAAAATATATGTCCCTTCAGTTTTATTGGCAAAGTGTTATTATCTTTGTTTTCAGAATAGACTGGTGCAAACATGATAACTCAAAAAATATTAAGTGAGGAGGAAAAAAGATAGATGTAATGAATTTAGGCTAGGGCCTTAGACACATGATCTACACCAAACAATAAATATAGTGAGAGAATACATGATATATAAGAATAATGTAATAATAGACGATCATCAGAAAAAAGGTCACCTTTACCAGTCAATGAACCGAGACATCCATATGTAATTGTAAACTGGAACTGTTGCCTATCAATGGATGATTCTCTTCCTTATTACAATGATCTATGTCCTATTCATCATACATTAGCACAGGCTTTGTATTTGCTCCCTCAGATAAATTATTCAAGGCACAATTGGGTCAAATAAATGTTTTATTAGCTAAGGTTGAAAACAAAAGAAAGTTAAAATAAATGACAACAACATAAGATATTCAGAGCAATAGATTGGTTAAGCATGTATAAGACTGGGCTAAAGCATGTGAAAGATAGTATAAAAAGGTAAATCAAAGGGGTAAGAAATTTAAACTAAAATTTTAGTGACATGTAAAGAGAAGGAAAAGGGAGGGACAAGGCCTGCAATTATAATGGAAAGGATGGGGGAAGGACCTAGTTTATTTAGATGAGGCACAGTAGCTTAAAGAGTTTGCACTTGAACTATACATGCATAAGATGGGGTGGGGGGAAATTTGCACTCCATAGCTTTTATCTAGAATGATCTAGGTTAAAAAAATTGCTTAAGTAAACCCAGGTTCTCTACATGTCATATATAAAGCCCAGTAATCATAATAGTGGAGACAATCTGAAACCAAAATTTCAAAATACAGTAATGATTTGAGCAGGTGTGCTATAATTGTATGCTATACCTGTGATATTTCTGCCTTATTATTAGTATTGATTGTTTACCTATTATTTAATCACCAAATCAGTAAGTATTCATTAAATGTCTATCTGCCAGGCACTTTCATTCAGTGCTCAGGAAGTTTGATTCTTAAAACTCATCATCATCATCATCATCATTATTATCATTATCCCAATGTTATTTTAAGGTGCTAAATTTTAAAAGTTTTTGGTATTTTCTTAGAAACTATTTAAATAACTTTCAAATAACAATGATATATGATAGAAATATTGGTGATCTCAAATATTTGCCCAAATTATTTAAATTGTAGGGAGATTAGAACAGCATTCTGTGGTTTAATTTAGTTTTAGATAGCCACTATAAGATATGAAAAAAGTTTCACCAAGAAATATAATAATCAGGGCAGGATATTCCTCCCTAGCACTAATCACAATTTCTATCATCTTTTATTTTTCCATATATAATATTTTATTTTGATAGATCAATTTTTAAAATGGGTTGTAAAATATATATGTAAATTCTTTTGTTGTCCCTTTGTTTGGAGGATATAACTAAACTCTTAGGAAAGGCTATCTTTCTGACACTTAAGAAATCTTGACTAGGTTTTACGAATTAGACCTTGAAATGGTCATTCATGCTTTTCTTATTTCAAGATGAGATTATTGCAGTTCTTTTCTAGCTACTTGCCCAATAGGATCCTGCATAAGCTACAGCTGGTGCAGGATGGATCTTCCAGGCTCTTGCAAAAGGGATCAGTTTTAATGTAGGTTAAGTCCTTTTCCAATCATTGCCTGGATCATAACACATTGATCATAAAATGGCCCTTCTTCCTTGTAAGGGTCTTGTGACATTGGTTCATTGAATGTTTTCAGACTTTCCACTTAAGTACTCTCACAAAATCTTTCTAAATGCCCTAAGATTAACTCAACATTATTCTGGAGCCAAAGTCTTGTAGTGTTACTATGTGGTTTCATTTTTGCTACTTTCCAAAAATAAACATGGGACTTGTCATTCCTTATGTTTATGTCAAACGAGGTCATCACTTAAGCTTCTACAAACATTAAAAATTATGACTTTTTCGAGGTTCTGATTTTTTCATTAACTTTGTTTTCAAAGGTGCCAAAATATTTACAGAAAAAAAAAATCACAAAGCGGATGCTCTTGCATGATACAGTGTATCTGCTTTCTTTGAGTGCTAAAGTTCCATGTCATATAGCAAAAACTTCTGGGACAATTAAATACATCAGAAATTCTGCTTAGAAAAATAAAGTGTATTGGTACAAATGGTGCAATGTTATAAAAATGACAGAAAGTTTTGCTAATCAGTGGGACTCATTCAACCAGGGATCAGGTACATTATCCTAATGTCAATTCTTATCTGGTGCCAGTCTTTCATTTGTGACCACCAATAAAAATGGAAACAAAATTATTAAAAGTTGCCTATGTATATATTCTGGGATTCACCAACCACCAGAGATTGACTTTGGACTTAGTCTTATATTCTGAGGAATCCAGTGAAAAGAAAACTGGAATCATCATTCTCCTGAGAACTTTTGTCCTGAAATTATCTCATTAGAATTTTTATTTCAAGGACATTCCTATTCTAACCACCAGTAAAATAATTCAGTCATTCTTTATAATCTCTTACCTAGACAATATTAATAGGTATAGATAGACAGACAGACAGATAGATAGATAGATCTGACATCAGCTTCACTCTCCCTCTAATTTGTCCAATATATGATTGCCAAATTAGGTTTGTTTTGTTTTGCTTTTTGAAAATATAGTAGGAGCTTGTATTTATATGAGTTGAAAAATGGAGAAGGACATGAGAATAAGCATTTATTAATCCACTACTAGTGCTAACTGCTTTACAAATATTTCATTTTATCCTCTCAACAAACCCCCCAGAAGATAGGTTCTATTTTTATCTCTGTTTTACCAATGAGGAAACTGAGGCAGACAGAGGTTAAATGACATGCCCAGGGTCCCATAGCTAGTATCTTTGATTGGAATTAAACTCAGATTTTCTTGACTCCAGGTCCATTGCTGTATTTATTCACACAATCAACTGCCACAAAATGAACAAAGTTCTTCAACAGCTCAAAAATCTCGATAAAATCTTCAATAACTTACTATTGCCTACAAAGTATAGTCCAAATTCCTTAACACAGAACTGGAACAAAAGACTCAAGAAATATAAGAAAAAATGGTTTTAAAGGAATATGTTATGCTTGGGATGATGATTACCATCTATAAATTCTATCATGAATGGGCTAAAAATGAAGATTATTGAAAAGCTTGTGCTAAACAATGATTAGTCAAAGGAAAATGAGAAAGTAGGATGAAGAAAAAAGGACTAAAGTAAAGCATGATTGCAATAGTCAATTATGTAAAATACTGTGCTGTCATGTGAAAGATGGTGGAAGCTACTTCTATTTGACCCAAAAAGTTTGAACTATGAGAAAGGGGTGAAATTTGTAATGGAAACAGGTAAGATGCAACATTAAGAAAATGTTCCTAATAATTCAAGCTTTGATAGCTTGAATTTTTGATAAAACAGAATAGAATGGCACTCCACTCTACTTTACTGTAGTACTTGGTATTCTGACTCATCGATACCCTCCATCTCTCTGATTAGAAGGTAGGACCATGACTCTAAACCACTACTTAAGGAAAGAACTCAGCTGAGAAATATCTTCATTTTTCACTTTCAGATGAAGCACATCACCCCCCTCCTCACTGCATGTCTTCAATTACAAGTTACATAATTTTTAAGCAACTTCATTATACTAGTGATTGTTGCACAGTTATGGATTACATTACATGGCTCTGAGGCCCTCTATAACTCAGATTCTTCAATACTATGAAAATAAGGAAATGTTCTAGGGCCTAGAGCAGGGGCACAGAACCTGCAGCCTCAAGGCCACATGTGGTCCTCTAGCCCCTCAAAAGCAAACCTTTGACTGAATCCAAATTTCAAAGAATGAATTCCCTTAATAAAAGGATTTGTTCTGTAAAACTTGTATTTAGCGAAAATGCCACACCCAAGGACCTAGAAGGTCACATATGGCCCCTAGGCCACACATTCCCTGCCCCTGGCCTTGAGTCTAGGCTGATGGGAGAAGGAAGCCATGCTGAGCAGGTGGTTAAAACAGTGACAGTAAACAATATTATGGAAAAATGGGCACACAGGGAGAAACATGATGAGATCCTGAAATAATGCTCCTATCAGACAATCTTTTGTTGAGCTCCAAGAATATTGCTTTGTTTTATATATATATATAATTATATGTGTATATACATATATAAATATATGTATATAATTATATATATATATATAATTTTATTTTTGTTTCCCATTTCAACAGCCTCTAGGAATTGTATAATTGTATAGTAGACAGGGGAAAACAAGGTCTTGTCAAGTTGAAAGGGTGACACATAACACACCAAGGTTGTAGATTTTTCTTCTTAAAAAAAATGTGCTTTTTGATTATGCCTAAAAAGAGTGATTCTGTCCCCTACGTCCCTTTCTCTTACTCTCCCATGAACACATGAGAACTCTTCTACTTGTTCTCTTCCAGTCACCAATGTGGGGAAAGCATTCCTTTCCCTACTACTCATAGTTACGGTGGCTAGTTACTTATGGCAGTGAGCTGCCTAGGGAAATCTGAGTCTATCTTTCAGAGCTGCTGGACTCGGCATTATTTTTTTTCCTATTAAGCTCTTCATGTCTAAAAAAAGAGAAAAAAATGATTGTCATCCCCTTGTGTTGATCCCCTATAGTGAACTTTTAGGAAGATTTGGACAAGAGTCACACAGGATAGGCAGGAATGGATGATTTGTTATCTAATTCATTGGAAGGACATCTAAACTGCTAAAATCATAGATCTACCTCAGAATATGAGCATAACTAGATTTAGAATAGTAAAATATTTCTTTGGTTCTTTCATGTCTGGAGAGATTTATCTGAGGAAACAGCTGAAAAATATTTCTAAGAAGAGTCAGATTAAATTATTGGCAATTCGATTTGGGAAAGCATATGATCCTTAGGGAATGAACTCTAAGCACCCCATAGGAAATTTTTATTCCAGTTTTTAAAGCAGAAAGAATTCCTTTACTGAACTTTGTCATATGATCTTTCAGGTTATTATGATAGTCATAAACACTTATAAACTGCCAACTACATGCTAGGTACTGTGTAAAGCACTGGGTATAACATTAAAAAAAAAAAAGTCCTTGCCTTAAAGGAGCTTAACATTTAATGGGGGTAAAAAAAAGTTTGGTAAAGGAAGCTGAAAATGGGGAGAGGAAGGAGAATGTACCTGATGCTGGGGCATGGTGGAGAAGTCAGAGAAGTCCCAGAATATTGCTACCAAGTAAGAAATGAGGAGATTTCTGAGCTGAAAACTCTCCGAAAATGGAGGCTTGATCTTTATGTCCCTACTCTTCAATCAGAGGGGCAGAGGGTAATGCTGAGGTAGAGTATTAAGGCTGATGATAAATATAAAGAATACAGGGATGAGGAGGTGGGAATGAAAATGAAGGAGCTGGGACAGTTACAGCCTATATTTGGATGACTCTGCATTCAGAAAACAATGTATAAATGTTTGCATAGCTTTGTGTTGATATCTGCAGCATACCATTACCGAATCTCACTGTTTGTATGTATATAACAAATTGCTATATAATATATAAATTATAGAGTTTATACCTTGCTGTGATTGTTTTTATTTTTTTTAATTTTTTTTTGTTTTAAATTCACATGCTCAAGAAATTTTCCACTCCTTATATGCAGCAGAACAAAATTAAAGACTTTGATATAAAAGGAGTTGAACTAGTATTTATTATGTACCTACTATGTTCCAGAAACTGTGCATTGTACATTTGAGGAAACTGAAGCAGACAGGAAGTGTCTTTTACAAGGTTTTATAACAAGACACATCTGGGGACAAAAATGAACTCAAGTTTTCCTAACTCCAGACTTAGCACTCCACTATACTACCTAGCTGCCTCTATTATGAAACCAGGAGTTTTCATTTCATACTACTTTGTTTCAAAGTATATAATTCATACATTACTTTCAAAAATATCCTGATTTTATTTCCCTCTGAACTGTCTTCTGCACTCTTCTGTGAATTTTTAAGTTACAACCTCACTTTTTTTTTTTTTGATGGGGGCAATCAAGAGGCATCACTATTACTAATTTGCTCCATTATGCTCCTCTCTGCCCATTTACAACCAAGAAAAAGAAAATAATAAAATAACAAATACAACTAGTCAAAGAAAATGAAACCACATCATAACCATGTCAAAAATGCATATATTTTTTCTATGCCTTGGTTCCTTCTCTTCTTTATTAGGATACCGGTAATGTTAACATGTTTCATCATAAGTTCTCTGGAAACTCGATTGGTCATTGCATTGTTAAGAGCATCAAAGCTTTTAAAACTGTTTTTCTTTAAAATATTGCATTCCTTTTATAGATACTTCTCCTGGTTCTTCTCACTTCACACTGCATCCATTCTCATTATTTAGGATTCTTTAAAATTGTCTCTTTTAAAAACAAAAATTAAATTATCTCTTTTGTCACATGATATTCCATTGTATTCATATACCAAAATGTGTTCTGCTATCCCCTAGTTTTATAGGAGACCATCTAATGTTTCCCCTTGGAGTCTAATTACTTTATTTTCTTCTGTATACCTTTTTAATCTCCCCTCCAGTACCAGGATGTTTCTTTCACTTCTGATTATTCCTATTGCTTTATTATCTTCTTTCTGCATTTGGGTTATGAAGCAGATGATTCACGTATTCTTTCTATTTTTACTTTGCATAGTACTTAAAGTAGGGCCCAGAAAGTTTACTTTATGATTTCTTGCATTTTGGGGCAATGTAGTTGTTTCTGCTTGGTCTCACTCTGACATTGCTAGATCCATGAAGCGGACTTTACCTGCAGGGATTAGCCTGCTGCATTCTCCCCCCACAGGAACTTGGAGTTTCTGAGCACTGCCACTTCAGAGACATTTCTTTTACCTTAAGTCAGAGTGTAATTAATAGATCTCAGAACCTTTGTTCCAAGCCATTCTCAGTCTGTGTTGTGCACCACTCTGCTTTTCATTGCCTTCTGGAAATATTTAAGCACTTTTGCGATTCTCACCCTCAGGATTTCTGATCATCCCGGAAATTCCTGATCATCTTTTTTTTTTTTTTTCCAAAGTAACATTTTGCTTTTCATTGCCTGTCAACACATACTCTTTCAGTCATTGTGTCTCTGGTTATCTTTGGTATTGCTGGGAAGCTTATCTGGGATGATTCTAGTTTTGGTAATAGGTATAACTTTTCCCGTTCTGGAGAGTGTCTTGTACAGTTCTGGGATAAACTGGGATTAACTACCATTATTCAGTAAGATTCAAATCTCAAGGTTTTGCTGGAGTAAATAGGTGAATAATGGAGGGAAGGATAGTTCTACCTACATTCAATCAGCCTCATGGATCCTGTCTCATGGTTGTGATTTTTATGAAAGTGATGTGGATACAGGTCAGGTAACTGAACAAAATGAGGAGATTCAGGCCTAGGTGGGGAGGGGAGGGACACAGTGAAGAAGCATAAGCAGATAAGGATCATGATAAGAGACAAGGAATCAGACATATATCACAAGTTTGCTATTAGCTTGCCCTGGGCAGTAGTATTTATCTCATCAATCCTTTGTTCATGGAGTAGTTCCAAGTTTGATTCCTTTCAGTCTCAATTATATCACTTTCCCTCTAATTCAGGGAGGAAAATGCTAAATACTTTGCTTCTGCTTTTTACAGGAAACTTAAAGATTGCTCATATGATAGTGATCATTAAATATTTTCATTAGAATTAAAGACTATCATAGATGTACTAATATGTACTTTTTTTTTCCAATTGTAATTTGCTCCACAAAACCCACAAAGACCTCATAAAGTTAAAACATGGGAGGATTTCTTTGTCCAAACTTTGCTGCTAATGGATCCCTCAGTTGGGGGGTTAGATGATAAATAATTTATGAACTGTGGCTTGAAGGTGTATAACAGTGTAAATTTGGTTGAGCAGGGCTAATAAGGTATTGACTATTCCCTCCTTTATACACAGTGCTTTTATTTTGTAACCCACATCAGTAATAATGTATAGCAATTGGGAAATGTTTCTCTTTGTGGGAGGGGATAATAAGCAAGTCTTCTCAGAAAATAATCTTGTTAATGGATGGCCATATCAAACCATTATTTTCATGAGAAAGAGCACCATTTCTACCAGTTAATTAGAAAACAAATTACTTTTTAATAAGAGTAGAATTGTTTCTAATAAATTGTTGAAATATCATTAAATTACTTGTAAATGTCAACTAAAATTAACAAATCACAGCAATGTAAAATCATTCTAACAAATTAAATAATTAGCTAGCGAATGTTAATCAGTTTTATGGATATTCTATTATTTTTGTGGGGGACAAAGCCCTTATAAAAGGGACTATTTTGTGCATTTAAAAGATGATTAACATTTAAATAGAATTTTTCTTTTTTTAATCCCCAAGCTTAGTAGTATCAGAAGTTCCTTCATCTCCTATTAAAGGATTGCCATTTTAAGGTGTAAAATGAATTCTAGTCCCATATGAGTTGAGTCATAATGTATACATGCCAAATTCGGATATTTTGGTGAATTTGTCATTTTGTGTCTGGAAGGTGTAGACTTATCCCCATGAATAAGGTGCTAGGATTGGAAGTAAGGAATACTTCAGTGCAAATTCTGCTTTGTTGTCTCACTATATGACACTTGGCGATCCACTTAACCTTGCAGCTTTCTAATATTTATTCTTATTTTCTTCTTAGATCTTTCTGATATTTTCATTTTTAAAAAATGCATCCCTATGGAATGGAATGCTTCGCACATTTCAGAGCACAATCCTTTTTCTCCAAAAAAAAAAAAAAAAGAAATCTGATTCCTGGTAATGATCTATGTTTAAAACAAGATTCTTTACAACTTGGTTCTAGCAAACTTACAAGAAAAACAACCTGAAAGTCATTTTTCATTATAATTTAAGTTCACTTGAATAACATAAACAATTAGCATAGTAAAGAGAGTGCTAGACTCAGCATGCTCTGAGTTCAAATTCTGCACTTACTAGCTGCCTGACTATGGGAAGTCAGTAAAGTTCTATGAATGTCTTGAGATTCCCTCACAGGCAAAACAAAGATAAGAATTACTCCCACACTTCCCAGAGCGCCTTTGATGACCAAATGAAATAACACATGTAAAGCACTTTGAAAATCTTAAAGTATCATATAATTCATTAACTCTAAGTATGGGGCATCATAATATTGAAATGAAATTTGCCTTTGTATTATTTAAAAATATAAATAAAAAGGGTTAGGGTACCAAAAGAAATTGATAGTGAAATGAAGTTACAGGGAAAACCTTTATAAGTGTATCCTAAAGTCTAAGATTCCATGAGAATGGGGTCTGTATTTTATTCAAAAGTTCTTTCTCCCTCAGCCCCTAAAACAATCCAAGGCTCTGGACACAGTGGAAGTTTAAGAGATATTTACTGTTGTTCTTGAGAGAACAAGTTATTTTCCAAAACTTTAATAAAATTTATTTAGAGATAAACTGAATGCCAATAAGCCATTTTATCTATTCATTAAGGCAAAACTGGGACGACCTCTACTTGGGAATATTTTGAAAGTGAATGGAATGACTATGCATTTAGAGATTTTTTTTAATCCATTTAAAAATGTATACTCTGTTGAATTATACTTTTCATTAATTCAGTCTGATATTGCCTCTGACTCAACTGGGGATGTTCATGGATAAAGAGTGTCAAATGATCTCTACCAAAAGGAGGTGCTATGGAACATTGTACACAATAGTCAAACAGAGCACCATTCCCCACAAGAAAAGCAGTGGGTAGCAAGTATTAGTCACAACAGAAAAGAGTGCCCTAGTCACAGACCCAAAATCCCCTTCATGAGGATGTTGATATCATCCCTATGAATTATAAAAGGGACAGCTGAGACCCAAGCATGTCTAGATGTGGTCAAAGAAATTGGGCTCACCATGATATAAAGTAACTTTCTTTTTTTATGATAGTATATTTTTATTTTTTTTTTGGTCATTATTAATTTGCTTGTTTACTTTTAGTTTACAAAATTCAATTCCACAATTCCTTGAATTTCAAAATTTTCTCTCTGTCCCTCCCTTCCCCCCCCATGACATCATACAATAGGATTAGCAAATACTTTCACATTAGACATTAGTCAGGTTATAAAGAAGGATTATATCAAATGGAATGAAAAATGATAAAGAGGAAACAAAACCAACCAAGAAAAAGAAAAAGATCAGGTAGTTTGCTTCAATCTGGATTCAAACTCAGCTCTTTCTAGTTCTTTCTCTGCATGTAGACATATCTTTCTATCTTGAGTCTTTTGGGATTGACTTATATCACTGCAATGCTGAGAAGAGTCCAGTCTATCAAAGCTGGTCATCACACATACGTTGTGTCGGTAATTGTGTACAAATTTCTCCTGGTTCTACTCTTCTCACTCAGCATCACTTCATATAAGCCTCTCCAGGTAAATATGAAGTCCATCTACTCTTCATTTCTTATAGCACAATACTATTCCTTTACATGCATATACCACAACTTGTTCAGACATTCCCCAATTGATGGGCACCCCCTTAATTTCCATTTCTTTGCCACCACAAAAAGAGCTGCTACAAATATTTTTGTACATATGGGTCTTCCTCCCACTTCTATGATCTCTTTGGGATATAATCCTAGGAGTGGTATTGCTGGGTCTATAAAGTAACCTTCAATAGAATATCAACAGTTCCAAAGTTTTTATGTCCTTACAGGATATAAAATACCATTAAACCACATTTCTATTGGGTCTATACAATCTTTCTTGGGTTCATTTCTGAAAAACGTTCCTAGATTTGTACATAGTCATTCTAAAATCAGATCACAGAGAGATGGTTAGGTAAAGAAGAGAGGAGCTGGAACTCCTGCAAGGGTGTCACATTGAAGGGATTCAATCAATGTAGTGATCTACCACAATTCCAGAGAATGAATAATTAAGAATACTACCCTCTTCCTAACAAAGAGGTGACCGTCTAGGTACTCCAATTATTTTTAAATTATCTCTCCTGGGTCTATTTTCCAGGTCAGTGTTTTTTTTTTCCAATGAGATATATCACATTGCCTTCTATTTTTTCATTCTTTTGGATCTGTTTTATAGTATCATGATTTCTCATAAAGTCATTAGCTTCAATTTGCTCCAATCTAATTTTGAAGGAATTATTTTCTTCAGTGAATTTTTGAAATTTCTTGTCCATCTGGCCAAATCTGCTTTTTAAGGCATTTTTCTCCCCATTGGCTTTTTGGCCTCTTTTGTCATTAAGTCCGTCTATTTTCTAAGGTGTTGCTTTCTTCAGTATTTTGGGGGGTCTCCTTTAGCAGGCTGTTAACTCTCTTTTCATTATTTTCTTGCATCTTTCTCATTTCTCTTCCCAGTTTTTCCTCTACTTCTCTTACTTGATTTTCAAACTCCTTCTTGAATTCCTCTATGGGCTATATCCTATTCATAATTTTCATGGAGCCTTTTGACACAAGAGTTTTGACTTTGTTGTCTTCTTCTGGTTCTATGTTTTGATCATCTTTGTCACCAAAAAATAATTGTATAATTTGATTATGCTTCCTCTGTTTCTTCATCTTGCCAGTCAATTACTTGATTTTTGAGCCCTCTGCCATGGCAGAAATCTGCTGACAGAATGGAGAGTGCTGTGTCCCAAATTCCTGGGGTTTTGCACAGCAATTTTTCAGAATTTATTCTGGGCACCTGCCTCAGAACTGTGAGGAGAACTACCTCTCTACCACTTCAACAATCTCTGCCACACTAGCACTCCTTTGCCCAGGACTGCCACCTAAGAATGCTACCCAGATCCAAGCAGAGCAAAGCAAGAGAATCCCACCTCAGCACCAGCAAAGAGATTCCTGTAATTGTCCACTAAACAGTTGCTTAGTCCCCCTATGATCTGTAGCCCTGGAGCTCAGGAGGCAGCCCCACCTCTGCAGCCACTGCAGCTACTGCCTCCTCTGTTACCCTAGGGGCAGGGGCCAAACCCCACTCCTCTCACCCAGGATCAACAGAGTTCCCACTGAGCTTTTGCTTTCTGTTTGGCTTTTATGGGTTGAGAAATCTCAAAACCATTAAAGCTGCAATCAATTCTCTCTCCTGATGTCTGCTTTGGCCAATCTGTGCCACTAGTCAGGGCCCATGTGACCCATGTGGGACTGTACTCCACTCCGATCTTGGTGCAATAGACACTTCCTATCAGCCTGCCAGGCTGCCTTCAGCAAATTTGTTTCTCTCTGTCACTTTGTGGGTTCTGTAACTCTAAAATTTTTTCAGAGTGATTTTTATAGGTACTGGGGTTGGTTAGAGTGGGAGTTCAAGCAAGTCCTTGCCTTTATTCCCAAGGTAACAGTCAAAATATGGGAAATGAGACATAAATTTTGGGAGATTTTTTTTGCTTAACTATGCATGTGTTTTGTTTTGGTTTTTACAAAAGATTTATTTTTCTTTATTTTTGCCCAGTGTGGAGGAAATGAGAGGAAGATAAAGACTTTTTAATTGAAAAAAAATATTTTTGATTGACTCATAAAAAAGAGTTTAGGGAAGAATAAATGGAATTGGATTAATTTCCTAATTTAGGGATGAAGGTAAAGAAGGTAGGGATAGTACAGAAACTTTTGTTCTGAGATTAGAGAAAATGGCTTATCTTTCTGTTTCTACACCAGTAATAGGTCCCAAGGGATGGGTATTGACAGAGTTCCTAGAATATGAAGATAAAATGGATTTGGGGAATAGTATATATATATATATATATATATATATATATATATATGGTATTAAGGTCTGTAAAACTTTTTAATACATTTTCTCACTTGGTTACTGGCTTCAAAAAGAGTTTTTTTAGCTCAGAGCCATGGAATCAGTGTCCCCATTCTGGAGAAAATATATCCAGAGGCAGTAATACAACTTGACTGAATCAGAGAAACTATTCAGAGATAACTTAGCCAATTCCTAACCAAGATTCTACTCTACAATATGCTTTGTATACCTGGGATTACTGCTTGCAAAGTAAGTGTTGTTTGTCCTTCATTTTCAAAGAGTACTAATGACATCATGGGTGATGACTTGTGCATGGATTAGATTTAAGTGAGACAGAATTATGCAAAACCATCAGCCAGTTGCTTTGGCCAGTCTCTCTTCCCTAAACACATTTTCAGGATCTTCAATGATCACACTTCAGTGTCTTATTCATTACTCTTTATACCTGCAAAGACTTGGATCCAAAAAATACTTTTCACATCATATACTTTTTGGCAAACTTAATTTAAACTGACATCCAGAGGAGCTCATTGAAGTATCAGGAAATAAAGCAGTTGAAAATAATTCATACCAAGGTGTGAATGATAATATACTCCCTTTACCTTTCCATTAGCATATTCAGTTGTTGGGTTTTCAACCAAGGTTTGTAAATAGTTTAAAGCATAATATTTCTTAAATCAAGCCCCTTTTGTTGTTTCCCTGTTTTGTTTTTGCCATTTTCTTCTCATTACTCATACTTTATGTAACTGTGAAAAATTAACTTTGTTTTCTGAACTTCAGCGTTCTTATCTGAAAAGGGGAATTGTAATATCATAAATTTAAATTTGAAAGAAATCTTGGAGAATATCAAGTCCAAGCCCCATATTTTACAAATGAAAAAGGTAAATCCCATAGAGATTGAATGACTTGCTCATGGACACACAGATAATTCATTCAATAATAATGATAATAATAATATCCTCTTTTTGGTGTGCAAAACCCTTCATAACTTACTCTCTTCCCACCTTTCCAGTCATCTTATATCTTTATTCCCTTACTGTACTATTTGATCATTAACAAATAGCTTCTTGGTTTTCCAAAAAAACCAGGACAATATCTCATCTCTAGACATTTTCTCTGGGTATCGCCCAATGACTAAAAGCTCTTCATCCTCATCTCTGCCTTTTGACATTCATACCTTCCTCCAAGTCCCAACTAAAATCCTACCTTCCATAGAAAGCCTTTCCTAATCCCTCAGGATTCTAGTGCTTTCCTTCTTTTAATTATTTCCTATTTGTACTGTAAAAAAAGCTTGTTTGTACAAATTTATTAGCTTTTGTCTTTCTCATTAGATCCTCAAAGAATAAACAACATACTAAGGATCAAAGGAAGAAGAGATCCAGCATAGTCTTTGGGGGAGGGGAGTGAAGAAATGGCATTAGATTGGAATTCAGAAGAGCAGGCAAAGAAACTCAACCAAAAAATGAATCAATGGACTTAATATGGGCTGTATGTTGTGCTATGTTCTGGGCATAAAAAGACAAAAACAAAGCAGTCTCTGCTTTCAAAGAGGTTATATTTTATGGGGAAGTAGCATGTGCCCATAAATGTTAATTATATAAAGAAAATACAATGCACAATTATTAAGGAAAAGAGAATATGAGGGATAAGGAAATGATTCATGTATAACATGACATTTGAGCTGAATTTGGAAGAATGTGAACAATTCTAATGGGTACAAAGAGGTGATAAGCAAGTATGTTCAAGGCTTTTGCCAAGAAAAATCAGAGATGCTATGGACCCGAATTGGCAAAAAAAAAAAAAAAAAAAGCAATTTACTGGATTTGAGGAGTGGTGAGCAGTGAAGAGAAATGATTCAAAAGAGAGAACCTGAGTAACTTCACTGCCAGAATTGTGAAACTTCGGATAAAAAAGAGTGAGTTGGGAAGACAAACAAGTTTGGAAGTGAAAATAATTTATTCTGTTTCCCCCCATTCTTTATAGTATTTTTCTAGTTTGTGGTTAACATTTTCAAAGAAAATAAAGGACATAGTTTGAGGAAATGTCTAGTTTTGGCAGTTAAGAGATCATTGATATTTTGGACAGAACAGTTTCAGTTGAGTTATGATGTAGGAACTAAATTTTTTGGAGATTGAGAGGCAAATGAGAGGAAGAGGTGGCGATAGCAAGTGAATTTGACTTGGGGGCAGGGTGGAAGGATTGTGGGAGTGGTTGATATATCACCTATGATTGAGGTTGGATATTTCACTTAAAGCAAACAAAAACAAAGCTTGATATGGTGGAATGAACATTTGACTTGAAAAGTAAGGACCTCAGATCATTTCTAGTTCATTTCCTTACTACCTAAATCACTTCATCTCTCTGGGTTAAATCACTTCATCTCTCTGGGTCCTAGTTTCCTCATCTGTAAAATATGTGAGTTCTATTAGATTTTTCTCTAAGTGCTCTCTAGCTATGACTCCTATAAGAGTATCACTTTAAGCCTGGTCAATTTTTTATGTCATAATGAGAATAAGTTGATCAGATATCTTCAAATCAGGGACAAACATAGTAATTGGGACGAAGCATGATGATATTCTCTGCCTCTGAAGGGAGGCAGGACATGCTTATAGGTCAAAATGATATCAAAATGGGAAACTAAGAAAATTAAAAACTATTCTTTGATCTTACAATTTTACTCAAACCGGAAGCTATTTAGGGTATTCTAGTAGTTGAAATTTATGATACTACACTTGATATTTTCCATCCTATCTTCCTTAGGCATCATCTGTGTTTTGCCTGAAGAATGGAGTCATTTGGTGTTAACCATTATCTAAAATCTATTTACAAGTAAACAACTCTGTATCTAGGCCTCCAGTTATGAGATCATGACAATATAATAGATGGTATATATTACCTTTGGAGAAATGAAGTTTACTTACCAATAAGCCTGTTTTTCAGAAGATATATCATCACAGAACAGTCATGAGACAAGCCCCTCAGCTCCCCATAATCATTAACTTGTCGATTGGTTTCTGATTAATAAATATCCTTAGGTATGCTTATTGATTCCCATAATTTCATTTTTATTTCCTCAAGGAGTCATGAGAAAGGTGTGAGGGAGTTAACTTCTCCTCTGCCAGAAGGAAGTCTTGTATGTCTGTGTCTTTCTGTCTATCTTGCCAGAGCCTAGCACAGTACATTGTATGTACATTATAGGCACTTAAAAATAATACACTGAAACCACTTTTATAAATAGATAATATTCTGTTTGTTTGGTTTCTTATTGTGAAGGATCAGCATCTGTCATTTTAAGATCACTCAAATGTTTCCATTCAAATAAATGTCAATATGGGAAAATTCTGATTGAATTTAATAATTCAATACAACAAAAATTATTGAATGACAAAATTTAAGTATGGACCTGACTCAAGTTGGTTCCTTGTTAGTTCAGGTTTAATGTCGGAATGAAATGACGTACTTTTGGGTCATTCCACACAAAAGACTATGTGTAGCCTTCTATATAGACAGAGTCCTCCAAAAACATGGGAGCCTCACAGTCATAAGGGCTCAACAGGAGGATTTGTTCGACAGTCTATTTTAAATCTTCTCCCAGAACATAGCCAGCTTAGGCTAAAAATAAAAAGAGACAGACTTACAGAAAACTTATAAAATGGAGGTTATCATGACACTCAAGTGGAGAATGTGGATTTTTCCAAAGCTCAAGTATCTCTGTTTCCTTCTCATATCAAGTAGAAGTGAATTCAACTTGCTTATTCTCTAATATGTCTAAAATGTTCTTTTTTCCCCCACTACTCACTGTATTATCAAAACATGTGTAATAAAGCTGGATTGCAGATTTTCTTAAAGTAGACTTCTCACTACTTATCTCTTATGTAGGCTGCTGAATGATCTAGGGCCAATTTACTTTAAGTTATACTATACTGACAATACAATTTTTGCAAAAGTGTCAACAGTAAAACAGCGATGCTGGAAATGGGGGATTTCTTTCCCCTCCCTAGCAACCTTCTCTGTCACCCAATAAAGAATTGCTTCTTGTGAGTTTTGGCTTACGCTCCATTCCATTGAGGGTTTCTCAATTTACCATCAGAAAGTTTCTTGCCATAGAGTTCCATGGTAAATGGCACCTGATCACTCTACCCTCCTTTTTAAATCACTATTTTCCAAATTTAAGCAAAATGGGAAACACCAAAAAGCCATCTAATCCCATTTGCCAACTACACCATATTTTAAGGGTGAACTCGACCCTATTCAGTATCCTGTTGTTTCAGTTTCAATATTGGAATTAAATGGGGAACCGTAAGTCATTCAACAGTTAACAAAATGATTTACTTAATGATAATATTATATATACATATATATTCAATATGGATAGATAGAGATAGAGATTTCCATTAGTATGTTTAGAATTTTGCATGAGTTTGGATCCTGATGAAAATATATCTATATTTATATGTATATGTATATCTATCACTATATCTATATTTATGTATAAATATATTCAATAAGGATACACCAGCACTTAATGTAGGTAAATACAGTTCCCATTTCTCCATATGTAAATACATCTGGTCTGCATGGTATGGTGATTGACACAGTCTTAGGAAATTCACTAAGACTGAAGAGCACTAAGTCTAAGTATTGGACCTTATATTCACTTAGGTCATCAGAAATCCACTTCAATATGTCCAGAGGTGACTAAAAAATTCTTTTTCAGTCAGTTAAGTTCCATGGAAATCTTTTTCATTGTTCAAAGGAAAACTAATCAAACCTATGTTGAAGGAAGATAGTCATTCTATCACAGCAAGGGATTGGTATACTAAAATAAAACAAAGACAACAGACACACATGCATGTGCACACAGACATGCACACTATTTTCAAAGAGATTAAAATCCACTAATTATAGGAAAGAATTTGCATGTACACTAATACATATAAAAAAAAGATAGCATATAATGGGGCAAAAGAAAGATACAGATAAAGTAGACTAGAAATATTTGAAAAGTGATAGAATATATCACAAGACTCATTTACAAGAGGGTGTCAGAGCTATACTGGACACGGTCTCAGGGATTTGTTCAGAAGAACAAAAAGTTACTATATGTTCATCGTGGAATTTTCCTAAGTACCCAAGGACTCTTCAATCAAGAAAAGTCTAACACTCCTGTGTCCTACTTATCCTGATATATTCTTCAACAGTCCCACCCCTCTATATTCATTGGTGAGATTCCCTTGTAGCTTCCATTTTGTGGAAGGGCCCATACTGACCTGCCTTTACTCTACCCTGGATCCCTATACCAAGTTAGTCTTATTTCTGATTTTCTAGACTACATATACCTAGCTCCCTTCACCAACACACACACACACACACACACACACACACACACACTTCCCAGATATCATTTGTGTAATGTCTTCCCAAATTACAATGTTAAGTTTCTTAAGAAGATGTACTGTTTTGTTTTGTTTTTGTTTTTGCTTGCTTTTGTATCCCTAGCACATAGGACAATACCTTTCACACTGCAAACACTTAATGGATGCTTGTTTCCTTACTTCTTACTTTGAAGTGTGCCTAGGATCAAAACTCATGCAAAATTCTAAACATACCAAAGGAAATTCAAACAAATTATCATTCACTGACAAGACACATTTGTCAGCACTTTCCTGAATATTAGCAATAAAAAAATTGTCATATTTTTGTGCCCTATTGGCAAAAAGTTGACATTTTTCTTTAAAAACTTTACCTTGGTCTTCATCTTTCTTTTAAATGTTAAAAGGTATTTTAATACAATTGAAAAGAACAATGAATGAAGAGCTTTATAGAATGCAATTAAAGGATTTTTACCTTATCTTACACATCGAACTATACTAAGTAAAATAATATAATAATTACATAATATTTTATTAATGAACAATTATTAAGTTATTTTAAACATTGGATTCAATTATTTTGGTGTATAAGTCACTGTAGCAGCAAGCACCCCAGCATCCGCAGAGTGGCTGCCAACACAGGTTCTTACATCTGCTTTTGAAAAGGAAAGCAACTCAAAATCAGTTAGCAAGTTCACTTTAATCAATCAAAAATATATTACCTAGTTCAGGGGGAAAAGGTCAATACCCTGAATGTCAAAGTATACAGACAGATCAAACAGACAGGCTTCCAAACTGTCCAACCATTACCAATACCAAAATCACAGTTACCAGAGAGGGAAGCATCAACATCTGGGTTTTCAAAGCTGGGGGGTTCTCAACAACAGCTGCCCAGATTCTCATATGGTTAAATCACATAACACTTCTCAAAGTGAGCCCCAAAGCAAAGCCTCTCATGAGGGTTTATATAGCCTTCTCATGGCTCAGAGAATGTAACAACCTTCTTGAACCACTGCCCAATCACACAGCATCAAGATGTGGTCATTCCTGAAAACCAAGCCTCCTACCACAGGCTCCATATGACCACATTCAGCCTATTAGGGGGCAGAGTATATTTTCAAATTAAAGAAAGTTGTCAGAGACACTTAAGCCAATCAAAGGGCCTAGGGGAAGGGAAGATCTTCAAATCTGCATTTCCATTACAGTCACTGACTGATAATTTAGTCAATGGGAAATGTGAAATATTAGTCTTGTTAAAATACAGATTTAGGGGAGTCAAGAGGGTGGAGTAGAAACAACATTTCCACACTGTCCTGGCTCCCACCATTTCCAATATATATATAAAAGGAGACTCTGAACAAACTCTGGAGCTACAAAATCCACAAAATGACACAGAGAAGCTAACGTCCCACTGAGGACAGCCAGGCAGCCCAGGTGGGAACAACCAATGCAGTGCTCTGAGAGCCAAGACTAGGCCTGCATGAGTAGGAAGTTTTAAGCCCTGGGGCAGCCAGACCAGCAACCAGCTGGAGGAACTTCAGAACACCAGTGACTTTGGCATTTCCAGAATTACTAAAACATAGATGCCAGAGACAAAGTCAAAGGTCACTGCCCTATCGACTTTGGAACTAGTGGGGAGAGCCCATCAGCCTCTTTCCATGGGGGTGAGAAGTCACTGATTAGCCATGGCACAGACTGTCATATTGCAGCTTCAGCTCCTGACCTGCAGACTATAGGGGGATACACAGATCACAGATCAGTCTGGGGGGGGGGGGGGGAGAAACCCCAGTGTTCAGGATGGAAGCTGCCTGGTTGGAGTACTACTGTGGCAACAAGTCCAAAAGTCAAGTAATTGAGAGGCAACATACCTAGGGAAAAGAAACAAAATAAAAAGAAAAATTCAACATTATCCTCCTATTCTGGGGGCAAAGAGGATCACAGCATGGAACAGGAGATCTGGGAGATAAGAACTCCTGCACCAAAAGCCCAAGTGAAAGTACAAGTTGGTTACAGGCCATAGAGGACCTTAAGAAGCAGATAAGAGAAGTGGAGGAAAATTGGGAAGAGAAATGAGAAAGATGCAAGAAAAGTATGAAATGACAGTCAACAGCCTGACTGAGGAAAATAACAACTTAAAAAATAGACTAACTCAAATGGCAAAAGAGGCTCAAAAAGGCAATGAAGAGAAGAATGCCTTAAAAAGCTGAATTTGCCAGATGTAAAAAGGATCTCAAAAGCTCACTGAGGAGAATCATTCCTTCAGAATTATACAGGAGCAAATGGAAGCTAGTGACTTTATGAGAAATGAAGATCTGCTGTTAAGCAAATCCAAACAAATGAAAGAATAGAAGGCAATGTGAAATATCCTGTGTAAAAGACACTAACGTGGAAAATAGATCCAGGAGAGATAATTTAAAAATTATTGGACTACCTGAAAGCCATGATCAAATAGCGAACTTAGAAATCATCTTTCAAGAAATTCTCCAGGAAAATTGCCCTGATGTTTTAGAAGCAGAGGGCAAAATTGAGGTTGAAAGAATCCACGGACCATCTCCTGAAAAGATCCGAAAAAGAAAACCCCTAGGAATATTATAGCCAGGTTCCATCTTTCCCAGATCAAGGAGAAAATATTACAAGCAGCCAGGAAGAAACAATTTGAATACTGTGGAAATTCAGTCAAGATAGCGCAGGATCTGAAATCTTCTACCCTGAGAGATAGAAGGAATATGATATTCCATCGGCAAAGGAGCTGGGATTAAAACCAAGAATAATCTACCCAGCAAAACTGAGCATCATGTTTCAGGGGAAAATATGGTCATTCAGTGGAATAGAGGACTTTCCAGCATTCTTGAGGAAAAAAACAGAGTTGAATAGAAATTTAACATTCAGATACAAGAAGCAAGAGATGTTTGAGAAGGTAAACAGGAAAAAGAAATCATAAGGAACTTATCAACATTGAACTATTTATATTCCTATATGGAAAAATGATAATTGTAACTGATGAAACTTTTCTCAGTATGAAAATAGTTGAAGAAGGGTATATGGGCTTATGAATACACATGTAAATGTGTGTATATATGTTTACAGGTATACATAGTTAGAGGGCACAGGTCAAATTTAATAGGAAGGGATGATACTTAAAAGGTGAAATTAAGAGGTGAGAGAGAAGAGTGTAATGAAAAGAAATGGGGAGAGACAGAAAGGGGTAATTTATCTCAAATAGAAGAGGCAAGGGTAAATGGTTACAAGGGAGGGGAAGAACAGTAAGGCAAAAAGGAAAAACCTTATTCTCATTGAATTTGGATCAGGGAGAGAATGACATACATACTCAATAGGATATCTCACTCTACAGGAGAGTAGGGGGGAAGGAGATGAGAGGGGGAATGATGGAAGGGAGGGAGGGCGGTAAGGGGGGTGGATTTGAAAGCACCCACTTTGGAAAAGGGCCAGGATCAAAGTAGGGAATAGACTAAGTGGGAGGTGGGATAGGAGGGAAGGAATATAGTCAGTCTTTTACAATATATCTACTGTGGTAATGTTTTGCATAGCTACACATGTACAACATATACTGAATTGCTTATTTTCCCAGTTATGGTGTGTGAAAAGGGAGAAAGGGAATGAATCTGGAATTCAAAGTTTTAAAATCAGATGTGTAAAAATATATAAAATCTACTATTAATACTATTTTACATATAATCAAGAAATAAGATACACAGGCATTGGGCCTCAGAGATTCACCTGGGCCTACTGAAAAGTCAAAGGGGATATGGGAGAAGATATGGTGGAGAGCAGATTCGATGAGGGTATATCTGGTGGGACTGCTATTCTGGGGTGGTGGTTAGGGGAAAAATGGGGAAAATTGTAACTCAAAATCTTGTGGAAATGATTAATGTAAACCAATAATTAATAAAGCATTTGAAAAAATAGATTTTGTATCTCAATAACGATTAGGTTTCTGGATAGGACAGAAAATAATAGGTTGCTGCACATGTACATATATACTCCCTGGGACCACATCTGAGTATTGTTTTATTACATGATTATGACAAAAAAGTCAGGAATACAATCTTAGATTTGGTTTGACAATAATGTACTATATATAGGTCTAAGATAAGTCACAATGAAGTATCATAAGACCTCCTATTTAAAATGTTATGTGAGGTGGGGTGGAGCCAAGGTGGTGGAGTAGGACCAGCACATCCAAAGTGCTTTCCCCCTAGATCACCTCCAAACCATGTAAAAGGGGACTCTGAACAACCTCTGGAGCCCTAGAACCCACAGAACAATACAGAGAAGCTAACCTCCCATTGAGGACATCCCAGCAGCCCTGCAGGGAGAGCCAGTGCTTAAATAGATTAGCAAAGGAGGCCGAAAATGGCAATGAGGAGAAGAATGCCTTAAAAAGCTGAATTTGCCAGATGGAAAAAGAATCTCAAAACCTCACTGAGGAGATTCATTCCTTCAGAGTTAGACTGGAGCAAATGGAAGCTAATGACTTTATGAGAAATCAAGACGCTGTTAAAGAGATCTAAATAAATGAAGGAATAGAAAGCAATGTGAAATATCTCATGGGAAAAACCACTGACCTGGAAAATAGATCTAGGAGAGATAATTTAAAAGTTATTGGACTACTTGAAAGCCATGGTCAAAGAAAGAAAAACAGCAGCTCTGTTATGTGATCTGGATACAATGAATGAACTATCTCTGAAGGAAAAATTATTAACAAACAAGAAAAGTTCATATTCTCCCACCCATTATAATTTGTTAGCACCTAGTGACATGATATAGTTGTATGTTGGTTGTCAGAAGGAGATGGGGGACAGAGGAAAATGTGATATTTTTGATTGACTTGAATTATATTAATACTACCTGTATTATAATTGGTAATGAAAAATAATTAGAAACCTAATACTGTTTTATTGATGTATTTAAAATGCTTAAGTCTGTTGGCTTGCCCTTGAAATTTTATAAGGTTTTAACAACAATAATAATCTGAAATTATGTAGTTTTTATTCACAAAATACATCTCGCACATTATTTCATTTGAATCTCAGAACAACCCTGGAAGGTAAGTAGTACAACTTTATGATCCCTTCTTTATAGGTGAAGAACTTAGGAATATAAATGATAAGAAAAGATCATAGAGCCCACTTCAGGTGGTTAAAATAGATAAGAATAAAAATCCCTTCAAATCTGAGGGGATCTCAAATCTTTACTTCTGTAAAGAATCTTTCTTAAGTCCACATATCTAATAGGAATAATCACATGTCCTGGTTACTCCTGGTTGTACTAGAAAGTCCAGTAGTGATATCTCTATATCATTTCATCTCTCAATATTAGTCTTCCTTGCAGTGAAGGGCCAAAAAACTAATACACGTTAAAGAGCTCCCAAAATGCTTTTGTTTTTATATCATGGGATTCACTCAAGAGCCAAATATCTACTAGAGTCCAAGCACCAAGTTAAGCCATGAAAAACAGAATGGATTATATTTCAACAGGATACTCCCAGTGACACAAATGAGATAGATGTCTAGATATTTTCTACAGTGCACACTAACAGAAGAAGGAAGATATTAAGGAGAAAGAACTGGAGGAAGAGGAGAAGGAGGAAAATGAAGAATAAGAAAAGAAAGAAGAGGAAACTAATGGTACAAGGGTAAAGCAGTAAATTCATGGCACAAGGAAAAATAAATATACAAGAATTTAAGAACTAACAATGAAGAATACTAACACATAATGCTCTTTCTCAACATCCCCTCTTCATCAGTTGCCTGTATATATGTGAAAAGGTTTAAATTAAATCATGCTCTCATGTTCTGAAAACCATTGAAAAATTTACTCATTGCTGCCCAGAAAATGAGAGCCCTCCATTACTGACATTACTCCACTATGCCTTTGCAAAAAGGAACAGATATTGGCCCTTCCTAGCTAAGTAAGGAATTGATATTTAGGTTAGGAAACTCATGATGATAAAGGGTCTTCCTAGAAAGTCCAACCCTCCCTTTCCCAACCCTGTAGCAAGAACTGATCCAAGTCACATAGAAAAGTAAAAACAAAAGAAATTGGACAAATGATGACTGAAGAAATTCTTTAGGTTTAGGAAGAAAGATGGTGAAAAATAAATTTCACATAAGGGGAGGAAGTTGAGACAGAAATTAGATCTAGCACAGGAATTAATGCACAATTGAAGATGGGGTGTCAGAAAGTGAATAACTGAGGAATATAAGGAAAAAGAATAAAACCACCAACGGTACCATAGTGGAAAAATTCAGTTTAAATGTAACAAAGCAAGGAGATAAATCAAAAGAAAAAATAATAAATTAGAAGGGAAGATAAGTACCAAAAACCACCTTAAGATTACAAAGATCTCTAAATAAATATTGCAAGAGAAGCTTCTGGGAGCTAAGATAGCAGCTTAGCAGGAAATCATATATTTACCCCAAAACAACCATAAAATAATTGGCCCAAAACAAATCTTGGAAAAGCAAAAACAGCAAAAAGACAAGGTAAAACAATCTTCTAGCCCAAGAAACTTGAAAGATCAGCAGGAAAGGTCTGTCTCACTCCTATAAAAGCATTCTAGGACAGGAAGCACCCCTGCAATCAAGCAACAATCCCCACCTCAGCAAACCAGTGCAAGATCCTCTACCCAAATGTTGTGTATGCCAACACCAGGACCTACCACATGCATTAGCATTTCCAGGAGAGCAAGCAAATTCCAACTCTGAGCATCACTGTGTGTTTCAGAATAGCCCCAGGCACACAGGCATCCTCTAGCAACTAGCCTTCAACATGCTTTGGCATAGCCCCCCGGGAAATGTGGAAACTTGCAATGGACATCAGCACATACCAAACACCGTCATTGGTACCCTATCTAAGTACCAGGTAAGCTAACACACCCCCATAGCCTCCAGCAGCACCAGTGAATCCTCACCCCAAAACACCACCAGACACAAGTGTCTTCCAATGGCCTCATGGAAACATCAGTGTAACACTAGCTAAACAGCCAGGGCCTGCAGCCAATGACAAAAGAAGACTGAGAGACTGTCCCTTCAGCACTGGGTGCATAGCTCAAAAATAAAGAAAAAAAAAGATGATCAAAAAGGAATCTAACCATAGAAAATTATCATGGTGACAGGGAAGACCAAAACACAAACTTAGGAGAGGACAACAATATCAAAATGCCAAGAAGCAAAACCACAAAGAAGATTACAGTGATTGCAAACCCAAAAAGAGCCCATGTAAGAGCTAAAAAAGGCACTTATAAATTACATATAACAGATAGAAGAAAAACTGGCAAAAGTAATCAGAATGATGCAAGTGAATTCTGAAAATAAAAAGTCAACAGCTTATAAAATGGCCAAATGGAAAAGGAAAGATAAATATAAATAAAATTTAAAATTCACTTAGGAAAACAACTGCTGACAGAGTATAAAAGGCCAAATTGGGGGCAGGGAGAAGTACAAAAGTTAACAGAAAAAAGCAATACCTTTAACATTAGAATGGAGCAAGTAGAAGCTAATGACTCTATGAGATATGAAGAATCAATAAAGTAAAATCAAAAGAAGGAAGAAAATGGAAGAAAATATAAAATACCTTATAGGAAAAACAACTGACCTGGAAAATAGACCTAAGAGAGACAATTTCAGAATCATTTGACTAACTGAAAGTCAAAATCAAAAGGAGGACCTCGACAATGTATTTCAGGAAATTATTAAGAGCAGAGCCAAGATGACAGAGTAGAACAGGAATCTCCATGACCTCCCCCCACATCTACCTCAAATACCTAAAATATTACTCTAAACAAATTTTAGAGTTAGACAATCCATACAATGACAGAGAGAAACAAATCTCCCACTGAAGGCAGCCTGGAAGACTCACAGAAAGAGTACATCACACCATGCTGGGAGCAGAACAGAGTACCACCTGAGCCATGCAGTTTTGGCCCCAGGGAGGCAGGAGTGGACAGAGAAGATTTCAGGATAGTGAATAACCATCAGCTGTCATGGCTTCCAGACTTTTAAACCCATAAATATCAAAAAGAAAGTAAAAGGTGAGTCAGGAACTCTGTTGGAAAGGAAGGGCATGGTCCAGCCCCTGCCTATGGGGTGAGAGGTAGCAGAGGCATGGCTTCTGCCACATAGCTGCCTCAGAAGCTCCTTGCCTGCAGATCATAGGGGGACAAAGAGACCAATCAGACGGTAATCACTCCTGCTTTGACCTGTTTGGATATTGGATGCTTTCTTGGGTGGTAGTTCTGGGGCAAGAAAGGCTAGTTTGTAAGGGTGGTGTCTGTAGAGAGGGTTCCCTCCTCAAAACTTTGACAACATTTGTGAAAAACCCAGCAACTTGGGACAAAGCTCTCTCCATTCTATAAACAGAGTTCTACCTTGGTAAAGAGCTCAAAAGGCAATTAATTGACTGTGAACATTAGAAAGCAGAGGAAGCACAGACCATAGAATCCCTTTTGGGGGATTGAAAGGATCTAAGCATTCGACAGGAGGAAGACAGCAACGTCAGAATTCCTGCATCAAAATTTCCAAGAAAAATATGAATGGGTTACAAACCATGGAGGAACTCAAATAGGATTTTGAAAATCAAGTAAGAGAAGTGGAGGAAAAACTGGGACAAGAAATGAGAATGATGAAAGAAAATCATGAAAAGAGAGTCATCAACCTGAATGAAGAAAATAACATCTTAAAAAATTGACTAACTCAAATGGCAAGAGTCCCAAAAAGCCAATGAGAAGAAGAATGTTTTCAAAAGCCAATTTGTCATATTGAAAAGGAATTTCAAAAACTCACTGAAGAAAATAAATCCTTCAAAATTAGACTGGAGGAAGTGGAAGCTAATGACTTTATGAGAAATCAAGATACTATAAAACAGATCCAAATAAATGTAAAAATAGAAGGCAATGGCAAATACCTCATTGGAAAAAGCACTGGCCTGGAAAATATATCCAGGAGAGAAAAATTTAAAAGTATTGGACTACTTGAAAGCCATGATAAAAAAAAAAACCTAGAAATTATCCTTCAAAAAATTCTCAAGGAAAATTGCCCTGATATTTTAGAACCAGAGGCAAAACAGAAATTTAAAGAATTCACAGAAGTCCTTTTGAAAAAGATCCAAAAAGATAAAAACTAGGAATATTATAAACAAATTCCAGAGTTGCCAGGTCAAGGATAAAAATTACAAGCAACCAGGAAGAAACAATTTAAGGATTGTGAAAACACAATCAGAATAACACAAGATATAGCAGCTTCCACATTAAGGGATCAAACGGCTTGGAATAGGAGATTCTAGAGGTCAAAGGATCTAGGATTATAACAAAGAATCACCTACACAGCAACACTAAGTATGTTTCAGGGGAAAGTATTGACATTCAATGAAAGAGAGGACTTTCAAGCATTCTTGATGAAAAACAAAAACAGAGTTGAATAGAAAATTTGATTTTCAAATACAAGAAGGAAGAGAAGCATGAGAAGGTAAAGAGGGAAAAGAAATCATAAGGAACTTATTTAAATTGAACTATTTACATTGGTACACAGTAAAATGATAATTGTAACTTATGAGATTTTTCTCAGTAGGAGGAGAGTTGAAGGGAATATATATAAATGTATATATATGCATACATAAATATATGTTTATATAGGAAGGAATATATGCATATAAATATATGTGTGAGTATTTGTATATATGTGTACATGTGTACATAGACAGAGGGGAGAGGATCAGTTAAATAGAAGGGGTGATATCTAAAAAATAAAATTAAGAGGTGAGAGAGGAATATAATGAAAGGAAATAGGGGAGATGGAATAGAGTAAATTACCTCATATAAAAGAAGCAGGAGAAAACTATTACAATGGAGGGGAAGAAGAGGAAAGCAAAAGGGAATAGGTCAATCTTGCCCTCATTGAATTTGGCTTAAGGAGGGAATAACATACAGACTCAATTGGATATCTTACCCGGAAATTAGGGGGAAAGGGAATAATAGGGGGGTAGAAGGGAGGGCAGAGTGAGGGGGATAGTTAGAATCACATACTTTTTTTTAACTTTTTACATTACGATTTTTTAAAATTGTTGGTCTTTATTAATTTGTTAGTTTACTTTTAGTTTACAAAATTCAGTTTTACAATTACTTGAGTTTCAAATTTTCTCTTCCTCCTTCCCCTGCTCCCCCCACCCCTGCCCACTCCATGGCAGCATTCAATCAAGTATAGGATTTGGAAATACTTTCACATTAGACATTAGTCAGGTTATAAAGAAGGACTGTATCAGATGGATTGAAAAATGGGAAAAAAGAAACAAAATGAAAAAAGAAAAAGATCAGATAGTTTGCTTCAATCTGGATTCAAATTCAGTTCTTTCTACATCTTTCTCTTGATGTAGATGTCTCTCTCCATCATGAGTCTTTTGGAGTTGACTTATTACCCTGCACTGCTGACAAGAGTTCAGTTTATCAAAGCTGGTTGTCACACATACGTTGTGTCTGTAATTGTTTACAAATTTCTCCTGGTTCCACTATTCTCACTCAGCATCAGTTTGTATTATAAGCCTCTCCAGGTAAATATGAAGTCCATCTGTTCCTCGTTTCTTATAGCAAAATTGTATTCCATTACATGCATATGCCATAACTTGTTCAGTCATTCCCAAATTGATGGGCACCCCTTTAATTTCCAGTCCTTTGCCACCATAAAAAGAGTTGCTATGAATTCTTTTGTACTTTTGGGAATTCCTCCAACTTCTATGATCTCTTTGGGATACAACCCTTGAAGTAGTATTGCTGGGTCAAAGGGTATGAAATTATTTATAGTTCTTTGGGAAGAATTCGAAGTTGATCTCCAGAATGGTAGGATCAATTCACAACTCCAACAGCAATGCATTAGTGTTCCAATTTTTCCACATCCTCTCCAGCATCTGTCATTTTCCTGTTTTGTCATCTTAGGCAACCTGACTGGAGAGATGTGGAACCTCATAGTAGTTTTGATTTGCACTTCTCTAATCAATAGTGATTTAGAGCATATTTTCATATGCTTAGAGATATCTTTAATTTCCTCCTCTGAAAACTGACTGTTCATGTCCTTTCACCATTTATCAATTGGGGAATGACTTGTATTCTTATAGATTTGATTCAATTCTCTGAATATTTTAGAAATGAGTTCTTTATCAGAGACATAGGTTGTAAAAATACTTTCACAGTTTTCCACTTCCCTCCTAATCTTGATTACATTGGCTTTGTTTGTACAGAAGCTTTGAAATTTAATGTAATTAAAATTATCCATTTTGCATTTTATAATGTTCTCTAATTCTTGTTTGGTCGTAAAGTCTTCCCCTCTCCTCAAATCTTACAGGCAAACTATTCCTTGCTTTCCCAGATTGCTAATAGTATCAACCTTTCACAAAGATCATTCACCCGTTTAGACTTGATTTTGGTATATGGTGTTAGATAATGGTCTATGCCAAGTTTCTGCCATAATATATTCCAGTTTTCCCATCAGTTTTTTGTCAAATAGTGAATTTTTATCCCAGAAACAGGGGTCTTTGCGTTTATCAAAAGGTAGATTACTATAATCATTGACTGCTGAGACTCGTGTACCCAATCTATTTCATTGATCCATTACTCTATTCCTCAGCCAGTACCAAGTAGTTTTGAGGACTGCTGCTTTATAATACAGATTAACATCTGGTATAGCTAGTCCACCTTCCCCAGCATGTCTTTTCATTAATTCCCTTGATATTCTGGAACTCTTGTTCTTCCAAATGAATTTTGCTACTATTTTTTCTAGCTCTATAAAGTACTTTTTTGGTAAATTGATTGCTATGGCACAAAATATATAATTTAATTTACATAAAATTGTCATTTTCATTATATTAGCTAAACTCAGCCACAAGCAATTGATGTTTTTTTTTTTTTTTCCAATTAGTTACATCAGACTTTATTTGTGTGAAAAGTGTTTGGTAGTTGTGTTCATATAGGTCCTGGGTTTGTTTTGGTAGTTAGATTCCCAAACATTTTATAATGTCTACAATAACTTTAAATGGTATTTCTCTTTCTATCTCTTGCAGTTGAATTTCATCAGAAATATACAGGAATTGGAAGGATTTATGTGGATTTATTTTTATATCCTGCAACTTTTACAAATTTATTTATTGCCTCAAGTAATTTTTTACTTGATTCTTTAGGATTCTCTATGTATACCATCATAGCATCTGCAAAGAGTGATAGCTTGGTCTCTTCTTTGCCTAATTTGATTCCTTTGATTTCTTTTTCTTCTCTAATTGCTACTGCTAACATGTCTAGTACCAGACTGAATAAGAGTGGTGATAGTGGACACCCTTGTTTCACTCCTGATCTTATTGGAAATGCTTCTAGTTTAACCCCATTGCATATAATACTTGCTGATGGTTTTAAATAGATGGTATCTACTATTTTAAGGAAGGCTCCATTTATTCCTATACTTTCTATTGTTTTTAATAGGAATGGATGTTGTATTTTGTCAAAAGCCTTTTCTGCATTTATTGAGATAATCATGTGCTTTCTGCTAGTTTTGTTGTTGATATGATCAATTATACTGATGGATTTCCTAATATTAAACCATCCTTGCATTCCTGGAATAAACCCTACCTGATCAAAGTGTATTATTCTTCTGATAAGTTGTTGTAGTCTTTTAGCTAATATTTTATTTAACATTTTTGCATCTAAATTCATGAGAGAAATTGATCTATAATTTTCTTTCTCTGTTTTATCTCTTCCTGATTTAGGAATCATTACCATATTTGTGTCATAGTAAGAATTTGGTAGGACTCCTTCTTCACTAATTTTCCCAAACAGTTTGTAGAGTATTGGAATCAATTGCTCTTTAAATGTTTGATAGAATTCACTAAATGTTTGATAGAATTCACCATCTGGCCCTGGGGATTTTTTCTTAGGGAGTTCACTGATGGCTTGTTTGATTTCTTTTTCTGAGATGGATTTATTTAAGTAATTTACTTCCTCTTCCGTTAATCTGGGCAACTTGTATTTTTGTAAATATTCATCCATTTCACTAAGATTATCATATTTATGTGCATACAGCTGGGAAAAATAATTCCTAATTATTGCTTTGACTCCCTCTTCATTGGAGGTAGATTCACCCTTTTCATTATTGATACTCATAATTTGGTTTTCCGCTTTCTTTTTTTTTATCATATTGACTAAAGATCTATCAATTTTATTGGGTTTTTTTTTCATAAAACCAGCTCTTAGTTTTATTTATTAATTCAATAGTTTTCTTAATTTCAATTTTATTAATCTTTCCTTTGGTTTTCAATATTTCTCATTTAGTACTAAATTGAGGATTTTCAATTTGTTCTTTTTCTAGCTTTTTCAATTGCGTGTCCAATTCATTGACCCCCCTTTTCTAATTTATTCATGTATGCACTCAGGGATATGAAACTTCCCCTAATAATTGCCTTTAATGCATCGCCCAAATTTTGGTATGTTGTCTCATTATTATCATTCTCTTGAATGAAATTATTGATTGTTTCTATAATTTCTTGTTTGACCCACTCATTATTTAGGATTAAATTGTTTAATTTCCACTTAGTTTTTAGTTTATCTTTCCATGGCACTTTATTGCATATAAATTTATTGCATCATGATCTGACAATGATGCATTTAATATTTCTGCCTTTCTGCACTGAATTGTGAGGTTTTTATGCCCTAGTACATGGTCTATTTTTGAGTATGTACTATGCACCGCTGAGAAGAAAGCAAATTCCTTTTTATCCCCATTCAGTTTTCTCCAGAGATCTATCATATCTAGTCTCTATAAAATTCTATTTGCTTACTTATCTTCTTTCTTGTTTACTTTGAGGTTAGATTAATCTAGTTCAGAGAGGGGGAGATTAAGGTTCCCCACTAATATAGTTTTGCTATCTATTTCTTCCTCTAATTCCTTTAACTTCTCCTCTAGCAATTTGGATGCCATACTATAAGTCATTTTTTATTAGAAAAATGCAAATTAAAACAATACTGATGTAATACAACACACTAACCAGATTGGTTAGTGTGATAGAAAAGGGAAATGAAAAATGCTGGTTATGTGGGAAAATTGTGACACAAATTCACTTTTGGTAGAGTTGTGAATATATCCAATCATTCTGGAAAGTGATGTGGAACAATGTCCAAAATGCAAACATATGGTGCATACCTATTGATCCAGCAATACCACTGCAAGGTATATATCCCAAAGAAATCATAGAAAAAGAGCTACTTAGGCAAAAAATATTTATATCTGGCATCCTTGTGGTGGCAAAATATTGGAAACTAAAGGGAGGCCCATCAGTTGGGGAATGGCTGAATACACTGTGGATATGAATGTAATGCAATGCTATTATGAAATAAGAAATGATGAACCAGAAAATTTCAAATTCTCAATGTTGGAAAACTTATATGGACTGGTGCAAAGTGAAATAAACAGAACCACAAAAGCACTGTACATAGTTTAAGCAATATTGTGTGATGATCAACTATAAATGACTCAACTCTTCTCAGCAGCACAAAGATCCAAGAAAAGTACAAAGGTCTCATGAAGCAAGATAATATCTACATACAAATAAAGAACTGATAGATTCTGAATGTATATCAAAATATTTTTTCACTTACTTCATTCTTTCATACTTTTTTTCTGTTTGATCTCTTCTTTCAAAAGTGTGACTAATATGTTACAGTGTTCTCCTGGTTCTGCACACTCCACTCAGAATTGCATCATGTAAGTCTTTCCAGGTTTTTCTGAAATCTGCCTGCTAATTTCTTTTTATGCTTCTCTTCAGTCTTATATTTGAAGAACAAATTTTCTGGTCAGTTCAATTTTTCACCAAGAAAGTTGGGAAGTCCCTATTTCATTGAATGACCATCTCACTCTAGAAAGATTATGCTCATTTTTCCTCAGTAGTTGATTCTTGGTTACAATCCAAGTTCCTTCACTTTCAAAATATCATATTCCAAGCCCTCTGTTCCTTTATTGTAGAACCTGACAGGTCTTGTGTAATCCTGACTATGGCTCCATAATATTCAAATGGTTTCATTCTGGTTACTTGCAATATTTTCTACTTGACCTGATAATTCTGGAATTTGACTACAATATTCCTTGGAAGTTTCATGTTGGTATCTCTTTCAGGAGGAATTTGATGGATTCTTTCAATGACTATTTTAACCATCTGGTTAAAATATCATATATAATAATATATACTATATAATACATATATAATATATAATACATCATCCTCTATTCAGGGCAGTTTTCCTTCATAATTTCTTGAAAGATGCTTTCCAGACTATTCTTTTTCATCATGGCTTTCAAATAGCCCAATAATTATTAAATTATCTCTTGTGGATGTATTTTCTTGTTTTTAATGTCATTTTCTATTTATTTTTAATTTATTTATTTATCGTTTTGCTTTTTGGAAGGCAATTGGGGTTAAGTGACTTGCTCAAGGTCACATGGCTAGATTTTGTGTTAAATGTCTGAGGCCAGATTTGAACTCAGGACCTCCTGACTCCAGGGCTGGTGCTCTATTCACTGTGCCACCTAGCCACTCCACCTGGATGTATTTTCCAAGACAGTTGTTTTTCCAATGAGGTATTTTACATTTTCTTCTTTTTTTTATTCTTTTGATTATGTTTGACTGATTCCTAATCTCTATGATGAATCCATTCACTTCAACTTGTCGAATTCTAATTTTTAACAAACTGTTTTCTTCAATGACTTTTTGTACCTTCTTTTACATTTGGCCAGTTCCACTTTTTAATGAGTTGTTTACATCAGTAGTTTTTCTTTTTCATTTGGCCAATTGTATTTTTAAGTAATTTTTTCTTTAGCTGATTTTTAAATTTTTAAGAAAATTTTAAATTTTAAAGAGTATCTTCCTTTTCCAAGCTGTTGACTCTCTCTTGCATACTTCTCATTTCTTTTCCAATTTTCTTCTACCTCTCTTATTTGAGTTTTAAAATTCTTCTTGAGATCTTCAAATAGTATTTTCTGGGCTTAAGAGCAGTTTATATTTCCCTTTGAGATTTCAGTTGTGAGTATATTTAAAATGGTGTTCTCTTCTTAGTTTGTGTTTTGATCTTCCCTGTCCCTATAATAAGAGTCTATGGTCAATGCTCCTTTTTTTTTATTTTTGTTCGTGATACTTGCCTATTTCCTAGTCTTTAACGTTGAGCTTCACTGCTGGAGCATGGGTCTAAAGTTCTTTTACTGGGGGCCAGGAGTCTGGTCACTGGCTTTGTGTACTAGGACCTCAGGTGCTTGTAAGTGGGAGCTGCAGAGGCCTGGCAGCTTACCTCGTACTGAGCTGGGGTCCTAGTGGTGGTGTCTGGTGTGCGTTGAGGCTGGGTGGATTTTTCTGCACTTACCCAGGGCTACACTGAAGCAAGTGGAGGTCTGGCTGCTGTAGGGCACTTGACCACCAGAGCTGTACCAGAACACCAGAAGTTGGGCTGATGGAGGAAGTCTGCCTACTTAGGTCTATGACAAAGCACTTGGTGGTTCCCTGAGCTAAATTCTTCAGGTACCTCTGGTTATGCTAAGGCACATGGGGGTCCTGACATTGGCATTTTCCTGCTCCTCCACACTGGGGTTCAAGATCTCCCACTAGTTTGCTGACATGGGACTTGCCACCAGCTTGCTGGCATGCTTTCTGTCCTGGAATGTATTCCCCTTTTTCCCAAGTGAAACAGAAAAGATTTCTCCACCCTGTTTTTTTCCACTGGCTCCACTTTTCCAGGATTTTTTTCCTGGGGTACTATTTTTGTTTGTTTTTTAAACATCAATATGAGACAATGATAACAATTCACTGTTAAATCCAACATCTTGGTTCCCAGAACTCTAAATTTCATGATTCACCCATCAGAGAAGAAATTATGAGTCATCCTTTAATATACTTTCAATTTATTGTATTCTGGTTTTATTTATGGTGAGAATTTATGTTGGATATGCTTGTTTCTCAAGCATTCCTTCAACTTTTGGTTGCTGGAAAAGTATGGAAAATTTTCATATGAGGGTCTAAAAATGGTACTATGTAATCACAGAGTAATATATGTGAATTTCTGGGCACTTATTTTCTGCAGGGGGACCTTTTATTCTAATTGACTGGATGAATTTACTGAAGGTGTGAGTCACAAAAAAAATGTTGCTATAATTTAGTAGATATCAGTAGTGAGGTGAAGGTGTTAATCCACCTTCTTAAATATCTGGCTTACAGTTAGGGACTATTTTATGTGCTACACTGAACAAACTAAACTTTTTTATGTGCAAAAAATTTAACCGTTACATTATACAGCATTATATATATTTTCAATAAACTCTTTACATGATTCCATATGTTGATAACCAAGACCCTTTAGACATTCAATAAATTAGTGATGATTTACATATATTGGAGGTAAATCCAGTAAAAGTATTTCTATATACTATTGTGATGGATGATACGCAGCACTACAAATCAAAGACAGGCACTGATGAACAGTTTTGTAATAGACATTCCTTTGGTAGTATGAAAAGTGAGTATTTTTAATGTTACACCAAGATTAAACAAAGTACCATTTGTTACCTATATGTCTCCAGTTTATGTAATTCAATTTTGAGTGTCAGCCCAGTGAAACAAGTGTTGTATTAAACAAAGAAAAATTGCAAAAATGTTTTATTTTTAACTATGAGAATTAAGTATTTAAATGTAATATTATTGACAGGTTTTCATCTTGAAATAAGATCTACCAGTAAAACTGAAATAATTCTAAGCAATTGTCACCTTACATCAGGCAATCTATTTTTATATTTACCTCTAACTGCTCTCTGAAACCTATTATTTTCAGCATCCTATACCAGCTCTCTTTGCCCAAGGTAGCTAATTAAAGAGTATCTAGATACTATATACACACAGAAGAATATTGAATAATACATGAAGATTGACTGAAGTCAATTTCTTTATATTTTTATCTTTTATTCATTAGGTTTTTTTTTTTTTTGGAAAGCTAAATGGGGTAGGAAAAAATGGAGTTAAGAGAAATGAATACAGGAATTCTTGGCAGTTTAAAAACTCATGAAATAGCAATGAATTGAACATCTGGATCTAGAAAATTAATAGGATATTAAAGGGCTGTATCTGTTATAAGCTAATATCATTATATCATATGATGTGTCCTGGACTTCTTAAAAAACAAAAAAACTACATTTGAAAAATACCTTCTTATTTTCTGATAATTATACTTCATTCATGTTAGGAGAAAAATGCTACCATTAGTAAAAATTAATTTGTATTTAGTAGTATTTCCTTATAAAAAAAATTTTTTTAAATCACCTTACTATAGAAATCAATATTCTTACAAGCCTGAGAGAAAGATTGGTATTCCAATATCCAATGGAGCTCTTCTCTCTTCAATGTAGAAATTCCATCCAGTAGTGCCAATTTCAATGTATACATGTTTTCTGGCTCTGTGAAACTCCTGCATATATACTCTTATAAATCCATTATTTTATGGGGGTGCAGCTAGGTGGTGCAGTGAGTAGAGCACCAGCCCTGAAGTCAGAAGGACCTGAGTTCAAATCCAGCCTCAGAAACTTAACAAAAAAACTAGCCTTGTGACTTTGGGCAAGTCATTTAATCCCAAATGCCCTACCTATCCCCTCCAAAAAGAAAAAAAATACAAAATAAAACCAAAAACATTATTGTATAGGACAGGGAAGGGTGACAGCCACTCTGTATATTGAAGTTCTTCTTCAAATATTCCTGATAACTAAATTCAACAGTGGAGGGTATGGGTGGTCAGATAGTTACTCCTTATAGTTACCACGTGGAAATCCCATCTTATTTTTCAATCTTATATTTTAACGATGTTTGTTATTCTTTTCATAATTATTTAATTATAAGATGTTGCAGGGGCAGCTAGGTGGTGCAGTGAGTAAGAGCGCCGGCCTTGGAGTTGGGATGACCCGAGATCGAATCCAGCCTCAGAAAATGAGCACCCACACATAAATAATGACTAGCCTTGTAACCTTGAGCAAGTTACTTAACCCCAATTGCTTAAAAAAAAAAAAAGATGTTGCAATGTATTTGTGGCCATAATGAGACTTTTAAAAGCTCTTGACATGATCAGATTGAATTCTTCAGTGAATACATGTGCCATGAATCACAGTACTTGTAATCTCTGGGAGAATAAAAAGATGGACCTATATATTGGGAAGAAACTTCAGGTCATTTTTTTAAGTTTTCATAAGGCAATGTGAAACTTTCTAATACTGCTATTTAAATTGCAAGCAATGGGCCTCCATTTATGAAAGTGATATGACAGGTCATAGAAATACCACATCTAAACCACTAAATACAAGAAAATAACTGAAAATGGTCCCAGAATGTTTAATGATAAAGAAATTATTATGAGGAAAAATAAATTTTTCTACTCAATTCTCAAAAGTCAGTGAAGGTACCCAAAAAAAAATCCATCTGGCAAAAAGTTTAAAAAAATTCCAACATTCTGGGAAATCAGTGAAAAAGACAATTACAGGACTCTCTTAGCTGCTGCTGAGGAAGAATTCTCTTACTTTGCCCTGCTTGGTTCTGGGTATATACATATACATATACATACACATACACATACACATACATATACATATACATATGTATGTATGTATATATGTGTGTGTGTATGTGTATTCCCTCCAACTGTCCTTATACTAAACAAGTATTATGAGTTAAAATGATCATTTTTCCATGTAGGAATATAAATAGTTCAAATTTAATAAGGCCCTTATGATTTATTTCTCCTGTTTACCTTCTCATACTTCTCTTGTTTCTTGTATTTGAAAGTTAAGTTTTCTGTTCAGCTGTGGTTTTTTCTTCAAGAATCTTGAAAATCCTCTATTTCATTCATTGAATGACCACATTTTCCCCTGAAGCATTATTCCCAGTTTTGCTTAGTAGGTGATTCTTGGTTTTAATCCTAGCTCCTTTGACCTCTGAAGTATCATATCCCAAGCCCTTTGATCCCTTAATGTAGAAACTTCTAGGTCTTGTGTTATCCTGATTGTGCTTCCACAATACTCAAATTGTTTCTATCTGACTGCTTGCAGTATTTTCTCCTTGACCTGGGAACTCTGGAATTTGTCTACAATATTCTCCTAGGAGATTTCTTTGGGGGATCTTTATCAAAAGGTGATCAGTGAATTCTTTCAATTTCTATTTTGCCCCTGGTTCTAGAATATCAGGGCAATTTTGCTTGATGATATCTTAAAAGATGGTATCTAGGCTCTTTTTTATCATGGCTTTCAAGTAGTCCAATAATTTTAAAATTTTCTCTCCTGGATCTAGTTTCAAAGCCTTTGGTTTTTGCATTGCCTTTCATGTTTTCATTTGTTTGAATCTGTTTTATAATATCTTGACTTCTCATAAAGTCATTAGCCTCCATTTCCTCCAATCTAATTTTAAAGGAATTATTCTCTTCAGTGAGTTTTTCCTTTTCCTTTTCCATCTGGGAAATTAAGCTTTTGAAGGTATTCTCCTCATTGCCTTTTTGGGCCTCTTTTGCCATTTGAGTTAATCTGTTTTTTAAGGTGTTACTTTCTTCAGTCAAGCTATTGACTCACATTTCATGATTTTCTTACATCATTCTCATTTCTCTTCCGAATTTTTCTTCCACTTCTTTTACTCAAGAATGATTTTCAAAATCTTTCTTGAGCTCTTCCATGGCCTTTAATATTTTTTTCTTGGAAGCTTTTGATCCAGGAATTCTGACTTCATTGTCTTCTTCTTCTTCCATGCTTTGATCCTCTTTGTCCCCCCCAAAAAAAAACGATTCTATGGTCAGATTGTGTTTCCTCTGCTTGCTCATGTTGGCAGTCAATTACTTGACTTTTGAGCTTTTTGCCATGGTATACCTCTGCTTACAGAATGGAGAGAGCTTTGTACCAGCTCACTTGGGTTTTCACAGTTGCTGGAGCTATTAGGAGAGTGCACTCACTACAGATAACACAAGTTCTGGCACCCTGGCCACACACCCCAGGACCGCCACCTAAGACCACATTCCATATCCAAGAAGGTCAAAGCAATAGCAATTACCCTCTGACTGTTTGCTTGGTCCCCCTGTGATCTTCTAGCCAGGAGCTCTGGAGGCAGCCACATGGCAGTCAATGAAGCCGCCATGCCTCCAATACTTCTCGCCCTAGTGCCAGGAGCCAGACCCTGCTCTTTCATCCCCTTCTTCCAACAGAGTTCCTGAAAGGCCTTTTATTTTCTCTTTGGTGTTTATGGGTTGAGATGTCTGGAAACCACCACAGCTGCCAGTGATTCACTCTCCTAAAGTCTGCTCAGTATACTACTGGTCCTAACTGCCCATGTGGGACTTGGTTGGCTCCTGGCCTGGTGTGATAGTCCCTTCCTGTCAGCCTGCCTGGCTGCCTTCAGCAGGAGATTTGTTTCTCTCTGTAACTTTGTGGGTTCTGTAGTTCTAAAATTTGTTTAGAGTCATTTTTACAGGTATTGGTGTTGGCTGGAGACAGAGCCACAAGGAGATCCTGTTTTTACTCTGCTGTCTTGGCTCCACACTCTGTAAATTAGAAATTGTAAGAATCCACCAAATACCTTTTGAAAAACATCCCAAAAAGAAACTCCTAGGAATATTATAACCAAATTTCAGTGTTCCCAGATCAAGAAGAAAATATTAAATGCAGTCAGAAATAAACAATTTGAATATTGTGGAAACACAAGCAGGATAACACAAGATCTAGCAGCTTCTACATTAAGAGATCTAAAGCATTTGAATATGATATTCCAAAGGTCATAGGAGCTAGAATTAAAACCAAGAATCACATACACAGCAAAAATGAGTATAATACTTAAGGGGAAATACAGATATTCAATGAAAAAGAGAACTTTCAAACCTTCTTAATGGAAAAAATAGAGATGAAGAAAAATTTTGATTTTCTGATACAAGAAGCAAGAGAAATATGAAAAGGTAAACAGGAAAGAAAAATCATAAGGAACTTATTAAAGTTGAACTGTTTACATCATTTCATGGAAAGATATTTCTGACTCATGAGGGCTTTTTCAGTATTCCAATAGTTGAAGGGAATTTATACACATAAATACACACACCTACATAGATACAAACATGCACACACATATGTATGTATATATGTATGTAGATGTGTGTGTGTATGTGGAGAGTTCAGAGATGAAGAAATTAATACCCTATATAGTCATATTAAATGCTCTAGAAGGCAGAGCCAAGACGGCAGAATAAAAACAGGACCTGTGCATGGCTCTAGCTTCAACCACCTCCAATACATATAAAAAATGATTCAAAACAAGTTTAAGCGCTGCAGAACCCACAAAGTGACAGAGAAAATTAAATCTCCCACTGAAGGCAGCCTGGCAGGCCAACAGGAATGGTCTATCACACCAGGCTGGGAGCCAAGCACAGTCCCGCATGAGTCCCGTGGTTCTGGCCCCAGGGATACTCTTACCAGCAGTGCCCACAACAGACTTCAGGAGAGTGAATCACCAGCAGGCTGTGATGGTTTCCAGACTTCTCACCCCATAAATACCAAAGACAAAGTAAAAGGTCAGTGGGGAACTCTGTCAGAACAGGAGGATAGAAGAGAGAAGTCTGGCACCTATCCCTGGGGTTAGAAGTGGCAGTGGCATGGTTGCTGTAGCTGCTGGCAGGTGGCTGGCTCCAGAGCTACTGGCCTACAGATTGTGGGGGACCAAGCAATCATTCAAAGTGTAATTGTACTTGCTTTGAGCTATTTAGATCTGGATTGTGGAATTAGGTGGTGGTCCTGGGGTATGTGGCCAGTGTACCAGTGCTTCTGGTGTCTATAGAGAGGGGACCCTCCTAATAGCTCCAGGAGCCGCAAAAACCCTGGCAATTTGGGACAAAGCTCTCTACATTCTGTAAGTAGAGTTCAACCATGGAAAAATTTCAAAAGTCAAGTAATTGATTGCCAACACGAACAAGCAGAGGAAGCACAAACAGACCATAGAATCCTTTTTTTGGTGACAAAGAGGATTAAAGCATGGAATGGGAGGAAGACGATGAAGTCAGAACTCCTGCATCAAAAGTATCCAAGAAAAACATGAACTGCTTACAGGCCATGGAGGAGATCAAGAAGGATTTTGATAATCAAGTAAGAAAAGTGGAGGATAAATTGGAAAGAGAAATGAAAATGATGCAAGAAAATCACGAGGACTTGCAGCTACTTGTCTGTTCAACACAGGCTCGGGCCCAGTTGGGTAGCCATAGGCTTAGACGAGGAACCTGAGTCCCAAAGAGGTTGAAAATGGACCAGTCCTATGGGAGGACAGATGCCATAATTCATTTGTTTACATTTATTAAAGTCTTCATGTGCCACAACCCATTCCTCTTAACTCCTTCCCCCAGGATCTGAGAAAAGATGGGATCACGAGCATGACCAAAGACTGAACTGAGCAAAGGGCAGCCCAGGCCTGCTGAGAAGCTGGGAAGCCCCCTTTTTTAAATCAGAGTGAATATAGACCCAGTTCCCTATGAAACAGAGATAGCTTTACCCAAATGATTTTGAGTCCCAGCTACAAAGCAGGGAGTGAAGTGGCAGTTAGATTCCCATAGTGCTAGCTCCTACACAAGGCCTCTCACAAGGCTCCTCAGAGGGCCCCAAGAACCTAGTGTAAAGGTATGACCATTGTGAAACCTCGCCCTGCACCTGCCTTGTAACCAAGATGTAACTAAAACAAAGAACTGCCCCGTTAGCTTGCAGCACCCCCTTAGTTTACATCCCTATGTAGCAACAGTTGCCTTGCTGACCACTGTTTGTTTCAGGAAGTACTTTTTACTGTATATAAGCTTGCTGGACAGACTTCTAAGGGCTGCTTCCCCCTTTGGGGACAGCCGCCGGCTAATAAAAGTACCCCCCAATATATTAATTGGCTATGCCGTCTTGTACGTGCAATAATTGTCCATTACACCTTCTCCTACCCTCCTTCCTCACTCCCACCTCACCCCATCCTAATATTTTACCATGACAAGCAGAGGCACAGTTTAGCCCAAGGGCCAGCCCCAGGCCAGCAAGATCTGCCAGTTTAAACTTGTCCTGCTGGGGGAATCTGCAGTAGGCAAGTCTAGCTTAGTGCTGTGTTTTGTAAAGGGGCAGTTCCATGAATACCAGGAGAGAACCATTGGAGCTGCCTTCCTCACACAGTCAGTTTGTCTGGATGACACCACAGTCAAGTTTGAAATCTGGGACACAGAAAGACAGGAACATTACCACAGCTTGGTATCTATGTACTAATAGGAGGGTGCCCAGGCTGCTATTATGGTCTATGATATCACTAACCAGGAAATCTTTGTCCAAGCAAAGACATGGGTGAAAGAACTACAGCTACAGGCCAGTCCCAGCATTGTCATTGCCCTTGGGGGAAAAAAGGCTGACTTGGCCAACAAGGACATGGTGGAATAAGAAGACGCCTAGGCATATGCAGATGACAACAGCTTATTTTTTATAGAAATGTTAGCCAAGACAGCCATGAATGTGAATTACCTCTTTTTGGCTATAGCTAAGAAATTGCCCAAGAGCAAACCTCAAAACATGGGGGGTACTGCAGGTTGAAGCCAATGTGTAGATCTCCATGACCAGTCACAGCAGAACAAGAGCCAGTGTTGTAGCAACTGATGGAGTGGCTGGAAGAGGATGAGTGTGGAGCAAGCTTGAGAGCTAAGACATAGCTTTAGTTCCCACCTCTCAGCACACAGCCCCCTCAGTAACATCACACTTCTCCCTGGCTCCCAAAGGCCACATCCCAACAACTCCATCATGGTACTTGTTAATGTTTCAGCAACTAAAAACAACAGGCAGCTGTTGCCATTGGCCTCCCACCCTCTGCCCCGGGATTCAAGGGCTGCTTAGTTCCCTCTGGAACTTACCTTCCAAAACCAAATTCCTTTACTTTTTATTATAGGTGCAAGACAATAACTCACTTATCTATTCTTTTCTTCCCATGCTTCATCCCTATATCTTCAGGTAACATTTTTGTCATTTGCTCCTTCTGCTTTGCATCAATAACTTGTTTTGGTCCCTTTCCCCACCTTGATGTTCCCCTCTCCCCAGGCTTGGAGAGGATAACTTGAGACACAAGAAGTGGTTAACAACACATCCACATTGGTAACCTGAGTTGGGGAGGTGGGAGGAATAAGGGTCTGGCAGGAAAATAGCTGTTTTTTTCTCATTATGTAATGGGGATTTTCCCACATTTATATAAAAAAAAAAAAAGAAAATCATGAAAAGTGAGTCAACAGCCTGCTAAAGGAGACCCAAAACAATACTAAAGAAAATAACATCTTAAAAAATAGACTAACTGAAATGGCAAAAGAGGCAGGCCCAAAAAGGCAATGAGAAGAAGAATGCTTTCAAAAGCTGAATTTGCCAGAAGGAAAAGGAATTTCAAAAACTCACTGAAAAGATAAATTCTTTTAAAATTAGATTAGAGCAAAGGGAAGCCCATGACTTCATGAGGAATCAAGATATGATAAAACACATCCAAACAAATAAAAACATAGAAGACAAGGTGAAATACCTCATTGAAAAAACCACTAACCTGGAAAATAGATCCAGGGGAGAGAATTTTAAAATTATTGGATTACCTGAGAGCCATGATCCAAAAAAGAGCCTAGACAGCATCTTTCAAGAAATTCTTAAACAAAATTGCCCTGATATTCTAGAACCAGGAGGCAAAATAGGAATTGAAAGAATTCACTGAACACCTCTTGATAAAGATCCCCCAAAGAAAATGTCTAGGAATATTATAGCCAAATTCCAGAGTTCCCAGGTCAAGGAGAAAATACAGTCAGGAAGAAACAATTTGAGTATTGTGGAAACACAATCAGTATAACACAAGACCTCGCAGCTTCCACATTAAGGGATCAGAGGGCTTGGAATATGATACTCCAGAGGTCAAAGGAGGTAGGATTAAAACCAAGAATCTCCTACTCAGAAAAACTGAATATAATGCTTCATTCAGTGAAATAGAGGATTTTCAAGCTTTCTTGATGAAAAAACCAGAGTTGAACAGAAAATTTGACTTTCAAATACAAGAAGCAAGGGAAGCATGAGAAGGTCAACAGTAAAAAGAAATCATAAGGATCTTATTAAATTTGAACTTTTTACATCCCTACATGGGGTGGTGAGAGAGGAATATATTGGGAGAAGGAGATAGGGAGAGATAGAATAGGGTAAACTATCTCATATAAAAAAGGCAAGAGAAAATTGTTACAATGGAGGGGAAGAGCAGGAAGGTGAAAGGGAATGGGTCAACCTTACTCTCACTGAATTTGACTGAAAGAGGGAACAACATATATACTCAGTTGGGTATCTTACCCTACAGAAAAATAGGGGGCAAAGGTATAAGAGGGGGATGATAAAAGGGAGTGTAGATTGGGGGAGAGGGTTTTTAGAAGCAAACCCTTTTGAAAAGGGATAGGGTCAAAGGAGAAAATAGAATAAGAGGGAGGCAGGATAGGATGGAGGGAATTATAGTTAGTCTTTCATAATATAACTACTATGGAAATGTTTTGTGCAACTACACGTGTACAACCTATATTGAATTGCTTTTCTTCTCAGTAGGGGTGCGTGAGGAGAGAAGAGAAAATCTGGAACTCAAAGTTTTTAAAACAAATGTTTAAAAATTGTTTTTTAAATGCAACTGGGATATAAGATAGACAGACACTGGAGTATAGAAGTGCATCTTGCCCTACTAGGAAATGGGGGTGGGGATGGGGGAGGATATAAGAGATAAAAAATTGGGGGAAAAGTAGTATTCAGTAGGCTCGCTATTTTGTAGTGGCATAGGGGAAAGACAGGGAGAAAAATTTGTAACTCAAAATTTTGTGGAAATGAATGTTGAAAACTAAGAATAAATATATAAATTGGAAAAAATGTTCTAAATCACTATTGATTAGAGAAATGGAAATTAAAATAACTGAGGTATTACTTCATACCTTTGATTTTGGTTAATATGACAGAAAATATTAATGATAAGTTTTAGAAATGGTTTAGGTAAAATGGAACAGCAACATTGTTGGTGGAGTTGTGAACTGAGCCTACCATTCTGGAGAGCAAATTGGAACTATGCCCAAAAGGCTAGAAACATACCTTTTGATTCAGCAATACAACTACTAAATCTGTATCACAAAGAATTTATTAAAAATTGACAAGGACTCACATGTACAAAATATATTTATGGCAGCCCTGTTTGTGTTGAAAAGAATTGGAAATTGAGGGGATGTCTATCATTTGGAGAACCGTTGAACAATTTGTACTATATGAGTATAATGGAATACTATTGTGCTATAACAAATAATGAGGAGATGGATTTCAGAAACACCTAGAAAGTGTTACATGAACTAATGCTGAGTGAAATGAGCAGAACTAGGAGAACATTGTACATAATAGCAGTAACATTGTGTGATGATCAGCATCTATTAACTTAACACTTCTCAGCAAACAATAATCTATGACGATTCCAAAAGATTCATGATAGAAAATAATATTCACATCCAGAGAAAGAGCCATGGAATCTGAATGCAGACTAAAGCATACTATGTTTACCTTTTGTTTGTTTGTTTGTTTGTTTTCTTTTTGGAGGGCAATTGGGGTTAAATGACTTATAGATCACATTGGTCGTTTTTGCGTTGTGTCTGAGGCCGAGTTTGAACTCAGGTCCTCCTGACTCCAGGGTCAGTGGTCTATTCACTGTGCCACCTAGCTGCCCCATTTTTACCTTTGTTTTGTTATTGTTGTCTTTCTTCCATTTTTTCTTCCCTTTTTTCTGATTCTTCTTTCACAATGTGACTAATGTGGAAATGATTAATATTATACTTGTATAACTTGTATCAGATTACTTCCAATCTTGGAGGGAGTTAGGCAGAAAACTTGGAACTCAAAATCTTATAAAAGTTTATGTTGAAAATTATCTTCACATGTAATTGGAAAAAATAAAACACCCTTAAGTGGGAAAAAAACAGAAAGGGAAAAAAATAGAATGGAATAAAAAGAAATCAAAGACTCCAAGAAAAAATAAGAAATCTGGGAACAAAGTCAACATTGGAGGTAAATGGAAAGAAATTCAGTGTATGTTCTAACAAAACAACTTATATTTTTAAGCAGTTCAAGTTGATACAATTTACAAATTATCCCACATCATGAAAGCTACAAAAAATATGGACATTGTATTTCATGGAATTCTAGAAGAAACTTTGCCATTTGAATTAACCACGTAAGGCAAAAATAGAAAATATCTAAAGATCACTTCTTGAAACCCCAAAATGAAAAGTAATAGGACTGTCACAGAAAAAAAAAGTTCTAAATCAAGAAACAGTACAACAAGCTATGTGGGGATGGGGAGTAGAGTTGAGGCAGGAGACATGGGGACAGGTTGAAAAGAGTTTAAATAGCAGGGAGCCAGGGTAGCACACAAGACAACTAGGTAATTGTCTTGAAGTAGAGAAAATCTTCAAATAAAATTTCTAAAAATTCAAAAGAAAAAGTATTTAAGAACATCTCACACAACCCCACAGAATTCAGTACAATCATAAGAGGGGGGAGAGGAAAAATAGAATTTTAATAAAATAAAGGACTTTTTTAAGGAGTTCAGTACTTACAAAAGCAAACATGTGAGGCAAAAGTTATATGGAAAAGTAAATAAATTTGAAGCAATGAAAAGGGAATAAGTGATGATGAAGTATTTACTTACTAAAAGAAATGACAGGACAAGTATTTCTTCGGAATACAAATGTCTTCAAAGTTCAAACTGAAGATACATAAGACAAAAATAGAGCATGGTTCTTAGTTCTATGTTGGTTATATTTTTCCAAGAAATTAAAACAAATAAAAGGATTGGAGAAGGACTAGACCATTAAAAAATGAGGAAGAAGGAAAAAGAAATATTTTGTATAAAATATTTGACTTGAAGGAAAAGTGAAGCAGGGAACAGGGAATTTATGGTCTCCTTTTTACTTAAACCAATGAGAGTTGAATGAAATGCACAAATTCACTAAATTTGATGTAAAAATGCATTAAACCGGGGGGGCTAGGTGGCGCAGTGAGTAAAGTGCCGGCCCTGGAATCAGAAGGACCTGAATTCAGATCTGGCCTCAGACACTTAACACACACAAACAAACAAACAAACAAAAAAACCTAGCCATGTAACCTCGGGCAAGTTACTTAACCCCAATTGCCCTCCAAAAAGCAAAAAAAAAAAAAAAAATGCATTAAACTTAGCAAGGAAGCTGGCAAAAAGAGGGGAATGCAATTCTGGAGTAAAACAGAGTACAATCTTGGAGGTAGTAGTTACAGCGAAACAAAATTCTAAAAGATAGAATAAAAAATAAAGCATACAAATCCAAGATTGAGGTTTGGGCTTGGTGAAGAAAGAGGAAATAGAGGAATAGGAACAAATTATTTCATTTATACAATAATAGTGCTGATCAAATACCTTCTCTTTCTCTAAGTCCTTTGTGAGATAATTTTCAGGCTGTGAGGAAAAGAAGAAAAAGCGCAAGAGAATATGATGGAAGGAAATAATTAATAACCATAACAGTAAATACAAATGGAACAGATTCACACATACAAAGGAGGAATATAGTAGAGTAGATTATGTAGCAGGACCTAGCAAAGTGTTCTTTATAAGAAACACACTTGAGAAACGAAAATTCAAATAGGTAAATTGAGTTAATGTAGCAATTTATACCATGTTTTATAGGAATTCTATAAAATTAAAAGTAGCAATAGTTATCTCAGAAAATTGGACACAGATAAAAAAAGATAATTAGGAAAATTACCTAATTCTTAAAGATACCAAAGATCATTAAATAATATAAACAGCATCTTGAAGGAAAAATTAATTAACTTATAGGGAGAAATAGACAGTGAAATTATTATAATTGGAGACCTCAACGTTTCTCTTTTCAAAATAAGACAAATCTAAAAAAAAAAACAGTGAAGAAATAAGGATGGGAATATTTTTTAAATGACATGGGAAATTTCTGACAATTACCAAATGCTGATTGAAAGAAGTGTACTGATTTATGATATAGGCATAGAACCTTTAATACATCAACTATCTGCTAGAACATCTACACCTCATAAACAAAACTAGAAGCCAATGGAAGGAACAATTTAAAATAAATTGATGACTTAATAATTTCAAAGAACTGTTGTCTCAGGGAACAGATCATAGAAATAATAGATGACTTCATAAAAGAATAAAATATTGTCAACAAAAATTTTGAGATCCAATCAATACAGTCCTATCTAGAAAATGTTTGAGGGGGGCAGAGCCAAGATGGCACAGTAAAAGCAGGAACCTGGCTGAGCTCCAACTCCAATGACCTCCAATACCTGTAAAATATTATTCTAAACAAACTTTACAGATACAAACCCACAAAGTGAAAAAGGGAAACAAATCTACCTCTGAAGGAAGCTTGGCAGGCTAACAGGAAGGGTCTAATGCAATGGATTGGGAGCCAAGAGCAGCTCCATGTGAGCCACCTGGACCCAGACCAAGGGCAGCCATGACAAGCAGCCCAGATGGGCCTGAGCAGACTGCAGGAGAGTGAATCATCAGTAGCTGTGGCATTTTCCATACTGCTCAACCCATAAATGCCAAAGAGAAAGTAAAAAGTCAGTAGGAAACTCTGTTGGTACTGGGTGGAGAAGTGTAGTTCAGCCCCTGCCCCTGGACAAGAAGTGAATGATGGTGTTTTGGGTAGATTTTTAAAGGTTCGGATTTGCACCCACAAATGACTCACTGCACTCAGTTTTAAAGCTAAAATGTTTTAATAATCAGAATAGGCAAGGAATAGGAGTAGTACAATAACGAAACCAACAGATAAAGAGAACTATAACACAGATTACGATAATAATAATAATAAGTACAGAAGGGAAAGTTAAAGAAAACATCACTGATCCGGGGAAGCACCAACTCGTCCTTGCAGTGGCTGGGGAATCCCGGGGAACAGCCTCAAAGTCCCTGCCGGGAAAGTCCCAGGCAGAGAGTCCTCTCCATGGGTGAGATCCCAATGAGAGGGAGAGATTGGGGAGTTTTTATGCAGGGAGAACAAAGAAGTTAAAACTTTCATAAGTTGTTTCACATGGTTTGGCTTCCTTGTGTGAATTCCAGGTGAGGCTGAAAAAATACAGTTATCAATCAGTAATGCTGGGAGAATAGCCACTTCCCATCAGCATTGTTTATTGTTCCAGGAATGGCTAGTTCCGGGAACTGAAATGCAGCCATAACACACTTGGTTACGCAAGAGGGTCAATTCTGGGGTCAATATTCAGTTATTTTAGTTCATGTACCTTTAGGGTCGAGTGAACTTATAAAAAAGGAAAGAATATTCTTTCTTCAGATGGCATGGTTACTGTAGCTACTGCAGCATGGCTGCCTCCAGAGTTCTCAGCCTGCAGACCATAAGGAGAGCAAGCAACCATTCATATGGTAATTGCTCTTGCATTAACCTGCTTGAATCTAGGTCAAAGTCTTGGGTTGTGGTTCTTGGGTGTGTGGCCAATGTAGCAGAGCTTGTGGTGGCTGTAGAAAGGGCACCCTCCTCAGACCTCTGACAAACTATAAAACCCCAGAGATTATGGAAATAGCTCTCTCCACTTTGGAAACAGAGTTCTACCATGGCAAAGAACTCAAAAGTCAAGTAATTGGCCGGCAAGATGAGCAAGCAGAGGAAGTGTAATCACATCATAGAATCCTTTTTTGGGGACAAAAAGGATCAAAAGGAACCATACAACGTCAAAACTCTTGTACCACAACCTTTCAGGACAAATATGTGCTGGTCACAGGACATAGAGAAGTTCAAGAAGGATTTTGGAAATCAAGTAAGAGAAGTGGAGGAAAAAATGGATAGAGAAATGAGAATGAGGCGAGAAAATCATGAAAAGCAAGTCAATAGCCTGCTAAAGGAGACACACACACACACAAAAAAAAATACTAAAGAAAATAACACCTTAAGAAATAGGCTAACTCAAATGGCAAAAGAGGTCCAAAAAACCAATGAGGAGAAGAATGCCTTAAAAAGCCAAATTGCCCAGATGGAAAAGGAATTTCAAAAACTAACTGAAGAGAATAATTCCTTCAAATTTAGATTGGAGCAAATGGAATCTAATGATTTTATGATAAATCAAGATACTGTAAAATAGATCCAAACAAATGAAAATGAAGAAGGCAATGGGAAATATCTCATTGGAAAAACCACTGACCTGGAAAAAAACATGCAGGAAGGAAAATTTAAAAATTATTGGACTACCTGAAAGCCATGATCAAAACAGAGTCTAGAAATCATCCTTCAAGAAATTCACAAGGAAAATTGCCCTGATATTCTAGAACCAGAGGGCAAACTAGAAATTGAAAGAATTCACCAATCTCTTCTTGAAAAGGATACCAAAAAGAAAACTTCTAGGTATATTACAGCCAAATTCCAGAGTTCCCAGATCAAGGAGAAAATATTACAAGCCACCAGGAAAAAAACAATTTGAGTATTGTGGAAACACAATCAGGATAACATAAGATCTAGAAGCTTCTACATTAAGGGATCAAAGGGATTGGAATATGACATTACAGAGGTCAAAGGAGATAAGATTAAAACCAAGAATCACCTACCCAGCAAAACTGAGTATAATATTAGGGGAAAATACGGTCATTTATTGAAATAGAGGATTTTCAAGCATTCTTGGAGAAAAACCAGAGCTGAACAGAAAATTTGACTTTCAAATACAAGAAGCAAGTGAAGCATGAGAAGTTAAACAGGAAAAAGAAATCTTAAGGAACTTGTTAAATTTGAACTATTTACATTCCCACATGGAAAGATAATACTTGCAAATCATAAGACTTTTCTCAGTATGAGGATAATTGAAAAGGATATACGTGTGTGTGTATGTATGTATGTATGTGTGTGTGTGTATATATATATATGTATGTATGTATCTATGTATATATGCATATATATATTGTATAGGAGGGTGCAGGTGTGTATAAATAAAAATGTAAGTGTATGCATATGTATGTACATGTATACATAGAGGGCACAGCATGAGTTGAATAGGAAGGGAAGATATATAAAAAATAAAATTAATAGGTGAGAGAGGGATATATTGGGAGGTGAAAGGGAGAGACAGAATAAGGTAAATTATTTCATATAAAAGAGGGAAGAGAAAACTGTTACTATGGAGGGAAAGAAAAGGAAGGTGAAAGGGAATGGGTCAACCTCACTCTCATTGAATTTGCTTTAAGGAGGAATAACATACAAACTCAATTGGGTATCTCACCTGACAGGAAGGTAGGGGGGAAGGGGATAAGATGGGATGATATAAGGGAGGGCATATTGGGGGAAAGGCTAGTTAGAAGCAAACACTTTGGAAAAGGGACAGGGTCAAAGTAGAAAATAGAATAAGTGGGGGAGCAGGATAGGATGGAGGGAAATACAGCTGGTCTCTCACAATATAACTAGAATGGAAAAGTTTTGTGTAATTATACATGTAAAACCTATATTGAGTTTCTTGTCTTCCTGAAGTGCCAGTTCAGTTCCCATAGTGCTAGCTCCTGCACAAGGTCTTGTGGATGGGTGAGAAGGGTAAAAGAGAAAGAATCTGAAAATCAAAGTTTTAAAAACAAATGTTATTTTTTTACTTTCAACTGGAAAAGAAGGTATACAGGCAATGGGGTATAGAAATCCATTCTGCCCTACTAGAAAGTTGCCAGGGTGGGAGGTGTGGGGGGAAATGGGGCAGGATATAGGAGAGAGCAGATGGAGTAAGGGGTATTCAGTAGACTCAATATCTTGGGGTGGGGGTAGGAGAAAGTTGGGGAGAAAATTTGTAACTCATAATCTTGTGGAAATGAATGTTGAAAACTAAAAATAAAGAAATAAAAGATTAAAAAAGCAACCATACATATATACATAATCAAATAAATAAAGAAAAAAGAAAAATTAAGAAAATGATTGCGAATTTGAGCTTGAAATCTTGATACTTACGAAGCTTTAGAAAATGCTTGTTTCTCTGGGATTTCATTCACTCATGTGCAAAATTAGTGGTTTAGACTTAGTGATCTTTAAATTACCATTTAACTCTAAATCCTATGGTTTTCTGGAATTGTTTCATACCCTTGATTGAGGATCAAATCATAGTTGATCTCTGTTTATACAAAGACAGGAAAAGATAGGCAATTGTCTCCCTAAATTCACCTAATTTAAAGAATCTACAGAATGAATATCTGCATGAAATAACAATCTCTAGGCATTGCATTGCTTTTCTGTGATCTATAACTAGATTTGTTTTCAGTGCTATCAATCACCTTTAATTTTTCATCTCACATAATACAACTCTGTTTAATTAGTATTACAAATAAGTACTTTTGCTACTAAGAATTATAGAACCACAGAAATGAAATTCCCTGATTTTGAAAACTTATGAGAGTCAATATGCAATTGTGAAAAGTGGTATGCATCAGGAGACCTGCACTAACTAGATCCTTTTGAGATCAAGAAAATCACACTTATTTACAAAATGAAAATATTTAGAGTGCCTGCCTCAATAATTGTGGGGGAAAACACTTTGAAAACATTAAAACACTGTTATCAACATGAGTATTACTTGCTTAGTAGGATATAAGCAGCTATATTTTTATATCTCCATCATCTCTTTTCTTTACACATATATCAATATACATAAGAATATAAGTTCATAGGATAATAGATTACAAACTAGAAGATACCATAAATGTCGTCAAATCATACCCTCTCATTTTATAAATGAGATAACTGAAGCATAAATAGATTATATTATTTGCCTGGGGTCTCATAGCTTATGGGGGAATTTGAACACAGGCCTTTCTGATTCTAATTGAGTATCAATACGCACTGCATGATACTACCTCACAGTTAATGATAACTCATATTTCCACCTTAACAAAGTGAACAAAGACCAGTATTCTTTCGATGAATGTAAAAATTAGTGTGAGTGTGTGTGTGTGTGTGTGTTTCTGAAAATAAAAGACATAAAGGAGCTTCATATATGTTATAATTTCTCAGGTTCTGGCAAAAGAATTAGCTATCTCTAAGCAATAACCATATCTCTTTCCTCATATGAAAAAAGAGCAAATTACCTGCTCTGTATCTGTATATGTGACTTTTTATGAATAAAATGAAGTTCAGGATTACAATTAACCCTAAACAATGTTTCTCTCATTTCTCACAATGATTTCATTTTTACCTACTCTCTCCTTTATAACTTGACAATCTTTTGACCAATTGAGGAAGCAATTACCTACCATTTCTGTCCAAATGAGGTTTAGGGGCTTTTGGTTAAAGTGTGACATTAAAACGAGTAAAATGAAGCAGAAAGATAAAGACTAGCATTAAAAAGGCCTATGTTTTCTTTCTTTGGGAGATAGCTGGCACTGTCCTCAAGGTTAAATGTGGTATGTCTGCGTGTAATATTTATTTCTTCTTTTTTGTTAGACTTGATGGTTTGGTTAGGGTAAAAAACAAAAGTTGTGTCAAAATAATTATTTCTCTCTATATATCAAAACCCTTTGATATTATGGTACTAGTCCAAAAGTACAGGAAAACTGATATAATTATTCTATATGCTCTCAATTCTTTCAGTACTTCTACATTTGCATAGATGGGATATAGTTTGTGCATAGAGAAGATACTGACAGTGATAGACATCTTTTGCCCAGATTTTCCTGACCGTAGAGATGAGATTCACATTCTCACTGTGTTTAAAGGATCTTGTTTTCCATGTAACAGGTGTGAAGTCTCCATTTCCAAAAGTCAAGATTTTTTTTCAAATCATATTAAGAGGATTAGTCATAGCAATAAACATAATGTATATCTTTGTTCAATTATTCTGTTCTACAGTCTATCTTGTATTTTAAGAGCCATTAACCCTAGACTGGCCACACTATATTGCAACCATATTCTTCCCCCTCAATAACACTGTCCTCCTTTTACTTTCCAAGTCTGACATGGTATTCCAGATCCTAATTCCAAGACCATGTTCTCATTCTTGGTGCGAGATTACTGTATCTAGCCAGTCCCAGTTCAATCATACAACAATCATTCTATTTTTCTGCCCACCACCAACCTCTGCATCTATCTTGTTCCCTGTAATTGTGTTCCCCTGATTAGTGATAATCACTATATCTAATTGACCCTAGACTCATCATGTTACGTTACTATCTTTCTGATATTCTTCTACTTGGGTAACTTCCTTTGGGAATCATCCCAATCATCACAACCCCCTACCTCCTCTCTCATACACACATATAATCTGTCTAACTAACTCTAAAAGCAGGAATAAAATTAAAATGATCATTCCTAGGAATAGCATGCTAATCACTTGCTCTATGACTTCATTGACCATTTTGTGATTTCTCAGGTCAAAATACCTCTCCCAGGCTACCACTCCTCTATTACATTATTTTTAACCTAGAATACTTAAAAGATAGAGGATGGATAGATAGATGGATGGATAGATAGATAGATAGATAGATAGATAGATAGATAGATAGATAGATAATGTAGTTGGGTGTTTTTGGTAATTCTGTGGACTTTATTTGAGGCATTTTAATATTCTGAGAAAGGGTCTATATTGTTTATTAGATACTCAAAATCAAAGTGGTTTATGATGCAACAAAAATATTAAGAAACCCTGAAATAGAGGAGTATATAATGACCTTGAGATCAAGGACCATCTTCTTTTTGTATTTGTATCTTCAGCAATTATAACAATGTCCAGCACCTAGTAAGCACTTAATAAATGCCCATTATTTAATAATATTCATATTCGGAAAATTTTTATGTACTACATAAGTTTAACAGGAAGCAAACTTATTCTGAGAAGCTCCTCAGTCCAACAATAGGAAACAATGTGTCAAAACTACAAGGGGCAATTTTCAGCTGAACATAAGAACTTTGCAAAGTGTATAATTTCTTACTAATGCAATGAATTTAATTAATTAATTTCATATACTATGAGTTCAAGAAGAAGAAAAAAATGGCCACTTATCAGAAATACTATAGAAATCATTCTTATATTATTTCAGAAACTGAACTAGCTGACCTCCAAGGTTTATTTAACTTTATTAATAAGTATTTCTATTAAAGAAAAACAACAACAACAAGATTCCTGTATGTGGAAAAACAATCAAAGTAATGCTAGTGAAAAAATTACAATGAGTCAAAGCTACATTAGCATACAACATTTTTCATTCCTTATTTTTTCTTGGATTTTATGGTGAATTTGGTTTGAGTAGAATTTGGAAAGATATACAGATATGTTTTCAGTTACATCTATATTACAACCCAAATAATAAGCACAATAGTTAAAATCCAGGTTAAGCATTCATATTTTTTTCCATTCATTACCTTTAAAATTGATAATTTACTCTTAAAACATAAGGACTATGTTAGTTCTACTTGTTTAAAGCTTAGTGTAATATAGCTGACTCTTGCCCTACTCTATAAAAGCCAGGGCTTCTACATTTCCGTCACTCTCTCCCTTCTCTTGCACTAAAGGTTTTAAGTATTTTTCTTTTCTATCTTTGACTTGAATCCCTACCTTCCCCTTCCTTTTAGAGGCCCAATTACTATCACCCTATTTCCTTTTAAACACTTACACTAATTACACTTAACAACAGATTATGTTTTATAAAAAGAAAAGTATCTCAAAAATATAGCAAAAAACAAACATACAAACATTTCCCGTAACACCTGTAATAGTAATGGGATTTGAAGATCTTCCATGTCCCTTGTATTGGCAATCAAACAGGTACTTAGCACTTTGTTTCAAGTTCATGATTATATCAAGTATTATGATGCAGAACTTGAGATTCCCATAGTGGAAGGAACTTGCTGATGTAACAGGAAGGGGGGGAACAGGGAGTAGCTAATACCATATATAAGGAAAAGCCCAAGCTAGAGAGCCAGAACCTCAGAGAACTGAATTGAGAATTGCTTAGAGAACTGCTGGGATTCTGAGAACTTCTGAAAACTGCTACAAATTGAGAACTGCTGGGAGCCAGAATTTCTAGGAGAAAGTAGCATGGAGGCTGAGGAGATACAGTGAGTGAGGAGAGGAGCATCCTTGCTTGGGGGACTAATTGAGAGAAGAGGATCTTTGCTTGAGTGAGCCTGTTTTGTTTTGAAAGCTTGGGAATATGGATGTTAGCTGCATTGACTATGTGTACCATCTTCATGGTTACTGTAATAACTTTGACTTTCTGGTTTGGGGACTCAGTTTTCTGGTATTTGAATAAATGTTTTGGTGCTGTTATACACGTGGAAAGCCTGTTACATTTTGCGATTCACAACTACCCCAACATATTCATAGTCATGGTGGGTGCTGTGAATATCACATTGCTGGTACAAAACCTTGAGCATATATCCCCTATATCACATAGACATATGATGAAGGAAAGATTAAGCTTATAATTTAGCTCAGTATTCATATAGCAATGGTCCAATCAAAGTCAACTCCAAAGCTGGGATCAATGCCAGCTTCTACTAGGCTAGAGTCCCAAAGGTCACTCAAGATGATTGTTCTATATTCCTTCAGGCACCAGCGCCAATCTATGCTAAGTGCTGAGCTATAATACTGAGCCTAGATTTATTTATTTTTTTTTTTTTTTTGCTTTTCGGAGGGCAATTGGGGTTAAGTAACTTGCCCAAGGTCACATGGCTAGGTTTGTTCGTTTTTTTGTTTGTGTGTGTGTTAGGTGTCTGAGGCCAGATCTGAACTCAGGTCCTTCTGACTCCAGGGCCAACGCTCTTGAAATGGAAAAGAATAAACAAAAAGACCATAATTTAAGACCATTTCTCATCTGATAATATGGCTTCATGAGGAAGAAGAAAAGTAGGCTGTAATCCCCACCCCTCTTATTATATGGGTTGAGTAAAGAATCTAGCACAAGAGATGGCTAGTACTGATTCCAACATTTTGATGAGCACCAGTAGTTCTCATCATTCAGTAGACAGAAAAAAGCTCCTTTCAACCACATGGTAGGCCAACTCATATTGACAGTGTTCTCTAGTGCACTGTCTCCCAGAAGAACCTCCATCTCCACATAGATGATATCACATTAAGTGGTCTGGGCATGTACCAGATCCCCATTAATTTTTTTCCTACACAGAATTACATTTGTCAATACAATATACTTTATAATTTGCAATATCAAATGAGGTAACCAGTTATTTAGCTCAGTCTTCACTCATTCTGCAGAAAAATAAAGTATGCAAAAACTTAACATTGCATATTTCATAATGTTTTAATGTTTTCATTGCTTCATTACTCACAAGTATCTTCCATATTTTTCCCATCATCAATGTTTGATAGTCTATCAATGAATCAGATAATTATTTCCTAAAATTTTATTCCATCTTGTTTACTCTGAACTGGCAAGATGTTTAAGTCATAAGTACCATAGAATTAATTGGTTGTTGTGAATCTTTCCAATGCTCTGAACATGAAATATACAAAAAAGCTTAATGAGAGATTAGATGATCATATCAGAATAACAGAAGCCTGTGAATGGTTTTAACACTTCCAAGGTTATCCCCAGATGGGTGCAGCTGAAGAAAGATCAAAATACATTATATTATCTTGATTTCTCATAAACTCATTAGCTTCCATTTGCTTCAAGCTAATTTTGAAGGAATTATTCTTTTGAGTGTGTTTTTGAAATTCCTTTTTCATCTGGCCAATTTGTCTTTTTAAGGCATTCTTCTCTTCATTGGCTATTTGGGCCTCTTTTGCCATTTGAGTTAGTCTATTTTTTAAGGTGTTATTTTCTTCAGTCAAGCTATTGACTCACTTTTCATGATTTCCTTGTATCATTCTCATTTCTCTTCCCAATTTTTCCTCCACTTCTCTTACTTGATCTTCAAAATCCTTCTTGAGCTCCTCCATGCCCTGCAGCCAATTTATATTTTTCTTTGAAGCTTTTGATGAAAGAGTTTTTACTTTGTTCTCTTCTTCTGGTTCCATGTTCTGATCATTTTTCCCCCAACAAAGTTTCTATGGTTTGATTCTATTTCCTCTGTTTGCTCATCTTGCTAGCCAATTACTTGACTTTTTAGCTCTTTGGCAGGTAGAACTCTGCTTCTGTAGTGGAGAGAGCTATGTCCCAAATTACTGAGATTTTCACAAATGTTGTCAGAGCTGTTGCCAGAGCTATGAGGAGGTTGCCCCTTCTACAGCCATCACAAGCTCTGGCACACTGACTTTCCTCACCCAAGGACCACCACCCAAAACTGCAACCCAGATCCAAGCAGGTATAAGCAAAAGTGATTACCCTCTGAATGGTTGTTTGGTCTCCCTATAATCTGCAGGCCAGGAGCACCAGGGCAGCCAAGCAGCAGCAGCTGTATCCACCACACTGCTGTGCACCTCTCACCCCAGGGGCAGGAGCCAGACCATACTCTTCCCTCAGTCAGTTCCAACAGAGTTCCCTACTGAACTTTTATTTTCTCATTGGTGTGTATGGCTGAGAAGACTGGAAATCACCACAGATTCACTCTCCTGTAGTCTTCTCAGGCTAATATGTGCTGCTGGTCAGGGCTGCCCCAAGTCTGGGCTCCTCTGGCACATGCAGGAGTGAGCTCAGCTCCCAGTCCAATGAGATAGACACTTCCTGTTAGCCTGTTTCATAATGTTTGTTGACTTCTGAGTTTCACATTGAAATTTAACTAAAAATTCTTCTGAGCCATTAGGAAGCAGCTTCAGCACACCACTAACAATACGTATTATGCACAACTAATAATGATGCTATTCCTCCACTAAAATTACCATTAAGGCAAGTGAAGACTATAAGTAGATCATGTAACAATCTAAAGATAGTTTATTTAACTGCAAACTAAGAATCTGTTCAGTGCATCTGACAGTAAAGTGGTCAGACCAAATCACTTGAGGGAATTTAATTGAATACAAACATCATTTTATGAAAATAATAAATTGGGAGTGTGGTGGTTCATCTTCCTAAGATAAGTTGAGTAAGCTGATAACTGACCAAGGAATTGCAGGAAATTCCTTTCTGTGACAATCTATTCTTTTCTTTAAAAAAAAATAATTGATTAATCAATTAATTTTTAGTTTTCACCATTCAATTCCATAAGATTCTGACTTTGAAATTTTCTGTCCCTCCCTCCATACCACCCTTCCCAAGATGGCATGTTATCTGATATAGGATCTACATGTACATTGAATTGTTTCTTTAAGGCTGCTTGCAGCATTTTTTCCTTGACCTAATAGTTCTTAAATTTGGTTATAATGTTTCTTGGGGCTTTTATTTTGGAATCTCTTTCCTGAGATGATAAGTCAACACTTGCAATGCTTATTTTTCTCCCAGGTTCCAGGATATCAGGGCAGTTTTCCTCGATAATTTCTTGAAAGCTGCTGTCCGGGTCCTCCTTTTGCTTATGGCTTTCAAGTAGTCCTGTGATTCTGTTAGTGTCTCTCCTAAATGTATTTTCAATCTTATTTTTTTTATTTTTTTGCTTTTTTTGGAGGAGGGAGGGCAGGACGATTGAGGTTAAGAGACTTGCCCAAGGTCACATGGCTAGTAAGTGTTAAGTATCTGAAGTTATATTTGAACTCAGGTCCTCCTGACTCAAGGGCAAGTGCTCTGTTCACTGTATCACCTAGCCACCCCTTCCTAAATGTGTTTTCAAGGTCAATTGCTTTTCTAAAGAGGTATTTTACATTTTCTTCCATTTTTCCTTCTTTTTAATTTGTTAAATAAGTAAAATAAGGTAAAACTGATTCTTGATGTTTCAGTGTCATTAGCTTCTATTTACCAAATTCTATCTTTTGAGGGGTGCTTTACTCAGTGGATTTTTGTACTACCTTTTCCATTTGGCCAACTGTAGTTTTTAGAAGTTGTTTTCTTGGGGCGGCTAGGTGGTGAAGTGAGTAGAGCATCGGCCCTGGAGTCAGAAGGACGTGAGTTCGGATCCGGCCTCAGACACTTAACACACAGACAAAAAAAAAAAAAACCTAGCCGTGTGACCTTGGGCAAGTTGCTTAACCCCAATTGCCCTCCAAAAGGCAAAAAAAAAAAGTTGTTTTCTTCAGTGGATTTTTGTATGTCCTTTTCCATTTGACAAGTTCCACTTTTTAAGCAGTTTTCTTCTTTTTCCAAGTTGTTGCCTCTTTTTATTTTCATAATTCTCTTATGTTACTCTCATTTCTTTTCCAAATTTTTCCATTTTTCTCATATGATTTTTAAGTTCCTTTTTTAGTTTTTCTATGATTTCTTTCTGCACTTGAGACCAGTTTCCATTTTTTGGGGGGGGGAGGGTTGCCCATAGGTATTGTGACATTGTTGTCTTCTTCTGAGTTTGTGCCTTGATCTTCTTTGTCACCATAATAACTTTCTATGGTCAGATTCTTTTTGTTTTGTTTTGTTTATTTGTTTGCTTGTTTGTTTTTCTCATATTTTTTTCCTTTTTTCCTTTCTTTAAATTTGAGCTTTGCTCCCAGGGTGGAAAGGGCACTGTCTCAGGTATTTTTGTATGTCAGAGGCTGCAGACCCTCAGTGTTTACCTGGTGCTACACTGCAGTTACCCTGAGGCCTACGGTGGATCCTCATGTCTGGTGCTGCACTGTAGGGGTGAGGGGTGAGGGTGACAGGTACTGTTGGAGGCCATAAGGGTCTGGCAGCTTACCTGGTGCTGAAACGGGGTTCCTAGTGTTAGTGTGTGCTGTGGTGGGTGGGATCTTTCTGCATATCCCTGGGGCTACAATAGAGCATTTGATGGTGTGGCTGTTCGTTTGTTTACCTTAGACTATTCTGAAGTATGTGGAAGTTGCTTGTTCGCCTGGAACTATGTTGAAGCATGTGGAGTTTCTTGCATCTTGAGTCTGGTCATTTCCCTAGCTATGCTGGCAAATGGGGGATCCTGGAATTGTCATTTGCCTGCTCCATGGCACTTGGGCTTAGAATCTACCACAAGTTTGCTGAGGTGGGGCTTGCTGCTGGCTTGCTGGAAAACTTCCTGTCCTAGACTGCCATATCCTTTTAATCTATTAAGGCAATACTTTCTTGTCAATTTCCTAAGTTTCTTGGGCTAAAAGATTGTTTCACCCCATCTTTTTGCTAGGTCTGCTGTTCCAGGATTTATTTTGGGTCACTACTTTATAGTTATATGGAGGTGAGTATGGGAGAGTTATGATGAATTTGCTTCTTTGAATTTGAAATGACTTAAATGACTTCTGCCCATTATTTACATAACTGATATGTTCTAAGTATTAATAGTATGTACAAAATATTGCAAGTTTCTTAAGGAGGGCATTATAGAAATTCAAGGCAGTGCTTTATTGAAAGGATGCTGCTAGGCAACATATGGGTAGATAGGGTAGGTTGTTACTAGGCAGCGCAAGCTCATCTGTGTTTCAGTTCTAAAAGCCCACTGCTTCTAAAGTCATTATGATAGCCTTAGAAAAATAGGGCTCTCTGTATAGTCTCTGCATATTCTATTAAAACTTTTTCATGAAAATATGGGATTGCTCGAGAAACAGATCTGTAGGTTATGAAAAGGAAAGAAAATTGGAAGACAACATCAGCAGAATTCAGAATCTTTCAAGCTTCTGAAAATATAAACGTATTTCTTGTTCAGTTTGTCAAGTAACTAAACAGATTAGTTTATATTGTCAATAAAACCAATTGTCAAGAAGCAACTGAAAGAAATCATGAAATGGTTGGCCTGGTTACGTCAGCCATCTTCACACCAAAAATGGGATCTACCACTTGGTAATCTAATTGACTATTCAGAAGAAAACCATAATGATGACTGAAAAATTCAAATGACAGGTATTTTAGTTGATCTAGTCTTCATATAATAACTAGAATTTATATAGTACTTCAAACTTTGCAGCAAGTTTTATTTGTAGTATTTTATTTAAGTCTTACAACTTGGTAAGGTAGGCAATGTTAGATTGTGAGATACCCATTAGATTGAGAGATTCTTGGAGACAGGGACTGTCTTTTGTTAATTTTTGTGTCCCTAATCCTTGACATTGTGATTGGCATATAGCAATCACTTAAAGAATGTTTAGTGATTGACTAATAGGTAGTATATATGTGTATGTATATATATATATATATATATATGTGTGTGTGTGTGTGTGTGTGTGTGTGTGTGTGTGTGTGTGTGTACACATGTATGGATATATACATATATATGTGTGTTTATAATTTGCATAATACATATGAGGAGTCAAGGCTCTGTGCCTTGTAGTGTTTGTCACTGATCTCTCAGTGAAAAAATAAAATATTAAGAACTTGATTTATGCCAGGAACTGTCCTAAGTGCTCAAATACAAAAAACCACCAAAAATGTATTTTGCATTAATAGAATTCCCACGTAGCTAACATATCTTTGAGGCATGAATTAAAATCAAGTTTTCTGACTCCAAGTCTAGCTTTCATATCCATCACATCATACTAACTCTCAGTGTTTCAATAGTTCAAATGATTTCTCCAGCTACTGACACATTATGGAATAAAAGTAAGCAAATACATGTGTATTGACAAAAAAAGTTATCAAGGTCTAATGGTTGACTCTATGAAGAGGCATGCCGATTTGAAGCCCATATGACACAGATTTAGGGGTTTTATTGGACCACAATCCCAACTTGAGGTCTCAGCGTTATATGACAGCAGAGAAAGCTAATATGACTTTAAGTTCTGTTAAGACAGGTATAGTTTTTAGACCAAGAGTTTATAAACATGCTGTGGGTTTTGTTTTTTGGGGGTTTTTTGGACAAATGACAACTTCTTTGTTTAATTTTGGGTAGAATACATGACTATGCTGGTAAAAAAAAAAGAAAAGAAAAGAAAAGAAATGCACTCACAGCACACTTTTAAAATTTAATCTTTATTAATAGTGCCATATTTATGACTTTCTTATGTCTAGAATTCAATAAAACAAATCAATCATTGTTTTGCATTATTTGCCATTTCTTAGGAGTAAATTTTCTCAGTGAAAATATAATTGTGGGGGCGGAGCCAAGATGGCGGAGTAGAAACAGCTCATCCAAGGCACTCTGCCCCCAGATTCCCCCGAAACTATGTAAAAGGGGACTCTGAACAACTTCTGGAGCCCCAGCACCCACAGAATGACACAGAGAAGCTAACCTCCCGCTGAGGACAGCCCAGCAGCCCTGCAGGAAGGACCAGCGCAGTGGTCTGGGACCTGGTAGCGTGCAGCGCGCAGAGCGCAGGAGCCGAGCCGAGCCCAGGTCCGCATGAGCCGAGGTTTTAGCCCCAGGGCGGCAAGGCCAGCAGCCAGCTGGAGGAACCCCAGAACACCAGGAGCTGTGGCTACTCAAGAATTATCAACATAGACTTGCCTAGGACAAAGTAAGAGGTTAGTGTCCTATGGACTTTGGGACTGGTATTAGGGAATGCGTTGGCTCCCTCCCCTGGGGGCTAGAAGCCACTGAGGACAAAAGCCATTTTGTAGTTTTCAGAGGCACCTCCCGCTCCCAGCCTGCAAATTTGTAGGGAGATCCAGCGATCAGTCTTAGTGGGGGAGCGACTGCTTTAACCTCCCTGGATCTGGATTGTGATCTAGGGTGGAAGTCGGCCTTAAAGCCATAGTGTGGCAACAAACCCAAAAGTCAAGTAATTAAGTGGCAACATGCCAAGGCAAAGGAAACAAAAAAATGCAACCCTAGACTCCTATTTTGGGGGCATAGAGCGGGAAAAGGACTGTGAGGTCAGAAGTCCTGCTCCAAAAGCCCCAGGGGGAAAACATGAGCGGGTTGCAGGCCATAGAGGACCTTAAGAAGGACTTTAAAAATCAAATAAGAGAAGTGGAGGAAAAATTGGAAAGAGAAATGAGAAGGATGCAGGAAAAGTATGAAATGAGGGTCAACAGCCTGACTGAGGAAAAACAACACCTTAAAAAATAGACTAACTCAAATGGCAAAGGAGGCCCAAAAGGGCAACGAGGAGAAGAATGCCTTAAAAAGTCGAATTTGCCAGATGGAAAAAGAATCTCAAAAGTTCACTGAGGAGATTCATTCCTTCAGAGTTAGACTGAAGCAAATGGAAGCTAGTGACTTTATGAGAAATCAAGATGCTGTTAAGCAGATCCAAACAAACGAAAGATTAGAAGGCAATGTGAAATATCTCATGGGAAAACCACTGACCTGGAAAATAGATCCAGGAGAGACAATTTAAAAATTATTGGACTACCTGAAAGCCATGATCAAAGAAAGAACCTAGAAATCACCCTTCAAGAAATTCTCAAGGAAAACTGCCCTGATGTTTTAGATCCAGAGGGCAAAATAGAGGTTGAAAGAATCCACCAATCACCTCCTGAAAAAGATCCCAAAAAGAAAACTCCCAGGAATATTATAGCCAGGTTCCAGAATCCCCAGATCAAGGAGAAAATACTCCAAGCAGCCAGGAAGAAACAATTTCAATATTGTGGAAACACAATCAGAATAGCCCAGGACCTGGCAGCTTCTACACTGAGGGATCGAAGGGCATGGAATATGATATTCCAGAGGGCAAAAGAACTGGGAATGAACCCAAGGGTCACCTACCCAGCAAAACTGAGTATTTTGTTTCAGGGGAAAATATGGTCTTTCAGTGGAATAGAGGACTTTCAAGCATTCTTGAGGAAAAAACCAGAATTGAATAGAAAATTTGACACCCAGACACAAGAAGGAAGAGATGCCTGAGAAGGTAACCAGGGAAAAGAAATCAAAAGGAACTTATCAAAGTTGAACTATTTACATTCCTATATGGAAAAGCAATATCTGTGACTGATGATATCTTTCTCATTATGAAAATAATGGAAGAAGGGGGTGTGGTCATATGAATACATATGTGAATGTGTGTGTATATGGTTACAGTTATATATGGATAGAGGGCATAGGTTGAATTTGTTGGGAAGGGAGAATACTCAAGGGATGAAATTATGAGGTGAGAGAGGAAAGCGGCAAGAGGAGATGGGGAGAGACAGGGTAGGGTAAACTATCCCATGTAGAAGAAGCAAGGGGAAGTGGTTGCAAAGGAGGGGGAGAATAAGGAAGGCTAAAAAGGCAAAACCACATTCACATTGAATTTGGTTCAGGGAGAAAATGACATACATACTAAATGGGATATCTCAACCAGCAGCAGGATAGGGGGAAAGGGGATGGGAGGAGGGATGATGGATGGGAGGGCATCCTTCGGGTGAGGGGAGGTTGGAAGTACCCACTATAGAAGAGGGACAGGATCATGTAGGGAATGGACCAGGTGGGGGGTGGGATGAGTGGGAGGGAATTACAAGCAGCCTTGTACAATATATCTACTATGATAATGTTTTGCATAGCTAGACATGTACAACATATACTGAATTACTTATCTCCCAAGAGGGAATGGGCAACAAGGGAGGAAAGAAATGGATCTGTAATTTGAGGTCATAACATTAAATGTTTCAAATATATATAAATACTATTATTAATACTCTTTTGCTTGTAATAGGGAGATAAGATGTGCAGGCATTGGGACACAAAGATTCACCTTCCTCTAATGGAAAAGTCGATGGGGTATGGGAGAGAGCAGATTGGAGGAAGCGATATCTTGTGGGACTACTATTCTGGGAGGTTGGGTAGGGGAATAATGGGGGGAAAATGATTGTAACTCAAAATCTGGTGGAAATGAATGATGTAAAACAGAAGTTAATAAAGCATTTGTTTAAAAAAAAAAGAAAATATAATTGTGCTGGTTTAAGCTGGATCTAGCGTCTTTAAACAAAAGTGAAATGACAATTTATGAAGGACACTCTACAGCAGATTTTGTCAAGTGCTGTTTAAATTAAACACTCACTGATATTTCTTCCAACTTTGAGAATATATGATTCTAACAATAATATATATGTATATATATATATATATATACATATAATTTTAAATATGTCATATTCACATAAGTGAAGACTTTTCTTCCAGAGTGATCTAGCATACAGGTAAAATCAATCCCTTTTCTCCTATCTTATATACAAACAGTATAAATTTCTACATTCCATCTTTATAGAGTTTTGTAAATAATTTCCCTTTTGTGAGGCATCTTAACATAGTGAATAAACAATTAGAATTAGAGTGGATTTGTGTTTAATTATGTCCCAGACTCTTAAGAATTGTATCACCTGAGGAAAGTTATATAACCAATCTCAACTTATCTCTTTTTCTGTAAAGAGTGAATGAAAATAATAATTACAATAATAACTATCATTATATAGCACTTACTTCACAGGGTGGTTGTGAGGTTGTTATTATTACAAAATAATATATATGAAATATTTAACAAATTGTAAAGTACCAAATAAATGGTAAAGTTTGGGTTTTTTCCCTCTTAGAAATATACCTCCACAGAGGTCTACTTTGATACTGATTAATCAATATAATCTATCAGTTTTTATTAAGCTCTTGCTACTAAGCTGGCATTTTACTAGTGCAAGGACTAAAAGGATGAAAATGAAAAGAAGACCAGCCCTCCAGAGAGCTTATATTCCCTCAAAATCTTTTGTGGAAATAATGTTGGATTCTGAAACACTATTCCAGTTGCCATCAATTACTGTAGAGTTTACTATTTTGGAAGTGTTTGGCAAAAATGATTTTGGATAAATATGGTTTAGTTTTCAGAATCTAGTGAGAACAAAAGAACAGATTACATGGAATTCTCAAACCTATGGACAATAAGCATATTCCCCCAGGAAAAAAAGAAGAAGAAGACTAGATGGCCAATTCATTAAGTTAGTATAATAGTGCATAGATCAGGTACTATAAATGGATAGTGATCTGTACATATGCCTAAATAGGAGAAAGCTAGCATACTGAATTTATGGCTAGGAGGCCCAATGGGTAATATTCTGGGATTGGATTCAGTAAGATTCATCTTTGTGAATTCAAATCTGGCCTAAGATAGTTACTAGTTATGTGACCCTGGGCAAGTCTCTTAACCCAGTTTGCCTGAGTTTCCTCATCTATAAAATGAGCTGGAGAAAGAAATTGTAAACCACTTTAATATTTATGCCAAGAAAACCCAAAGTGGTGTAACAAAGAGCTGGACAAAATTGAAGAATAACTGAAACACCAAGAAGCAACTGAAATGCATTTAAAATATTCTTTCTCATTTTCAATTATTCCTAATGTTCAGTGAAACAAAACCTCGTTTTTAAGCAGAAATATTTTCCCAGTGATGAAAATAATTTAAAATATTTGCAAATCACCACCGCTGATCAATTGACAGACAGAGGAAGCTCAGTGGCTTATTGAGAGTCTCATGGAGAATGTATGCAAACTGTAAATTATTCCCAATGATGGCTTATGTGCAAGAAGAGGCATAAGCAATATAACTTTTGAAAAAATGTTTTATTGGAAAAGGGGGTGATTTCAACATGTAGTGAAACTGAAGAATTAGAAACAGCCAAATCTGAGTGCTTCCTTGATACTTTTAAGAAGTAAAAATAAACTAGAACAGAGGTTCATGGAACCCCAGTGGCTGTGAGGATTGATTTCAGGAGGTTCATTAACAAGGCAGGAGAAAAATTTATATTTGTTTTTACTAATGGAGCCTTCAACAGAAATTTAGTATTTTTTCAGTTATTTAAAAATGTTATTCTGAAGAGGTCCAAAATAGACAAACACACACACACACACACACACACACACACACACACACACACACACACACACACACAAGAACTCCTCATTTATATTAAGGCCTCCATCCTTTTAGGGAATACAACAGTTGTGATTTGAACCAATGTGGAAAATATAAAAAGAAACATATTAAAGTATTAGTGTTATAATGTGATATAAAATTTAACATAGCTTTTATGACAACTATTATAATAATTATATATATTTCTGATAATGCAAAGTAGATAATGCCAGGTTTATTATGGAGACCAAGCATTCTTGAAGAGAAAAGGGTGGGATGAGACAACGTCATAACAATAAATGTGTGTGACAAGTGCATAGTCAACTATGGGAGGTAAAAAAGTAGGAAAGGGAGAAGATTATATTTAAAAGATTAAGTTTCCAAAATGTCAGAGAGGGTAGACAGAAAGTTTAGGAAAATATTTGGACGCAATACACATTGTGTAAAATTCAGTTTGATAATAATACATAGAACGTAAGAAGAGGATACCCCTTCAAGTTCTAAAAATATGTTTAACTTCATGGAGAGGGATGAATTTCAAAGCCCCAATAAGAGCTTAAAATTACATCAAAACTCTTTTTGAGAGACATAATTGAATACAATTTATATTTTGTATCTAGCTGGAAAATAGGTCAAAGAATATGACTTATCAAAGGACTGTACCTGGAATATATTATGTAGATATTAAAGGATAAATCATTTTTATATCAAAGAAATTTCAGAATTGGCATCATAAAGTCTCAAATTTGGAAGCAATCTCAGGAGCCATCTTATCTAACCTATACCATACTGAGAACATCCTTTTAATACCCCACTGAGGCATCATTCAGCCCTTAAAGAGCTCTAGTGAAGTACTTACAAGGCTGCCAGTTCCAGTTTCAGAAGTTTCCATTTGATAGACTTTCCTTACATTATACCTGGATCTACTCCTGTACAACTTTCATACATTGCTCCTGGTTCTGAATCCCATGCCTCTATTTAATCCCTCTTATTATTGAAAAGTCTTTAAATACTTAAATATTGGGCCTCAAGGATATCTTCTCTTCTCCAAACACTACTTGCATGATTTGATCTTGAGTTAATCATACTGATCAACCTCTACTGAATACTTCAAAGCTTATCAAGATCCTTCTTACATGTGTAGCTCCAAATGGAAAAAAAATACTGTAGATGTGGACTGACAAAATTAAAGTGTATCTTTGCAATTCTGCTGTTATATTACAAAGTTGATTTATATTGGCTTTGGAGTATACCATGCCCATACACCATTTTAACATGAATCCTTTCATAAAGGTTGTAACTTTTATACCAGCAAAATTGAGCTTATGAAAGAGTTTTCTAGTCCTAAATGGGAACAAAAACATGTAAGGAATATACTATTTGTACAAAGGAAAGTTCTTCCTACTTAGAAAATATAAGCACCAACAAACCATTGGCATTTATGAGTACTGACTTTTTATATGTAAAAGAAGATAATAAAAACATGAGCTATATATTATTAGGAACTGACCATTTCATTCAGCATGGACAGGCATACTCAGTGATGAACCAAAAACCTACTGTTGTTACTAAAGGGCTGGAGAAAAAAAATATTTCTCACAATATAGCTTACCTGTATAAATTTATTCTGAACAAGACAGAGATTTTAGGGGCAGCTAGGTGGCACAGTGAGTAGAGCACTGGCCCTTAGTCAAGAGGACGTGAATTCAAATCTGGCCTCAGACCCTTAACACTTCCTAACCATGTGACCTTGGGCAAGTCACTTAACCCCAATTTCCCTGTCTTCCCCCCTCCCAAAAGCAAAAAAAAAAAGTGACAGATTTTGAAGCAAATTATTAAATGTTGATCTTGGTCAAGAAATCTAGAACCACACTTCACCACTAATAGAGAGATCTACAACACATATGCATGCATACATAAATATATTACACTTAATTAAAATAGTATGTATATGACATTTTAAGATTTGTAAAATGTTATGATATTTTAAGATTTGTAAAAGGTCTTACATATAGTATGTCATTTTATCTTCACAATAACCTATGTGAGTTAGCTGCTATTATTACTCCAATTTGGCAAACAAGGAAACCAAGGCTAAATGAAGTGATTCAACTTAGAGTCAAAAAATAAGAGTCAGAGGCAGGATTTGAATTTGGTTTTCCTGAGTAAGGCCAATGCTCTCAACTGGTATACAAAGTCTTTTCCAAAATAATATGCTCTCAACTAGTATACAAAGTCTTTTCCAAAATAATATTGGAGATTCCTGGGTGGATTGGATTAAATGATTGCTGAGGTGCCTTCAAATTACTGAAATCTATGGTTGTCACTTGAACTTATTCAAGGGAAGCCAGCTGTTCTCTGATTATTACCTTATTAATCTTTTTTATTAAGTCTTTATTAGCCATTTTTGTTCTTTGCTTTCTACTTCAATGATATTCTCTCCTTGGCAGGAAAAAAAAAAAGAAATTCAAAATTAAACTTGAGTATCTTTGGCTTCACTCTGTCATCCTTTATCATTGTTCCATATCTCCCTTTGTCCAAAAATAGTCCTGTCCCTTCTTTCATTCCCTTCACAGGCTTATAGCTGAAAGGGATCTTAGAAGCCATCTAGTTGAGTCCTCTTAGTGATGAGGAAAGTGAGGCCTGTATTATTGCACTGACTTGCCCAAGGTGACACAAAAAGTGGCAAAAACAGAACTCAAATGCAGGTTCAATTTCTCAAAGTTTAATGCTTTTATACTATACCAAAGTGATTCCTTAGTTCTGGTTTTCAACTGAGTTTTAAATGTAGTTTTTATTGTTCTCATATATTTAAGTTTTCTTTTGGTCTTGATCCTTTGTACATAGGCATGATATCCTCCACTATCTGGTCCTGATTCTACTAAGGTA
>WOXC01008149.1:0-190000 GCA_011680675.1 Gymnobelideus leadbeateri | reverse complement strand
TGGCAAACTAGTTATGCATGGCAGAAAAAAATCATCACCAGAGAGACTTCAAATAGGAGCAGATGAATGTATTATTATATGTTTATAATGTCTCTCTTGACAAATAAATGCATAAGCATGAGTAGGCACTCTAAAGTAATGAATTTCTGTTGACTAAGTCATAAATATGGCAATGAAGACAATAAGGGTAAAATAACTTGACTCAGTTCTACTTCTCTATTGATAATTCCGATGATGACTATAGTTCAATACATCTCAGCCAATGAGTCAGCTATAGTCAGATAGCAAAGAGGTAAGTTCATGGTAGCAACAGGAGCAAGAACAGGAAAGAAGGAGCACTTTAGTTGCCAAGTTTCTCTTAGTGACTGACCACTGACCCGTTTTAAAGTCTATAAATAGGAAAACACATCTGAATGCTCCCAGAAGAAGCAAGTGCTGGTGAGGTTTCAGATTAAATACAAACTGTGTCTCAGATATTCCTGTGTTGAAGACATGCCTTATATATTGGATTTTGAAATACTTGGGTTTGGGGGCAGGTAGGTGGTGCAGTGAATAAAGCCCTGGAGGTCCTGAGTTCAAATCCTGTCTCAGACAGTTAACACAAGCTGTGTGACTTTGGGCAAGTCACTTAACCACAATTGCCCTGCTCTCCTCCCTCCAAAAAACAAAACAAAAACAAACAAAAAAAACTTGGTTTTGCAAGAAAAGATAGAAATAAATTCTATACTGTAGTTGTTTTAATATACTAAATGTTATTCCTTTGGGATCTATGGCAATGAGTAAAGCTCTGAATATAATTAAGTCAGGTCTATGTAGCTTACTAAATAATACCATGCTATACATTTTAGGGTTACATTGAACTACAACCTGGAAGGTAAGTGATTGGAGTCTCCCAGTGGACATAGCTAAACCAAAAGTCTATAATTAAACAAATACACATAGAATATACCCCTGGATTGATGAGTGTCCATGGCAGGAGCTGAGCTAGAAAACAAAGATAGCCTGCTTTCTGGGAATGAACAAGAGCTTAGCATTTTCCCTGAGTACTTTCTCACATGGGGTTGGATGCTTATACAAAGACTGAGATAAGCTGAGATATTATAGCCTTTGGGCCTCATGAGTGAATGCAATCTGGAAAATTGCTAGAAGGATCTCCTGGTAATTAACCATAAGAATAGAAGAAAGAAAACCTAACTTGACAGAAGCTTATGTGGAAAAGATGTGGGTGTTACAAATAACCTCTTAAACAATGTGAACCAAGGACTTTGAAATCCTGTAGTATATAATTTCTAAGGAATGACTTCTGTACAAAGTATAAAAGTTAAAATTGAAAAATATAAGTAGAACATCTCTGAAACATATGTAAATATATGTCTATAAATATATTTATGTGTAGCATGTGTGTGTGTGTATAAATTTGAAGTAACACAGTTCAAACAGCATAGATTAGATTCCAATATTGGGTAGTTACATAAAGATAAAACTTTACAATAAATGAATAAGCATGCCTTCTCCTTGAGCATTTCACTCTTTATGTTCTTTTTTCTCACAATAATTTACTGGCTATAAGGGTGAAAGCATTGAATTTGACTAGTCACAGGGCTTATTATTATATAATATTATATGTTAAACTGATTTCCTTCTGATTGTTGCATAATTAAAAGAAAATCTTTTAATTCCTAAAATGCTATTAAAATGATTAAATCAGGGGCAGCTAGGTGGAAAAGTAAGAGCCCTGGCCCCAGAGCTGGGGGGACCCAGGATTGGTTCTGGCCTTGGAAAATTAGCACCAACACATAAAAATGACTGGCCATGTAACCTTGAGCAAGTTACTTAACCCCAATTGCTTTAAAAAAAATTAAATTAAATTATTAAATCAATAAAGAGTATTTATTAAGCACGACCAATATTCTAGATATATAGACTATAAATAATGGAAGAAACCCCCTGCCTTCAAGGAGCTTACATTTAATAGATACAATAAGGGGTGGAGCCAAGATGGCAGAGTAAAAACAGCACTTCCAAGGTGCTCCCCCCCACACCACTTCCAAACAATGTAAAAGGTAGACTCTGAACAACTTCTGGAGGTCCATAACCCATAGAACGACACAGAGAAGCTAACCACCCACTGAGGACAGCCCAGCAGCTCTACAGGGAGCGGCCAACACAGCACAGCACAATGCTCTGGGAGATTCATTCCTTCAGAGTTAGGCTGGAGCAAATGGAAGCTAGTGACTTTATGAGCAATCAAGATGCTGCTAAACAGATCCCAACAAATGAAAGAATAGAAAGCAATGTGAAATATCTCATGGGAAAAACCACTGACCTGGAAAATAGATCTAGGAGAGATAATTTAAAAATTATAGGACTACCTGAAATCCATGATCAAAGAAAGAACCTAGAAATCATCCTTCAAGAAATTCTCAAGGAAAATTGCCCTGATGTTTTAGACCCAGAGGGCAAAATAGAGGTTGAAAGAATCCACAGATCACCTCCTGAAAAAGAACCTAAAAAGAAAACTCCTAGGAATATTATAGCCAGGTTCCACAATTCCCAGATCAAGGAGAAAATACTACAAGCAGCCAGAAAGAAACAATTTCAATATTGTGGAAACACAATAAGAATAGCACAGGACCAAAAAGAAAAAAAAAATCTCATATTGAAATACTAATGCATTTGAGGCAGCTAGGTGGCACAGTGAATAGAGCATTGGAGCTGGAGTCAGAAGGACCTGAATTCGGATCCGGCCTCAGACCCTTAACACGCACAGAAACAAAAACCTAGCCATGTGACCTTGGGCAAGTTACTTAACCCCAATTGCCCTCCAAAAAAATGTATAGCACAGGACCTGGCAGCTTCTACACTGAGGGATTGAAGGGCATGGGATATGATATTCCAGAGGTCAAAAGATCTGGGATTAAAACCAAGAGTCACCCACCCAGCAAAATGGAGTATCTTGTTTCAGGGGAAAATATGGTCATTCAGTGGAATAGAGGACTTTCAAGCATTCTTGAGGAAAAAATTTGAATAGAAAATTTGACATTCAGACACAAGAAGCAAGAGATGCCTGATAAGGTAATCAGGGAAAAGAAATCAAAAGGAACTTATCAAAGTTGAACTATTTACATTCCTACATGGAAAAACAATAACTGTGACTGATAAAACCTTTCTCAGTATGAAAATAATTGAAGAAGGGTATATGGGTATAAGAATACATATGTGAATGTGTGTATATATGTTTACAGTTATACATGGATAGATGTCACAGCTTGAACTTGGTGGGAAGGGATGATACTTAAGGGGTGAAGTAAAGAGGTGAGAGAGGAAAGTGATAAGGTGACATAGGGAGAGACAGGGTGGGGTAAAGTATCTCATATAGAAGAGGCAAGGGGAAGCGGTTGCAGAGGAGGGGGAGAACAGGAAGGCAAAAAGGCAAAACCATATTCTCATTGAATTTGGCTCAGGGAGGGAATGACATACATACTAAATGGGATATTTCACCCTGCAGGAGAGTAGGGGGAAGGGGAATGAGAGGGGAGATGGTGGAGGGGAGGGCATTCTGGGGGGAGGGGAGGTTGGAAGTACCCACTTTTGAAGAGGGACAGGATCAAAGTAGGGAATGGACCAGGTGGGGGGTGGGATGGGTGGGAGGGAAATATAAGCAGTCTTTTACAATATATCTACTATAGTAATGTTTTGCATAGCTATACATGTACAACACATACTGAATTGCTTATCTTCCCAGAGAGGAAAAATGGGGAAAATTATAATTCAAAATCTGGCTGAAATGAATGATGTAAACCAGAAGTTAATAAAGCATTTGTTAAAATTAAAAAAATAGTAGGGAGAGAAAAGGGAAATAAATTATTTTTAAGGCAAAAAAATAGAGACAGGGATAGTTAGTGAAGAATTATATTGGCTTCGAAAATTCAAAGGATGATGAGTGTGGTCAAAAGGGAATAAATTTTACATCCTTTCAAGATGTTACAACAATATTGCTTTGGCTGTGGTTGCAGAAATGGAGATCTCTGTGCTAAGTGATGAGTTTAAAAGATTAGATCGTTCTACGCCTTGCCCTCCAGAAACTTGTGCTCTAGTACAGCAAATGAAATACATATAAATAATAAAAAAGAAAACATGATATATAGACAAAACAAGTTACAACAAATTGTTATGCTAGTGACACTTTGTTAGTGAGTATATGATGATGACACCAATTACTGAAAAGTGAAAAATTCACTAGTATACTTTATTTCAAGGTGGAACACTATATGAGATAATGGTGTCAGAGGCTAACACCCAGCAATTCATTTAACCTCCCTCAACTTCTTCATCTGAAAATACAAATAATAATGATTCCATTAGTTGTATGTATGTGTGCATTATATAAGGAACACTTGAACAACTTTCTGGGAAATCTGGGCATAGTATTATCATAGAGTCTTAATAATGAATTGATTAGTTATTTTATAAAGATGCAGCACATGTATGTCATTTCTTAAATCAAAAACCACGTCCAGAAAATATCTGTTTCTTTGCTGCCAAATAATCTACAGAATCTACAATCCAATTAGGCTGCATATTTTGGGAGCTTATATGAGAGAAAATATGAATATTTTGAATCCTTTGTTTTAGCAAACCAGAAATGATACATGTCTAAATTTATATTTGACTTTATTTAAAATTCATAAAATTTGATGTGTTTATAAAGAAGGCCAAAGTTGGATAATTCTACAGTTGGAAAGAGAATTTATACCTTAGTCCAATTCCCTATTCATCTGGGTGTCTGGTTTCTGAGAGGCCTACATTTTAAGGTGAGATCTTATACTGTAAACATCATCTTCAAAGACAGCTAAGCAATGAGTATACTGCTGAAATATTTTAGAGTTCTAAATCTTATTAGCAAAGAGAAAACTTTAAAGCAACCCACCTGTGTCAGGTCATGCTGAGAGAGGGACTTGAAGTGGCTGGAGGAGAAACATATCACTTATCTTTGAAATTCAACCTCTTGAAACTCAGTGCCCAGCATTATTTTAAAGAAAAACCCAATCTTTTTCTTCTAGTTTAGACACTATATTTTATTTTACATAACTTTTGTCCCATCAAAATAGACTGCTGACTCCTTTACACTTCATAGACATACTCAGTAAATAGACGTTAGAAATATTTTATACTTTAGTGATGCAAGGCATTCCTATAACCCAGAGAAATAATAATTCATAATTTTTCAAATGTGTTTTCTCTCTCTTGATAGATAGCAAGGTCAAAAGTTGTATTCAACTCAAAAAAATTCAGTTTCAGAAGTTGTATTTAACTCATAAAAGAATTGTTTCTTTTAACAATAAGTATTTGCCAAATTGAAACTTCCTAGAATTTGTATAATTCTCATTAATTCGTGTAAAATTACATTACTCCATCTTTCTTTCTAGGTGATATGAATATTAAATTAAAAAAATAAATGTATAGATTACAATTATTGTGAATATCATACAAAGAAATTATTTGCTACACTTCTCATACCACCCTTAGAACATGAGAAAATTTACTTAATTTTGAGGAGTTCCTCTTCTTTAGTCCTATTCTAACATCTCATTATAGTATAGAGGTAATCCTGTATTTTTAAGGATATGCCATCAGAGAGTACAGGCCTTGACAGTTTCTATCAGGCTAAAAAAGTTTTGAATAAGAGATAATATGTGCATATGCATGAGCCAACCTAGTTTGCCACATAAAACCATTTAAAATAAAAATATACCTAGAGTGTGACTGTGGGGAGAAGCCAGCACAGTGTGGGCCAATGGGGAGGACTCGATAGGGAGGAGGCAGAGGAGGAGGAAGAGGAGCAACAGCGGGTAGTCAGGGGCAGGAGCCAGGCCCTGGTGCTGCCTCTGGCTCTGCCTCTGCTGCTACCTCTTGGACCGCCCTCAGTGGGACAGAGCTGCCATGAAGGCCATCATCCAGCGCATCACGTGGGCCAGTGTCACAGTTGGAGAGGAGCAGATAAGTTCCATTGGACGGGGCATTTGTGTGTTGCTGGGCATTTCTTTGGAAGATACACAGAAAGAACTGGAACCCATGGTTCAAAAGATTTTAAACCTGAGGGTATTTGAAGATGAAAGTGGGAAACACAGGTCAAAAAGTGTGATGGACCAAAAGTATGAAGTGTTATGTGTCAGCCAGTTTACTCTACAGTGTATTCTGAAAGGGAACAAACCAGACTATAATATGGCGATTCCTATAGAGCAAGTGAGACTTTCTACAACAATTTCCTTGTGCAACTAGAAAGGCTTATAAACCAGAGATGCAAGTACATATCCAGAATGATGGGCCTGTGACTATAGAACTGGAGTCCCCAGTGGCTGCCACTGCAGATCCCGAGCAGGTTTCAGAGCTTGAAAAACAGCAACAGAGAAAAGAAAAGACCAGAGCAAAGGGACCTTCTGAGTCAAGTAAAGAAAGAAATGTGTCTCACAAGGATGACCCTAGTGCTAGCAGTGGGGCAGAGGGTGATGTATCCTCTGAAAGAGAACCATGATCAAGAAAAAGTAATTTCAGTGCTTCATCTTTGGGTAGAAGTGGAACCTGAAGAATGCCCAGAAGAAATAAAGTACCTCCACCCCAGAAGTGTGATGAAAAGATTTGAAAAGGAAATTAAAGGGAAAAAAAGCAAGACAGAAATTAGAAATTTTGTCATTCTGCATTAAAAACCAACCAAAGGGCAAGATGGCGGAGTAGAAACAGCTCATCCAAGCCTCTCTGCCCCCAGATTCTCCACAAACTATGTAAAAAAGGACTCTGAAAAACTTCTGGAGCCCCAGCACCCACAGAACGACACAGAGAAGCTAACCTCCCGCTGAGGACAGCCCAGCACCCTGCAGGAAGGACCAGCGCAGCGATCTGGGAGCCGGCAGCGCGCAGAGCCCAGAGCGCAGAGCGCAGGAGCTGAGCCGAGCCGAGCACAGGTCCACGTGAGCCGAGGTTTTAGCCCCAGGGCGGCAGGGCCAGCAGCCGGCTGGAGGAACCCCAGAACACCAGGAACTGTGGCGACCCCAGAATTATCAACATAGACTTGCTTAGGACAAAGTAAGAGGTTAGTGTCCTATGGACTTTGGGACCTGTATTTGGGGAATGCGTCAGCTCCCTCCCCTGGGGGCTAGAAGCCGCTGAGGAGACACGCCATTGTGTAGTTTTCATAGGCATTTCCGGCTCCCAGCCTACAAATCGTGGGGAGATCCAGCGATCAGTCTTGGGGGGTAATCGCTCTTGCTTTAACCTCCCTGGATCTGGATTGTGATCTAGGGTGGAAGTTGTGGGTGGGTTTACAGCTTGCCAGAAACGGAAGTTGCCCCCCACACGTTCGGGACGAAAATTCCTCTATCTGGCCTTAAAGCCATAGTGTGGCAACAAGCCCAAAAGTCAAGCAATTAAGTGGCAACATGCCAAGGCAAAGGAAACAGAAAAATGCAACCCTAGACTCCTATTTTGGGGGCATAGAGCGGGAAAAGGACTGTGAGGTCAGAAGTCCTGCTCCAAAAGCCCCAGGGGAAAACATGAGTGGGTTGCAGGCCATAGAGGACCTTAAGAAGGACTTTAAAAATCAAATAAGAGAAGTGGAGGAAAAATTAGAAAGAGAAATGAGAAGGATGCAGGAAAAGTATGAAATGAGGGTCAACAGCCTGACTGAGAAAACAACACCTTAAAAAATAGACTAACTCAAATGGCAAAGGAGGCCCAAAAGGGCAATGAGGAGAAGAATGCCTTAAAAAGTCGAATTTGCCAGATGGAAAAAGAATCTCAAAAGTTCACTGAGGAGATTCATTCCTTCAGAGTTAGACTGGAGCAAATGGAAGCTAGTGACTTTATGAGAAATCAAGATGCTGTTAAGCAGATCCAAACAAACGAAAGATTAGAAGGCAATGTGAAATATCTCATGGGAAAAACCACTGACCTGGAGAATAGATCCAGGAGAGACAATTTAAAAATTATTGGACTACCTGAAAGCCATGATCAAAGAAAGAACCTAGAAATCACCCTTCAAGAAATTCTCAAGGAAAACTGCCCTGATGTTTTAGATCCAGAGGGCAAAATAGAGGTTGAAAGAATCCACCGATCACCTCCTGAAAAAGATCCCAAAAAGAAAACTCCCAGGAATATTATAGCCAGGTTCCAGAATCCCCAGATCAAGGAGAAAATACTACAAGCAGCCAGGAAGAAACAATTTCAATATTGTGGAAACACAATCAGAATAGCCCAGGACCTGGCAGCTTCTACACTGAGGGATCGAAGGGCATGGAATATGATATTCCAGAGGGCAAAAGAACTGGGAATGAACCCAAGGGTCACCTACCCAGCAAAACTGAGTATTTTGTTTCAGGGGAAAATATGGTCATTCAGTGGAATAGAGGACTTTCAAGCATTCTTGAGGAAAAAACCAGAGTTGAATAGAAAATTTGACATCCAGACACAAGAAGTAAGAGATGCCTGAGAAGGTAATCAGGGAAAAGAAATCAAAAGGAACTTATCAAAGTTGAACTATTTACATTCCTATATGGAAAAGCAATATCTGTGACTGATGATATCTTTCTCACTATGAAAATAATGGAAGAAGGGGGTGTGGTCATATGAATACATATGTGAATGTGTGTGTATATGGTTACAGTTATATATGGATAGAGGGCATAGGTTGAATTTGTTGGGAAGGGAGAGTACTCAAGGGATGAAATTATGAGGTGAGAGAGGAAAGTGGCAAGAGGAGATGGGGAGAGACATGGTAGGGTAAACTATCTCATGTAAGGGGAAGTGGTTGCAAAGGAGGGGGAGAATAAGGAAGGCTAAAAAGGCAAAACCACATTCACATTGAATTTGGTTCAGGGAGAAAATGACATACATACTAAATGGGATATCTCAACCTGCAGCAGGATAGGGGGAAGGGGGATGAGAGGAGGGATGATGGATGGGAGGGCATCCTTGGGGTGAGGGGAGGTTGGAAGTACCCACTATAGAAGAGGGACAGGATCATGTAGGGAATGGACCAGGTGGGGGGTGGGATGAGTGGGAGGAATTATAAGCAGCCTTGTACAATATATCTACTATGATAATGTTTTGCATAGCTAGACATGTACAACATATACTGAATTACTTATCTCCCAAGAGGGAATGGGTGACAAGGGAGGAAGGAAATGGATCTGAAATTCGAGGTCGTAACATTAAATGTTTCAAATATATATAAATACTATTATTAATACTCTTTTGCCTATAATTGGGAGATAAGATGTGCAGGCATTGGGACACAAAGATTCATCTTCCTCTAATGGAAAAGTCGATGGGGGTATGGGAGAAGGTATGGGAGAGAGCAGATTGGAGGAAGCGATATCTTGTGGGACTGCTATTCAGGGAGGTTGGGTAGGGGAATAATGGGGGGAAAATGATTGTAACTCAAAACCTGGCGGAAATGAATGATGTAAAACAGAAGTTAATAAAGTATTTGTTTAAAAAAAAAAAACCAACCAAAGGGATGTTACTATTTTCTGTTGTTGCTGTGGCCTAATAGTGAAGGTGAGTCATATAATTTTTCATTGTATTCTGCATTTGGTTTATCCTGGCTCTTGAATGAGAGGCAAGCATTTTAAATACATATGTAGCAACAGAGCATATAATTAAAATTTCTTGGTTTCAGATAGTTTTTGACTTGCATTTTGAAAGAGGCAGCCCTCTACCATTTAAAATTGGATACTCATCGCATCTTCTGTTGTGTTTGTGTTAGTGTTGTGTACATTCTGTTCATGCTCTACACAGCACTGTGGTAGAATGTAACTTTTGTGTCAGTGCTAAGGTATGAAAAAGAACTAATCATTGACAATTTACTGTGTGAGCCTGGTGGATCTTTTATACTTTCTCTTTTTTTAACAAAAGTAATAAAACAATAACAAAAAAATGAGTGTGACTGTGAATTGGGGAAAAAATCCAAAAATATTGTTATGGGCCTAAATTTTTACAAAATAAAATATAATAACTAAACTAGCAGAGGTAGAACTCCCATTTTACAGAAGAGTAAGTAGGGCCTCAGAGCACTGAAATGATTTCCTCAAAGTCATAAATATCCAGTTATGGATCTAGGAGTAGAATACAGGTTTCTTGCCTCCACTCTACAAGATAAATGCTATTGGTTCTGAATTTAATTTGAAACGTTTTTCCCTTCTAACTTGAATTTATCAATCTGCTTTTGTAAAATCACTTTCAGAATTAAATCTTTTTTTTAATATAGAACAAAAGCCATTCTAAAAAGTTTATAGGAAACTGGCAATAGGGTTTACAATAACAAACTCCACATTTTCAGTAGTGTTGCTATTATGACGCTAAATATACTTGACCAGCCCAATAATTACATGAGAAGAAGTCAGTGCCGAATAATTTAATTTAAAGTAGATGTTATAACAGACATAAATATAAAAACCCCAGTGTGCTATATTTATTTTATGCTTCTCACTTGTAAGCTTTTTCAATTGAGGAAAATATATTTTTGATCAATGATTTACTTTTAGATATAAATATCAAAAATTTTTAAATGCCATCTGTTTAAACTAAAAGACTAGCAGAGAGTCACCACAAGCTTTCCTCACCTTTTCTTGAGAGTATATTCACATTCTTTCCCTATTTAGGTGCACTTCCTGTGTAATTCATATTATAAATTTTCTCCAGGGATTCAACTTCTGTATATGAAACAAAGTCAAATTCTGATTTAAAATGTCCAGCCATTGACCAATTAAAAGAACGCTGCACTGGGAAGTCAGGAGGCCTGGGTTTGCAGTCTGCTTCACTTTTCTTTGATTCATTTTGTAACTAATCTTGGATAAGTTATGATCCTTCTCTGAACCTTAGCTTCCCATCAAATAAATGAAATGATGATACCTATTCATTTACCTTTCAAGATTATTGTTAGGCTCCAAATTGATCATGAGTGTGAAAAATGCTATGAAAAATTATAAAGCTCCATACTAATAAAAACAAATGAATGAATGAATGGAATGTCCCATGATTACCCTACTGTTTCTTCAGATAAATATTGGTTGAATTAAATTAAACAATCTCATTTGTGCTGTCCCTGCTGAAAATTACCAAGCAAGCAGGCTGGACACCTTAGAATGTGTTATCTTTGTCCCTTAATAATAACATCATAAAGATGTTCCACTATAATGTTTTATTGACCTGAGGGAGTTAATACAGGTTTTGAAAGAGCCAAATTTACAACCACAAGGGAGTTTAGGTATTGGGAAAAAATGATTCGAGTAGATCTTTAGGGGAATAAAAGGTCCTAAAGTATTGAACTGAATATTTCATGAATACTCAAGGAGAGTAATTAATATTTGTTACTCTTTGGGACTATTTGTATTTTCCAGTGCATGTCCAGCAATAGGTATTTTTTAAGGCAGCACTTTTCATGCAAAAGGTATGGGCTGGGGAGAGGAAATCAGATATCATTTGTAATGGGACTTGGGGATAACACATAGGTTTGTGAAAAGGATTCTATTATTTATAGCATTTTCCTCATTCTATTTACAAAGACAAAAGAACATTCTGCTGTAAACAACTGTAATTAAACTGCTCTGATAATGTGGAAGTGTGTATGGGCAAAGCAGGAGAATAGAACACAAAGGAAGCAGCCTTGGCATAACTTTGAAAGGGGCTGGAATTTGTTTTGCAAATACTCCAACAGGAGCTATGAAATGTAATGTTGACAAATATAATATAATGCATAAAGAGTTCAAAATTCATCAAGTCATACAGAAAATGAGCTCAATTGAACTTGAGCAAGAGAACTTTGAAAGTGACCTTGGAGCAATCTAATCTTGTCTTCAGATATGTCTAGACACAGCAATGAAGCACTTAAAATGCCAAGAGGATGCTACAGTATACACAGTGGTGGAATATGAGCTATAATCTCCCATCCCCACCATGTCCTTTGTGCCAATACAATAGTAGTGCATTATAATTACATATCACTTTTCTCCAAAAAGCTTTAGTGCTCTCTAGACAAAATCTTAAAATCATCAGATCATGGGATGAGAGATTTCTAGAATTGAAGGGAAGTTTGGAGATCTTCTAATCATTATCATTTTCTCTCTTGCTTAAATACATTTCTATCTTTTGAAAAATAGTGTACCATATTGTTTACAATAACTAATGTAATTATTTTCAGCTTAATTTGAAAAAATCATATTTCTTCCTAAAAATAATCTCTCCAACCAAATGTCACTTTTCATTCTTTTTTAAATGTTTACCTAAACTAATTTGGCCTTTTTCTTCATTATCTTTCATTTCTTCCTTGTGGGGTATGAATGGACAAAGGTAGTTGGGGTGGAGGAGGTCAAAAAATAATTGAGATAATGTAAATCACTCGCTTAACATTCAAGTGTGGGAAGGGGTGTGGGGAATGACCAAAAAGAGGAGGTTTAAAGGTAGTATCTTATGTGTTATGGCTTCTTGATTTTCAACATAACCTATTTTTTTCTGTTTTTATTACCAGTGCCTAACACATTACTTTACACATGGCAGGAAGTAAATAATTTTTTTCAATGATTCATTCATTCATTCCTACTGTGGAGGTTTCACCCATGCATTACTTTGAGCAAACTACTTTAAAATCTGAGATTCAGTTCTCTTATTTCTAAAATAAGAAAATAAGACTAAGATCCACCAAAGCTTATATTCTATATTTAACACTCATATTAGAAGCTCATAAGTCATAAGTGACTGATTGTCCCCCTTATGCAAATGTAAGATTCTGGAAATGACATATAATTGATGTGTCTTTTATCTCTAGCTATTAGATCTCTATTAAACAACTTTAGTAAAATTGCAGGATATAAAACAAGCCACATATCTATATAAAATATATAGACATATTTATATCATATAACATATTCATATATTATATAATTATGATTATATATAACTATATAATGACTATAATATAATATAGAATTACATAATATACCACGCTGACTCGACTCCATAACTTAGTGCATGATTTTTAACACAGTGCTACTATTACTAGTACAGTAATGGGAGTGTAGATTGAGGCTTTAACATTTAATTATTAAATGGTAGAAATTTAAATTGAATTTATTAAATTAAATTAAAATTACCAAATGCTGGAAAATGTTTGAAAAGATTGTCAAAATGCATCTGAGAGACTTTCTTAAAATGGAAACTTATTGCTGTATGTTTTGAATTCTCTCACACTCTGTTGTCCATATGGCAATGCTTTTTTTTTCTATTTTTCTCATTTTTGCAGGTAAATTTTCATATTTATTTTACATAAAAACACATCCAAGTAAATAGAGTTTTAATTTTACCTATACTACAAAAATATATGTTAATTTTCATTTTTTCCACTCTTTCACTTTCTCATAAACAAAGCAACAAACTCATATATTACCACTCTCCCATCCCACCCCCCATTGCTTCCCTTGGAGTATATGGCTAGTGGTGAGGTCCTTGGATCAAAAGGTGTGGACATTAGTTTCTCTCTCTCTCTTTTTTTTTTTTTTACTATAATTCCAAATTGTTTGCTAAAATGGTCAACCAATTCAAATTGAGTCAACAATGTATATATTCATATTCTTGTAACATTTCCAACATTAAATATTTATATATTGTGGCAAAAAAGCCAATTTGCATTTGCTATGGATAAAGTAAAATCTCAGAATTGTTTTGTTTTGTATTTTTCTTACTTTTAGTGATTTGGAAAAGTCTTTCATATGACTGCTGATTTAAGAAGAAAGCAAAGAAGGAAGAAAAGGGAGAAAGGAAACTCTTGGATCCCTCTCCTAATTCCCATATGAACTGCTGAACTAGGTCTCCAGAAAAAGGCTTGCTAAATCTCGTTCATAACAGTAGGAATACCCCCCCAGCAGTAACACAATGTCTTTCTAATGCTATAAGCTTGCACTTTCATTCCAGTGTATTGTCTCTCATAGCAATCATTAGAAATAATTTACTATCTCCCTTAAATCATTGTTTGAACAGTCATTCACATTTCAGCATCATTTAACAAATTGGTATCATTTGACCTTTAAAAAGGAATAGTTATTGAAAACATATTGCAAGAATAGAAGCTACAAGTACATTCTTTCAAAGAACGGGCACACCCTTCCCAACATTTACTCAGTCACTACAGGAAATAGGTTCAAACTTGAAGCAGTTGCTACAAAATATTCATCTTCCAAGTTCACTTCCAAAGGTGACATATCTGATGAATAATCACTCCCTCACTTGTAGAATCCAAGATCTTTTCTGATGGATCAATTTTTTACTGGCATTGATTCTAATAGCTTCAAGGGGTTATATAGTTAATGCAGGATTGTCTGCCCCAAAGCTCTGGCATGGGAATACACTCCCAGACCTCTAACAGCTGTTCCAAACTTTTGAAAATCACTTAGTTACAGCTTACTCCATTCTATCTGAAATATTTCTTCAACTACAACAGGAAAGAATAGTACAACACAGACAAAAAACAATAGCAAAACCATGTGTTCATGGTTTTATGTTGACCCAAGTGGGAATTACAGTACTCTGATGCTACTTACCTCTCTTAGAATAATCAGGGCCATGTGCTATCAGTAGCATATGGGCTTTGCATGACAAATGGCACAAGGAAATAACAGTACCCAGAGGCCCACAATATCTTTTCCCCCTAATGATCACCAGGGATAGAAAGAAACCAAGTTTTATTCATGAGACTATTTTGTATTCATATAGTATGTATCAATATATCAATACATTCATATTCATAATACAATAGATAATCAAAAAGATGCACAATAAGCAGAATGCAAAGTTGTAGAAGGACAGTACATATTTTGAAGTAGAAAGTTCCTTCATTCTACAACTTCAGCAATTTCAACAATCAAAATTATACTATAGCTTAGGTATGGAAGGAGCTGAGCATTGAGAATAGTCAGAGAATAGTGGTTTTGATCTATTTTGTATCATGGACCTCTCTGGCAGTCTGCTAGAGCCTTTCTCAGAATAATGTTTTGAATGCATAAAAAATTACATTTAATTTAAAAAGAAACAAACTACATTGAAATACACATTTTGAAGTTAAAAAAATTCAAGAACCCCAGTTAAAAAGTTGACACTTGAGCCAAGACTTAAAGGAAGTTAAAATTTCTGTGACATAGAGGTAAGGGTACAATATTTGACATGGGAATCAGTAAGTATGAAAAGATATAGAAATGAAGGGTCAACTGTAGGCTAAATGAATTGCCCAAGGTCACACACCTGGCCAGTGAGTGAAGCCAAATTTGAACTCAGGTCTTCCTTACTTGAGGCCCAGTGTGCTTTTCACTATCTACTCCTACCTTGCTGCTAAATTAGGGCCTACATTAGTTTTCTGACTATGGAAAGAAATGGAAAGAGAGTATGGAAAAAATCTAAAGAAATATGTGAGAGACCTTGATTCTTCAGTAAAAAAAATGTATTCACCCACACTCACAGGGGCATTTCAAATAAAATGTCTCAACATATAATTCCCAAGGATTACTAAAATGCTTTTAAAGTGAATTTGTAGGTTGATTCAGAATTTTTGGAGCTAAAGTTTGAAGAGTTCTAGCTTCTTCTCCCTTCCCACAAAAATAATTTGTTTTCCTTAAGTTGAAAAAAATATACGAAAAAGACATAGAAATGAAAAACCTTCTCTTTTAGGTGTATTCATTTTACTAACCAACATAGAGAAGCACATTAATATAATTCACTAAATTGTTTATTGAATACTTTTAATAAGAATGGGTCAAAAACAACCACCTAACCCCAATCTCACCATAAATTGCATCTACATTATTTTTATTAATCTACAACAGATTTTCACTCATTATCAATACAATTATGTTACTTCCAAACCAGAAATGTACACTACATTCTCCAAGCCACAGGAGAATCAATAGAAAACTATACTGAGTGTTTTATTGGCCATGTGCCAATCTCATGGGAGGAAAAAAAAAATGATAGATGATAGGCAGTGTGATATCACTTTCCTCTATTTAGGAATTGGAGTATCTCTTCTGTTTTAGCCTCATCAAAGCACTCAGATATCTGCCTGATCTAACTACATAATGTACTTTCTTTTTAGGAGCATTCCAGTCACCCTGCCATGAAAAGTTCTGAAAATAAAGAGTAAATGGCATGTAAAACTAGAAAATCGGAGTGGGGAAAAAAAAACCCTCATGAATCAGTTTTGTAAAACTAAACTGACTGAAGATTTGATTTTGTCTTAATATATTAAGTAATTTGTTTGATAAAACATACTATATAAACCGATGTTTAATCTCAAAAATCTTTTCAATTCACCTAAAAATTATCTCTGACTAATGTTGAGAATGAAGGAGGAGCAATTTTGTAAGATTACTGAATTATAATTCTGGTTTATCTCATGTTTCAAATTATAATTATCATGGTACAATATAAAGAATATGAACTTTTGGTTCAAAGATATTCTATTAGAATTGTGATTGTCATTTCCTACTTCTGTTATCATGAGTAAGTTTCTTAAACTCTGTGGATCACCATTCCTCACCTTAAAAATGTGGAGTTTGGACAAGATGACCTCTAATATCCCCTCCAGGTCTAAATCTATAATTCTAAATACTGAGATAGAGAGAATTGATATTTTGAATGAAAGAATTAGAAAATCACAAAAATTCCCAAAAAGCTGAAACTATTAAGGCTAAAGGTATTAAGAAGAAATTAAAAAGTGATAAATGTAAAGCTCTTCACTGGGATATAAAAAACCAACTACTAAAGAACAGTATGGAAAAATAATGTAAAGATAGAAGATCTTGTGGAAAAACTTATAGGAATTTAATAATTAAATCAAATTCAAGGTAAAAGCATTATGCATCAATCTGAAAAATTACTGTGATCTTAGGCTATTTTAGGAGAAACAGAGTGTCCAGATGGAAGAAAATTACTCTCCACAGTATTATACTCTATCCTGATTAAAGAACTCCTGGATTGTTGTTTTCATTTCCAGCTCTCAAAAGTAAAGGGCCAGGGTGGCTAGGTGGCACAGTGAAGATAGCACCAGCTCTGGATTCAGGAGGACCTGAGTTCAATTCTGGCCTGCAACTCTTGATATACTTAATAGCTGTGTGACCTTGGGCAAGTCACTTAACCCAAATTGCCCTCCCTTCCCCTCTCCAAAAAACAAAAAAAGAAGGAAAAAAGGTAAAGAAAGCAGAAACTAGCAGAAATTCATTCAGAGGAGGAGAACAACATGGATAAGAAGTTCACCCAAAAAGCCTGTCATACAAAAATAATTTGAAGCAAGTAATTATATTCAACTTAGATGTGAGGGGACATGTACAGAATGATAGAGTAGAAATGGGCACTGTCTCCATGAATTTTTAAGAATTTTCACATGGTTTGCTTGGTCTAACTCAGAAACAGCACAGATAAGGTGAAGTCAAAGAAAAACAAATTATAGAACTTTCCCCAAACTGAATTTTTTTAACAAATGACCTCACTGTTAATAGAGATATCAAGCAGTGGATAAATGACCATTATAGAGAGACATAATAAAAATATTCATACGTAAAGCAAGGTTCAAAAATAATAAACTTTTAAGTCCTTAACAAGTCTGAGATTCTGTGTTTCTATGATTAAATGGATTCTACCATAAAAAAGAAAAAGAATGCAAAGGAATCTGGTATCTGACGCAATTGAGGATACTTATGAGTTGTGAATATTAAATCCAAAGTAACTTCCATGATGACAAATTTCCTAGTGATGAGCTGGAGGGGAAGAATGCTAATGATGAAGGAGTCAAAATTTTACAGTTCTCTCTCTCTGTCTCTCTCTGTCTCTCTCTCTCAACATTGATAGCTATGGTCAAGATGATGGAGTGGAAGCAGGACTTCTGCTGACTCTGAAGAAACTTTGGAGCTACAGAGCCCACAAAATGACACAGAGAAGCTAAACACCTGCTGAGGATAGCCAGGAAGGCTAGCAGGGAGCAGCCAGCATAGCACTCTGGTAGTTGACTCCACCCCTCTACTCCCCATGCCACCTCCCCCCACTCCCCCAAGCCAGAGGTTTTGGCCCCAGGACAGGCCTGATCAATAGCCTGCTGGAGAGATTTCAGATCACCAGCAGCTGTGGGAGTTTCCAGAATTATCAACCCATAGATGTGAAAGACAAAGTGAGAAGTCAATGCAGTTTGGACTTTGAGATGCAGTAGTTGGGAGTGCAGTGGGCCTTTATCCCATGGAAGGAGAAGACACTGAGGAACTGCAGCTGTGAAGCTGCCACCATGTCGCAGCTTCAGCTCCTAGACTTCAGACTGTAGGGGGACCAAGCAACCAGTATGAGGGGTAATCACTCTTGCTTTAACTTGCTTAGATAGTGATTGTGGTATAGAGTGGAGGTACTGGGGTGTGTGACCAGCTTGCCAGAACATGTGAAGGCTGCAGAGAGGGCACCAAACTAATACCTTCAGCAGGTGAGGAAACCCCAGGATTTGGTACAAAGCTCCCCTGTCTGGTAGCAGGGTCCTACTGTGGCAACAAGCCCAAAAGTCAAGTAACTGAGTGGCAACATGAGTAATCAAGGGAAGTAAAGCAAACAGAGTAATCCAATATTAGACTCCTATTTGGGGGACAAAAAGGATCAAAGCATGGAACAGAAGGAAGACTGTGAAGTCAGAACTCCTGCACCAAAATCTTCCAAGAAAAATATGATCTGATTACAGGCCATAGGGGACCTTAAGAAGGATTTTGAAAATCAAATAAGAGAAGTGGAGGAAAAATTGGGAAGAGAAATGGGAACAATGCAAAAAAATTATGAAATGAGAGTCAACAACCTGACTGAAGAAAATAACACCTTGAAAAACAGACTAAATCAAATGGCAAAAAGGCAATGAGGAGAAGAATGCCTTAAAAAGCAGAATGTCCCAGATGGAAAAAGAATCCCAAAAGCTCACTGAAGAGAATCTTTCCTTCAGAATTAGACTGTAGCAAATGGAAGCTAGCGATTTTATGAGAAATCAAGATACTATTAAACAGATCCAAACAAATGAAAAAAAAAGAAGGCAATATGAAATATCTCATTGGGAAAACAACTGACCTGGAAAATAGATCTATGATTGATACTTTAAAAATTATTGGGCTACCTGAAAGCATGATAAAATATAGAACCTAGAAATCATCCTTCAAGAAATTCTCAAGGAAAATTGCCCTGATGTTTTAGAACCAGAGGGCAAAATAGAGGTTGAAAGAATCCACCAATCACTTCCAAAAAAAAAAATCCCCAAAAGAAAACTCCTAGGAATATTATAGCCAGGTTCCAGAATTCCCAGATTAAAGAGAAAATATTACAAGCAGCCAGGAAGGAACAATTTGCATATTGTGGAAACAAATCTGGATAACACAGGATCTGCCAGCTTCTGCACTGAGGGATCAAAGGGCTTGGAATATGATATTCTGGAAGTCAAAGGAGCTGGGATTAAAACCAAGAATCACCTACCCAGCAAAACTGAGTATCATGTTTCAGGAGAAAATATGGTCATTCAGTGGAATAAAGGACTTTCAAGCATTCTTGATGATAAAACCAGAGTAGATTAGAAAATTTGACATTGAGATACGAGAAGCAAGAGAAACATGTAAAGGTAAGCAGGGAAAAGAAATCATAAGGAACTTATCAAAGTTAAACTATTTATGTTTTTACATGGAAAAATGATAAATGTAATTTATGAAACTTTTCTCAGTATAAGAATAATTGAAGGGAATAGAAATGTGTATATATACACACATACAAATATATATATATATATATATATATATATATATATATATATATATATATAGGAGGATTTATGTGTATATGAATACATATGTGAATGTGTGTATATATGTGTACAGGTATACATAGATAGAGGGCACAGGACCAATTTAATGGGAAGGGATGATACTTAAAAGGTGAAATTAAGAGGTGAGAGGGGAATATAATGAGAGGAGATGAGGAGAGACAGATTGGGATAAACTATCTCATCTAGAAGAGGTAAGGCGAAATGGTTACAATGGAGGGGAAGAACAGAGAGTCAAAAGGGAATGAGTCAACCTTATTCTCATTGAATTTGGCTTACGAAGGGAATGACATACACACAAAATAAGGTATCTGACCCTACAGGAGAGTAGGGGGAAAGGGAATGAGAGTGGGGATGATGGAAGGATGGGCAGGCTAGGGAAGAGGGAAGTTGGAAGCACCCAATTTTGCAAAGGGACAGGATCAAAGTGTAGAATAGAACAAGTTGAAAGTGGGATTGGAGAGAGGGAAATATTATCAATATTATTTTATATGTAATTGGGAAATAAGATATACAGGCACTGGGGCAGAGATCCACCATGTACTACTGGAAAGTTTGAGGGGGTATGGGAGAAGATATGGGAGAGAGTATATTGGAGGAGGGGATATTCAGTGAGATCGCTATTTTGGGGTCGTGGGTAGGGTAATAACAGGGAGAAAACTTGTAACTCAAAGGCTTGTGGAAATGAATGATGTATACTAGAAGTTGATAAATCATTTGATAAAAAAAAACATAGATATGCACAAATATGTATATTTAATCTGTTTATTCTATTTATTTATCTTATCTAATAATCTAACTTTAGTTATGTACTGTGAAACCCACATAACTTATTTTGAAATACATCACTTTAACCCAATGATATCATAGCTTAATATGTAAAATATAAATATCTTCTGTGTATGTAGATGTGGATAATGCTTTGTGTATAGACTTTTATATACATATATGAATTATGTTGACTGGATCTGTGATTTCATTTGTGTGGGAGAATCTTGATATAGAATGTATGTAGAAGTATGAAGATTTGGGCATCTTGGTAGCCCATTGGATAGAGAAGCAATTCTGGAATGTAGAAATCATGATTCAGAAAGATGTCAGTTCAGGGACACTGAAGTCATTTTATCTACCTTTGAGGGTAGTAATTATTAGAATTTTTCTAATCTCTTCAGTATATTTGCCTCCTTCAAATTCTTTGATAATTGCTGATTGTCACATTGAAAATTATGTGTTATTTGAATGAGCCTCCTCTATGTATACTTGGTCTATTGCAGTCTATTTTGTAACTTTTTTTATTAGTGACATTCCCATTTCCCCTATAAACATGCACACCTACAAAATAGAGAATGCAATGACTCTACCATTCTTCACAATGTAAATAGTTTGTAATTTTTTTCCCATTTTCTCCTGTTTGTTGGTTGTCTTTGTCATCTATCTCAAATTGGTGCATCAGTCATGTTTTTTGCTGACTAAGGACAATGAAACTATTTTGATCTCTTCCTCTTGTTAGTTGTTTTAAGTCAGTTAAATTTGTGTATATAATTCCTATCTTGTAGTTGATGTTTTCTTTTTTTTTCCCCATCTAATTCTCCTGTTTTCATATCAATATCTTGCTTAAGAGGTTAGGCAGAAAGTGCTTTTAATTGCATACTATATCATTTTCCTCTTTTTAAGTGCTTTCTTTGAGTTTTAAATTAATTTTGATCTTTGCTTTGACTACTCAGTGGTATAACTATAAATAGGAACCTAATTTCAGAGTGGATTCTACTTCAATAATGAATCATTTCTTGCCCATTAAATTGTAAACAATTTCATTTTCATGATACTATTCAGTATTCATCATGATTCATTTCTCAAAGAAAGTACTCATATTATACATGCATAAGGATTCTGGGAAATTGACAGATCTAACTTCTGACACATTTTTCATCATTTCCCCACCAATTATTCCTAATTACAACTTTGCATTATCACCAAGGAGTTAATTGTACATTTATTTAATTTGAAGGCTTTTACTAAATCTTCATTAAATTTGTCTGTCGCCTCTTTCCGCAACGTGTGTGTCCAACATGGCGCCGCCAAAAGATAAGAAGGCTAAGAGATCAACTTGGAAGTTTAACCTTGACCTAACTCATCCAGTTGAAGATGGAATCTTTGATTCTGGAAATTTTGAACAGTTCTTGAAGGAGAAAGTTAAAGTCAATGGAAAAACGGGGAACCTAGGGAATGTTGTTCATATCGAACGCTTCAAGAATAAGATCACTGTTGTGTCTGAGAAGCAGTTTTCTAAAAGATACTTAAAATATCTTACTAAGAAATATCTTAAGAAGAATAATCTTCGTGATTGGCTTCGTGTGGTTGCATCTGACAAGGAGACATACGAACTTCGTTATTTCCAGATTAGTCAAGATGAGGAAGGTTCTGAATCTGAAGATTAAATGGGAAGCTGAGCCCTTTCTTAGGGGCTTTGAATTTTAAAAGTGTCAAAAAAAAAGAAAACATGAATATACTTTAACTTATTGGCAAATAAAACTTAACAGCAAAGTTAAAAAAAAATTATCTGTCTCCTCATTCTTTGAAACAAGTGTGGACACACAAGCTACATATAAAATTCTGAACATAATAAGAATTTAGCAATTATTTTGACATTGTTTGATGGAGTCAATAGTTAAAATTCACATAAAGAATCCTTAGAAAAACAAAAGAAATTTTAAAGGAATCCTTTAATTTGAGAGATATTAGTGATCATTTACTCAGTTCTTTTCATTTGATAGAAAAGGAAAGTGAAATACAGATACATCATAAACACGAAAGGAAATCCACTTTCCCTGATACTTTGTGTGTCTCTTAGTAGGAGCAAATTATTTGTAAGGGAATTGAGATATTCTTGGACTGAATCAATCTGGATCAATCCAAATAACTAACTCTTACTACCTAGCTATCTATCTGATAATCTAAGTAGCTCTATATACCTGATGTGATTATTGAATATATGGAAGATATGATGTAGTATTCAGAATACAAAGGTGAAAAATGAAAAGGATATTCCCTTACCTTAAACAGTTTTGCAATCTAATGGAGAACGGATGAGATGTCATTTAAACATGATCCTATCTCTACTTATTATGTATTTTCATATAAATTACATTTATAGAATAGCTCATTTCCCTATCATATAAAGAAAGGAAAAGTGTCAAGTTGGTGAGATATCTAGATAGATACATAATCTCAATGTAGGTACTCCCATAGCCACACGAGTCATTATCTGTGCTTTCTCATTCTGAACAATTCTTGCTCATGTCCTTCATATTTTTCAAATCTTCCATACAGAAGCTACCTAGTACATGTGAGATTTTCTATGACATCTTTCAATAATTCTTGATGTGAAGATTGCCTTAAGAATGTCCAATTTTTGTCCCTCACTATCACTACATGATCAGGCTGCCTTTTATTCCAGTCATATGTGTCCATAATAATTTCTTCACTGCTACACCTACTGTGAAAGACACCATAGATTCTATATAGCAGCCAGTTCAAATCTACAATATGTATTTCCCTTGCACTTTGGGTCACATATCATTTGGAGGCAACATACTGGTAGATGAATTTCAGGCAAATAGTAGCACATAGAGAATACTGTTGTTGTTGTTAAGTTGTTACTGTATCATGTGAAAGTTTGTACTAACTGAAAGTGCTGTATTGTTTTCCCAATATAATCTACCCATATTGTAAAGAAAGGACATGGCATTAAAATAACAACCCTTGGGCTATTTGTGAACTTGCTGTATTTTTCGATTTTTTCAGTAAATATATAAAGAGAACTGTGTAGATAACAAACATCCATGTCAGTTCTCTTCTACTGAAAATTGGGCATACTTGTGTCAGCATGGTGTGAAGGTTATATATTAGGGGTGACAAAACAGATAAAGATCTGTTATAGCAGAGAAAAACAGAAGATATAGTCCTATTTCTCCAGGACTCCAAAACAATTCATCAAAAATTGACAATTTTGTTTATGTGGAGTTAACTATCAGTTTGATGCCAAAACTCCATTTGAACTGATTTTTCCTTCACTGGATTGACCAATTGTATCCATGTAATACATGTTTGTTGAATTGTTACTTAACTGTTAAAGGCATTAAAGAAACTTACCTTGAGATAGTCATTTCATCTTTTTCACAAGGGTTCATCATATGAAACTACTAGAGATTCAGAAAATCTCAGTTGGACGGGAGGAGTTCAGGGCCTACCTTGTCTAATCCATGCTCAAATAAATTATACTCTTTTTTTTAAATTCCTAATAATATTCTAATATAGTCTCTGCTGAAAGCCATCCTGTAAAGATCTGATTATCTCCCAATTCAGTCATCCTTACCTTAAGGTGTTCTAATTTTTAGGAAGTTCTTTGTAACATGAAGGCTAAATTTGCTTCTTTATAGATTTTATCTATTGTTCCTCACTCTACACAATGGGGTCAAGCAGAGTAAGACAAATAATTTTTTTTTTTAAGTGACAAGACATTAAATATTTATAGAAAGCTCTGTCTATCATCCTGACAACTCTTCCCATGGCAAAGCATCCCTAGTGCCTTCAAGCCATTTTCATATGGCAATGGTCTTTAATATGATCTCTTTATCCAGATTTTCCAGTTGTCCTCTTCTGGATGTACTTGAGTTTCCTTAAATGTTATCCCTAAAACTGAAAAACTACAACATTTCAGATGTGTTCAGATCAGGGAAAAGTACAACTTGCTCATCCTGAACATTATTCCTCTTAATGTAGTCTAAAATTTTATGCTTTTCATTGTTACATCACAATGGTTTGATATTGAGTTAACAATCTATAATTTTTCACACAATTTTTAATCAATCTAAACCTTCCTCATCTTGTACTTTTGAAGTTGACTTTATTTTTCTAATGGAAGCACAGGGCTTTATATTTATACCTATTAAATTCCATATTATCAGGGTTAGCCCTGTGTGTCTGTGTTTGTGTGGTCTTGAATCTTACATCTAAAGTGGAGCTATCCTGTTTGTGACTATGGTGGGTGGGGTGCAGTGCCATGGACACCCAAGGACCCCAAGTTGGTTTTGTTGCCCAGTCCCCTCTCTGAACTTGGAAGCAGGGACTGGAGCTGTGTGAGGGGAAGGATACCCCCCTCCTCCCAAGAGAACTTTATTTGGACTCTTGTTTTGAATTGATGTTATAATGCAAAGTACTTTGTGTTTAAGGCCCAGTGGCCACTTTGGTAACTTTAGTTATGTACCTTGAAAATGTGACCTAAGAGATGTTTGGTGTTAATTCAAATGTAAATTGTCTATGCTATGGTCATGAAAGATCTTGGGGTCCAATGTAATGGAAATGCAAATTTAAAGATCTTCCCTGCCCCTAGGCCCTTTGATAGGCTTAAGTGACTCTGAGAACCTTCCTTGATTGAAAATATACTCTGACCCCTAATAGGCTGAATGTGGTCACATGGACCTTGTGGCAGGAGGCTTGGTTTTCAGGAATGCCTACACCTTGATAAGGTGTAGTGGGTCAAGAGGGTTGTTACATTGTCTGAGCCAGGAGAAGGCTATATAATCCTTGATGTGAGGCTTTGCTTTGGGCTCACTTTGAGAAGTGTTGTGTGACTTGACCAGATGAAAGCTGGGCAGCCATTGAGAGCCCCCCCAACCCCCGCCAGCTTTGAAAACCCAGATATTGATGCTTCCTCTCTGGTAACAGTGATTTGGTGTTGATAATGGTTAGACAGTTTGTAAGCCTGTCTGCTTGATCTGTTTATTTCTCTGTCTTATAAATTCTGTCTGTATACTTTGAAGTTCAGGGTGCTGACCTTTTCCCCCTGAACTAGGTAAATGATCTATGTTTGATTGATTAAAGTAAGCATGCTAACCCATTTTGATTTGCTTTCCTTTAGAAAAACAGATCTAAAAACCTGTGTTGGCAGCCACCCTGGGGATGTTTGGGTGCTTGTAGCTACATATCCCTATCAGTTTTGCAGCATCTGAAAAGCTGATAAATGTGCCACCTATACCATTATATGGGTTATTGGGTACAATGTTACATAGAATGGAGCCAAAGGCAATTCATTGGTTCACTTTATTAGAGATCATTTCAGATTCACACAGAGTAATGAATTCTTTGGACCTTTTAATTCAACTGGCCCAAGTCCATCTCATTCAATATATTCACTTTGTCCAAAAAAAAAAAAAAATATTGCATGGCATACTTTGTTACATATATTGAAAGTACATTCCTCTCACCTTAAGCCTACTAGTAATTGTATTAAACAAGCAAAATAATTAAGTCTTGTATGGTCTATTTTTGGTAGAGTAGATCTTTCTGAGTGTTGCTTTCTTTTCTGAATAGTTAGAAACCATCTTTTAAAAAAAATAGATTCTAGAATTTTGCCAGGAATCAAAATCAAACTCTCCATGCCAATGTTTGTCATCTTAGTACCCTTATTCTTTTTTAAGAAGGACTTTTTCCCATCTTTCATTGTTTCTTTTACTCTCCATAATCTTTCAAATAACACATCTCTTTGCTGTTTCCTTTGGAAATTTCTATCCCTCCAGACTTGAATTGATGGTCTTAAGATAACTCTATTTCTTCATTTCTCTTTGAGTTTGACTCCCTTTTAAGTACTTTTGTTCTTTCTTCCCCATTCTCAAGATCATTCTCTTTGATTAAGAATATGGATTGAGTAGTTCTGTCTTCTCTTGATGATCATATTATCATCCCATCTACTGCAAACAGAAGTCCTGGACTATCTTTGATATTGCTCCTTCTCAGATAATAGGTTAAAAATGACTTTTTGTTGTCTGTAATATTCCACATGAATATCAGCTCACTGTAAATTCTAGTGTTCCTGACATGATTTTTAACAGAATGCTTCTACTTTGGCATCCATCCTCAATGACCTCTCCTTTATTTTATCTTCTACTTTATTTCACCTTACCTTTATTTCATCTTATATAAATATTGCTTTCTACAATCATCTTGATCTCTTTCTATAACACTTCCCCTCATCAAAAGCATTTGTTTCCATTACTTGTTATTATTAGAATTTAATTTTGAGAGCTAACCCATGACCCATGAGAGAGCACACATATACATGCACAACACTCATAAGTTAGTATAATTTATTTTATAGAATTTAGACCATGACTTGCTTTAAACTCTTAGAAATAAACTCCCCCAAATCATATGTCAATAAGACAATGAATATTTATTAAGTACCTACAATTTGCCAGGCACTGTGCTTAGGCATATAAAGACAAGCAAAATATCATCCTTACCCTCAAACTACTCACAGTCTAATGGGGGAGGTAGATAATATGCAAATATCTATTAAAAAAAAACTATATCCAGGAAAAATTATAAGTAATCAACAGAGAATTATGGTAGATGAGAGGGAGGAAGAGAACAGGAATAACCCTAATTCTGGACAATGAACTGCTGTTAATGACAAGCTTGACACAAGAAAGGTGTAAGAAGTGAGTATATTTAGCTTGTAACGATGATAGCTGTCATACACAGAGCAAAGATACATGTTGATGATTCTGATAAGTACCCAGACTTCCTCTGAGAGATGGAAAAAACAGCCTGTTCAGCATGGGGAAAACACACCAAGTCTGAGGAGGCAAGGCTTCCCCTCATGCTGAATACTTTGTGTATGATCATAGGGATAACAACACCCAAATCAACACTATAAAATATTCCATTATGCCTGAAACAAAGAAACTTTTATGCTTCAGTTCTCTTTCTGGCAGGACTACCAGTTACCAATGTTTTTAAGTCCCCATGCAACTTGCATTTCTGGCAGTGGCTAAATCTATTGACTTTTATTTCTGAATATGACATAGGGTATTCTCCATCTCATATAATGTATAAAGGCCTGGCTATGGCCTATCACAACAGTTCTTTTACTTCCCTTTTTTAAAAATATTCAAAGCTTGTATCATTAGCTTTACAAAATTTTAAGCAAATAGATTTTCAACAATGTAGATTATATACCCTTCATTCTTAGGCTAGAGATGAAAACTCTACAATGAAACCTATGATAGGCCATGGTTTTGGAAATGACCTGCTGTATCAATTTATTGAAGCAAATATTTCTGATTTTTTTATCTCAGAATTAATGAATTTTACATTAAATTGATCAGATCAATGTTCTATTTTATCATCTAACAAATGCAGTTTGAAAATTTGCAAAGTCTTTTGAAAACTTCCAGATATAATAAGCATGTATATTTCACATGTTAGCATAAAAAGAAAAAAACACTTGAAAGCAGTTAATGGAGTTTGAGTGATCTTAGTTTTCTGTTTTCTTTTGGAGGAAACAAAGAAAATCTTTTAAAAATTTATGTTAGAAAAAATATTTCTAAGGGGTGGCTAGGTGGCAGAGTGAATAAGAGCACCGGCCTCGGAGTTGGGATGACCCGAAATCAAATCCAGCCTCAGAAAATGAGCACCCACACAAATAATGACTGGCCATGTAACCTTGAGCAAGTTACTTTACCCCAATTGCTTAAAAAAAAAAAAAAAGAAAAAATATTTCTAAGAAAGATGCAACAGGTTGCTTGATGCCTTTGGCTTTTATCATGCCTCATGTATTCACAACACTGAGTCTTATGTCAGAATCTCTTTGTAATAATAATATCACAGAGGAGTAAATTGAGACCCAGAGAAAGAGATTGTTTGTCTAAGGAAATAGAGCACCAAAGCCAATACTAGTGATTAAATATCCTGATGCTCAGTATTTTATGATTTACAGTTATACTACTCAAATAGAGGTAGCCAATCCATAAATATAAAATCATTGATTAGTATGAATGATTAAATAATTTAAAGAAGAAAAGGTGGTTATCTTCATGTGGTGGATGATTTGGGTATTATCTGAAGATGTGATTTTTATTCTGAAGGTATAATCATAGAGAAACTTGCCTTTCAAGCATCTTTTTAATTTTTTTTTTTAAGCAATTGGGGTTAAGTAACTTGCTCAAGGTTACACAGCTAGTCATTATTTATTTATGTGTGGGTGCTCGTTTTCTGAGGCCAGATTTGATCTCGGGTCATCCCAACTCCGAGGCCGGCGCTCTTACTCACTGTGCCACCTAGCCACCCCTTTTAGGGAAATTGGGGTTAAGTAACTTGCCCAAGGTCACACGGCTAGGTTTTTGTTTGTGTGGGTTAAGTGTCTGAGGCCGGATCTGAACTCAGGTCCTTCTGACTCCAGGGCCAGCGCTCTACTCACTGCGCCACCTAGCCGCCCCTCAAGCATCTTTTAAGTCTGTGGTTTTAAGTGAGGAGAAAATAAGATAAACATACGCGACAAATAATGGTAGAAATTAAATAATCTGAAGCAATCATGTGTTAAATTATAAAGAAACTATAGAAAAGTGTGTCTAGTTCATTACAAAGAGCAACAAAAAGTAGTTTCTATTTTTATGTATATATAATAGTAATCCATTTGAGTCTGTAGAAGCTTAAATTTTGAAGGGAAATAGCCAGTGATGATTTGTAATAAAAATTTACATTTTAAGAAAACCAAATCATAAGGTCATAAACTTTTTCAATCATCTTTTATACAGTTACCAATGTGTAAGTCCCAAAACATGTATATACTTATTGTGCCATAAGATATTAATATAAAAATTTTCATGGTAATAATTCTATAAGACTAATTGCCTCATGTAATGTTATTTCTTTCCATATCATATTTTCAAAGACTTAATTAAAATTTAGCTTTAAAATTATAAATGGTTTCATCAAGGAAATATATGTGTGTGGGAGAATATGGAGTAGCCAATTAGTTAAAAAACCAACAACAAACATGAGTGGTAACCTCATGATATCAATAGAACTCCCCAGGCATATTGATTAGTCACCAAATATCACAATTGTTAGAAGGCATTGGTGTTACTTAGGATGAGCAGACACTGAATGATCTTCATTATTATATTCATTTGAGCAATATTACTATTGCAGCCATTGTCATTTTTACATCCAAGCCCTTCTCTCTCCTCATACAGTCACCACTTTAGTGCCTCTCTTTGCTAGATAATGACAAATATCTCCTAATTGATCCTAAACTCTCTCCTTTTTCCAATCTAATCTCCACATAGTTGCCTAAGTGAATTTTCTTAAGTACAGTTCTGATCGTGCCTTTGCCCCACTCAATAAAATCTAATGACTCTATTATCTTTTTGTGTCCTTAGGACTTAGCAACTTAGTATATCTCACACATAGTAAGCATTTAATAAATATTGGTTATTAGGAAGCTAGATGTCATAATACACAAAGTGCTGGACCAAGAGTCAGGAAATCTTGAAGTTATTTCCTTTATTGTTCATTTTATTTCTTTTATTTCCTTTATTGTCCACTATAATATAGCTGTAATTGAGTTCAAATTGATACAAACATATTTTCCAGATCATCGTGTGGTAGACATACTCCCATTAGATCAAGATTCTAGTTCCCAAGAGACTATGTGACTGTGACATTTGTAGACTTTGTCATGCTTGTCCTGGGTTTATGAAGTCTAAGGAATATTCTTAGATCCTCACCTCCCAAATAGAATCAGTGACATCTTACTTCCATGTGACTCCCCTTCTTCTGTGAATCCATCACCTTCCTGATATAATCACCTCTCTGGACCCCAAACAGGATAGACATGATGAGGTCAAGATAAAAAAGTATATTGCCTACAAAATACTTACCATACAAAGTCTTAGAATATGTGTTTATATCCATTTGAGCTTGGTAACAGCTTTATCATAGTGAACTATAAAGAAAATAATGGATTTTTTTTAACTTTTGCATAATGCAAAGTTAGTAGCTTCATTTTAAAATTATAGGACAACTAAATTAATCATAAAGTAAATTTTTGGAAGTAGAAGTAAAAGGAGATATAGAGGAAGATATACCAATAAGTTGAGACATCCATATTAGAGTTAAGGAAGAATTTTCCTATCCAAATCACACTGTATCATGCCAGTTTGGCTATGAATTCATGGGGTTTTTAACTAATTAACTTGATTTTCTAAACTTTTAATTAAACCGCCGTTATATGCATAATGCTATAATAAAATACTTTTGTAGAAAAGGAATTACTATAGTAGAAAAGGGCACAAAAGAAAAAATCAAATCATGCTTTCTGTTTAAAGGAACTCGCCATCAAATAGAATAAACTTAGGACATCCTGATGGATATACGTAGTATAATGAATTTAAGCTATACTGAAATATAGGAATAAATGCCAAGTGGTAAGAAAGATTTATAAAAGATTTCATTAAAATAGGAATACATCATAGCTGAAAGGAAAGTAGTTGATATTAAAGAGTAATGTTATGAACAAAATGTACCCCAAAGAAGTTAATAACTGAAAGCTCATATATACACTCAAACATTTATGAAAGCACCTTTTGTGGTAGCAAATAACTAGAAACAAAGCAGGTGCTTATCAATTGGGGAATGCTAAAACAAACTGAGGAGAATGAATACAATGGAATATTACTGCTCTGTAAGAAATGAAGAACGTGAAAAATTCAGCGAAGAATGGAAAAAAAGCATGAATTGATGCAAAATGAATTAAAGAGTGCCAGGAAAATATGCATTCAATGATGATAATGATGTCAGTAGAGCAAAAAAAACCATGAAAATGAACATTTCATATTTCTGTTATGACACAGGTTAAAGGAATTGAAGCTCTGAAAAAAAATGTACCTCCCTTTTCAAAGGAAAGTGATTACAGAGTTTGATGTTGCCTATGCTATCAGATAAACTAAATGTGTTGGTTAGTTTTAGTGACTTTTTAAATTTTAATCTGGCACAATTATAGGCTTGCTAAGGGGTGAGAGGGAAAAACGTTCACAAATATAAATTGATGCCAACAAAATCAGATTCAATGAAATTTTAAGAACTGTTTATAGAATGACTTAGTGGGAGCAGAGAATATAAATAAGTGTGCAATAGAAAATGAAATTATTTGAAGAGTGATACTAATGGGGGAGAGAGTTTAAATCTCTTCTAATGGGATGATGACCTTTTCAGTTATTTCTTTTTATTTTTTCTTCTTTGTATTTTAGGTCAATTTTCCCCTTTTTATTTTTAATTTTTTAGTCATTTTACATTTTAGAATCAAATATCACTTAGTTTTGTGCTCCCTTTTGTTATTTGTTATTAAGTAAGAAAGCTGACAAGTGGTTAAGAAATGTTGAAAAACCTCCATCTAATTCCTACAGATTTTCCTAAGAATTTAGTTGATAATCCTTGCAGATTTCTTTGGACTCTGCTGATGCCATGCTTTTTTTCCTCAGGCTGCATTGTGAATAGTGGGATCAATTACAGAGAGAAAGCTGGAAAGACACTCTAGGTCTTCTGTGGTTTGATTATATCTAGAGTTTCTTAGTTAAGTTAAGTCAGTGAGACACTCCTTGCAGGCATGGATCAGAGTGTCACAAGCATCAGAAGGGGGAAACAGGCAGAAAGAAACATAAGGAGGAAGAAGAAACTTTGCAGGGACCTCAGGGATGATTTGGTTATTTCCACAAATAAGAGATGACTGGCAATCTTCAAATAGGTCACAATATTTTATGGTATATTGTATTGGGCTGCTTAACCAAGGAGCATTCAAGTACTGAAATGATTCTTGAAAATGAGTGAAATATACACATGCTAAAATTTTTAAAACATAGATTTAGATATGTGTCTATATAAATGCATGCATACATATATAGATATACATGTGTGTATATCTCTATATTAAGATATATTGCATATATGTGTATGAGTGTGCATAAACATGCATATATAAGTACATTTATGTATATGTGTGTATGTGTTTATATGTATTTGTATGAATTTACCTCTACTTCTTATCAACAAAAAGAAAAAAGAATAAGGATTACACATTTTAAAATGGAGCACATAACCTAAAATTGCTTATAGGTTTGTTTGTTTTTGCAATGTGATTACACAATTTTTAAAATTTGACTTCCTTTCATGTAAAGAGAAGAAATAGAATATTAAAACAAGCATTTTTCATTTCTGTGTCTTCTTAATTAGAGTATTTTCTAGTTGTTTCAATCTAGCAGCTATGGATAAAAGTAGCTTAGTTGCTTCCTATTGACAGTATTACTGTTAGATATATTACTCATAAATATTTCATCTTAAGTCCTGTAACAAGGCAAGTAAAATATAAATTCCATTTTGAGTTCTTAACCATTTTAGCTTTGATATTCTTAAAGGTAAGATAAATGAGGCACAAACAATCGCACAAAAATACTCTGTGAAACCACTAAATGGTTTAAGTTAGTGTCACGGGAAAAAAGAAGAGTTACACTGAAGAATATGTTAAGCCGTTGATTCTATTACTTTGTATCATAATGACACTTTTAGGAGAATTATATGGCTTTCTGAACCTGCCAATAAAATCTTATTCTCTAAATGGGAATCTACAGCTCACAGCTTATGTCAATAAGAACGAGAACAAGAAAACGAAAAACTCCAGCTGTTGTGTATATTATATTTGCAATGAGCTGGCATATAATGGTTTATTCTCTATCACAGCAGTCACTGAATTCAGACAATGGCTAATGGATGTCAGATTTCTGGTAAGAGTTTCAAAGTCTCGAGTAACTCAAAGCCTAATTCTATTAGTTTATTACACTCTGGAATGATAAAATGTGTTTTAAATGGTTTATGAATGATTGCAACAATTCAAACAGTGTCAACCTATTAATGCTACAAGTTTATATATATATATATATATATATGTCAAAAATCTTTGGATCTATAACTTTTTTTATGCTAGCTGGGATCTGAAATTCAAAGAAAAAACCATGTATAAAAATTCAGTATGATTGACTTCAGTGATTGAACCTAAAATGAACTTCAAATCTTATGCTAACCAGATAATCTGTTCCATTTCTTTTTCCTCTGACCCTCAAAAAGAAGAACTGTAGCTTTATGTAATTGTATAAAATATATTAGACTGTCTTTAATGTTCAATTCAGGACTGTTTTCCCCCTGCTAAGATGGTAGTCTAGGTGATTCAATTATGATGCTTAGCCAAAGGGTTATATAAGGTATAAGGAATCATTTTTCTCAAAGTTTTGGGGAGTTGATACAAAGGAAAAAAAGTAATTGACCAATGGGGACTAATAAAAATACAGTTATAAAGACAGTAGAAACCACAAGCAAAAGCTTGACACAATAAATTCAAATGTGTTAATTATAAGAAAAGGGAAATATGAAAAGAGAGGCATTTTACTAACTGTTAATTGTCAAAGAATATAGATTGTTTGCTTGTTCTCAGTGTGACTATATTAATGTTTGTAGTATAAAAATGTTATGAAGCATGAAAGAGGAGATGAATTATTAGGGCTGTGGTGAAAATTTCTGTTGTTTTCTATGTAGCAAAATCCCCAAATGGAAAAAGTGACAATGTAACACCATGATGACATTTGACTAAGTTCACTGAACTGTATAAAATTGGGTTTCAAATGATAAACACTGTCAGGTTTGTCCCACAGAAGATTCACAGCTCACTCCCTACTTCAATTCACATTGCATAAAGCAGAGTAAAGGGAAGGGACTTTTCAAGAGATGATGTGAAGATAAGCAGAAAATAGTATGGTGGGTTTTGTTTAGGTTGATCTTAGATGACTAGAAACAATGGAAACACAGTGTAGAAGCTACCAGGACATTTAGGAAACAATAAGGATGACATACAGGTAGCTAGAGTCATGAAAAGTATGCCATGACATGAACAACATTTTACTTTTAATGAAAGTATAAAACTTTAATCTGGAAAACACTTTCTATCTCATCCAATAGAACTCCTTCATTTGCCATATGAGGAAAGTGGAGCACAAAAGGGTGAATTGACTTGCCCACCTTTAAACAGTTAATAAATGCACAAATAAAATGCAAATATGTAACCTGATTCACAGATCTTACACTAATTTTCATTTTGCCAAGCTTTGTGGTCTATTCTTTTCATTTGCCCTCAATGCCACATGTTTTTGAAACAATATTTATATTCAATAAATATTTATTGAGCATCTACTATGTACAAGATACTATTTAGGCTTACCTAAATTCAGCAATTCATGTGAACAATAATGAAGCTCATAAAGTATAAACCCAAATCCTGCCGACCAGAGACTAGCAGAATATTTTCATTCTGAGAAAAACACCTTATGTTCTCCTGGGTCATTCCACTGGCCCAGAATACATGTGTGTAATATCCACCAATTACAAGGCAATTTTCTTGAAGTGATAAGCATTCTCACTTTTCTGTTTGCATTTAAAGGGCTTAGCAAAGAATATTTACCTAATAAATGCTTGAGGTTTTTTATATTTTATCATAGTAGGGGAGACCAAAATATATGCCATTATTAGTAAAATATGTTACAATAGGAAGGTTCTTTGAGGAAAAATGTAGCCAAAGTACTATAAGATTCAGACAAAAGAGAGAAAACTTAGAAGTGATGAAAATCCAAGATTGAGGAGGGAAAGATCATTTAATCTAGGTCCTAAAGGACAAATAGAACTTGAAAGGTATAAAAGGAGCTAGAGTTTCAAGGCAAATGGATAAAATTCAAGCCTGATTAGGAAACAGTGATTAGTCCACTTTGACTGGAACAACAGGTGTTTGAAATGAAATGAAATAAAACTGGAAAATCAGCTTAGGGGAAAAATTCAAAGTGCTTTCCATGCAACCCTCCACAGTTTGGGCCTAACATTAGCTCCAAAAAGGGGTGTGCTGATATAGGTTTAATAATCATCCATCCAGAGGAAAAAAAAGGTATATACAAAGAATTTTTATTTTAATATGCTTTGTTTTTGAATTATATTTATTTGGAATTTAAGAAATAAAATATTCATATATAACAGCAGAATAGAAAAAAATGATTGTACATCAAACTGCAAATTGATTATGAAAAACTTGCTATTTCTTTTAAACATATAATCAAGTTTCTTTTAAACATATGATAAAGTTATCATGTAATTTTCCTATTTTTTTCCTTTTTTCCTTCCTTCCCCTTACCCTAGATATGGCTACCTTTGGACAAAAGTCTGTGTGTGTGTGTGTGTGTGTGTGTGTGTGTGTGTGTGTGTGTGTGTGTGTGTGTGTCTATTTTCAGAGATGCTTGTAGGGACCTATAAGTTTTCAGTTATTCTAAAGTGGTATGATCTAAGGAAAAAAGGCGTTTATTATTCTCCTGTATTGTACTCCGGTCTGTGAGTGACCACAAGCATTCTTTTTTGCCTTCAATTTGTGAGAAGGATTTCTCCTCCACTGAGGCCACAAGCTTTGCAATACTAGTGTCCCCCCTTGCACTGTACTGCCACCCAGGATTACTACCTAGCTCCAAGTATTAAGAAAACAAAGGAGTCCTGCCTCAGTGCTAGCAAAGAGACAGGTATAATTTCTATCTGACCAGTTGTTCAATCCCTTTACCATCTGTGGGATGAGACCTCTGGAAGCAGTCACTGGTACTGTTGCTATACCTGCTGACTCTGACACTCCCAAGGTCTGCTCCTGCTCCTGGTTTAGCTATTGTCAAGGCTGTGCTGGAACACTCTGCGCTAGACTGTGCTCCTCTCTCACCCTTGTGCAACAGACTTTTCCTGCTGAACTTTCAAGTTGTCTTGGGCTGAAAATTTGTTTTGTTCTGTTTTTTTGTACATTCTGCTACTCTAGAATTTTTTAGAGTCATTTGTAAGGTATTTGTAGGTCCTTCGGGGAGAGCTCAGGTGAGTCTCTGGCTTTACTCTGCTATCTTAGATACTTCTACATCCATATTCTTAGATAAATTCTTAAGGGAGTTATAGAATGAAATAGACAGAGAAACCTGTAAAGTACCTCAGCCTCCCCCCTTTCACTATTAGATAAATCTAACCACAAAATAAACAAAAAAAATAGTTAAGGAGCTGAATAGAATTTTAGAAAAGTTATGTATGATAGTCCTCTGGAGAAAACTGAAGGGGGATAGAAAGGAATATACCTTTTTTCTCAAAGGTGCATGGAACCTCCACAAAAATTGAGCACATATTAAGGCATAAAGCCTCACAATCCAAAACAGAAAGGCTGAAATGCAATAAAAATGAAATATAATAAAGGACCATTGAAAGATACAATAAAGATTAATTGATAATCTAATCCTAAAGATTAAGTGGATCAAAGATGGCAAAGTAAAGAGTAGGTCTCAATATCTAACCGATTCCTATCCCTGAATAATCATTGGCATAGGACAGAGAAGAAAAAGAAAGGGTAGACAAGTCTTTTGATCCAGGAGAGTTAGAGGATCAACAAAAATGGTCTGTATCACTCAGGTAAATAAGAAGGGTAATCTAGGACAGGAAGTATCCAAGCAAGCCAGTGGAAGACTCCACCTCAATAAACAAATGTGAGATCTTGCCAAAAGGTACCATAGACAATAAAGTAATATCAATGTTAAACATATATGCAGCAATGGTATATTGCTGTATCCAAATTCTAAGAGGAGGAATTAAGGGAGATATAGGAAGAAATATACAACAAAAGTATTGCAGTGGGGGACCTCAACCTCCCCCTCTCACATCTAGATAAATCTAACTACAAAGTAAACAAGATAGAAGTTAAGGAGATGAATAGAATGTGAGAGAAGGTATATATGACAGACCTCTGGAGAAAACTGAATGGGGATAAAAAGGAATATACCTTTATCTCAGCTGTACATGGCACATACACAAAATTTAACCATGTCCTAGGGCATGAAAAACTCACAATCCAATGCAGAAAGTCAGAAATATTAAATGCATCCTTTTGGGGTTATAATACAATAAAAATTACCTGTAACAAATGGCCATGGAAAGAAAGACTAAAAATCAATTTGAAATGGGTCAATCCTAAAGAATGGGTCAAGCAACAAATCATAGAAACAATAAACAACTTCATCTAAGAGAATAGTAATGAGACAGCATACCTATACTTATGGGAGGCAGCTCAAGACATTCTTAGGTGAAATTATTTTTATTCTCCAAATGAATACATGAATAAAATAGAGAAAGAGGAGATCAATGATTTGGGCATGCAACTAAAAATCTAGAAATAATGTGAATTTTAAATTTCCAATTAAATGCCAAATGTCAAATTCTGAAAATAAAATGAGAGATTAATACAATTAAATGTAAGAAAACTACTGAACTAATAAATAAAATTAAGAGCTAATTTTATGAGTAAAAAACAATAAAACTGATAAACTTTTGGTTATTTGATTTAAAAATAGAAAGAAAGGGGCGGGTAGGTGGCGCAGTGAGAAAGAGCACCAGCCCTGGAGTCAGGAGGTCCCAAGATTGGTTCCAGCCTCAGATATTTAACACCCACACAAAAATAACTGGCAGCATAACCTTGGGCAAGTTACTTAACCCCAATTGCTTTAAAAATAAATAAGTAATAAAATACAATAAGTAATAAAAAATTTAAAAAACAAATAGAAAGAAAACCAAATTACCAGCATCAATAATGAAAATGGTCGGGGTGGCTATGGGACACAGTGAATAGAGCACTGGTCCAGGAGTCAGAAGGACCAGAGTTCAAATCCAGCCTCAAATACTTGAAACCCTTACTAGCTATGTAACCTTGGGTAAATCACTTAATCCCAATTGCCCTCCTCTCTCCCCTCTATAAAACAAAACAAAACAAAATGGTGAATTTGCCACCAAAAAGAGTAAATTAAAGCATAATTAGGAGCTATTTTGCCTAACTGTATGCCAATAAACCTGAAAGTCTAACTGAAATGAATGAATATTTATAAAAATATAAATTGACCAGATTAAAAGAAGAGAAAATAAAATATTTAAATAACCCCATGTCAGAAAAAATAAATTAGCCAAACTAATATTGAACTCTATAAGAAAAAATAGCCAGGGCCAATTGGATTTACAAGTGAATTCTACCAAACATTTAAAGAAAAAATAATTCCAATCTTATGTAAAGTATTCGGAATAAAAAGGAGTAGTCCTATGGAATTATTTTTGTGATTCAATATGGGAATTCCCTAAACTGGGAAAAGTCAAAACAGAAAAATAAAATTATAGACCAATTTCACTAATGGATATTTAAAAATGTTAAATAAGGTATTATCAAAGAGATTGCAGCAATTTATCATGAGGATTATGTGCTATGATTAGATGAGAGTTATACTATAAATGCAGAGCTGGTTCAATATTAGGAAAACTATCACTATAATTGACCATATCAATAAGAAAATTAATAGATATCATATTTACCTCAATAGATGCAGAAAAACTTTTGAGAAAATACAGCACAATTCCTATTTAAAAAACACTGCAGATCATAGGAACAAATGGAGTTTTTCTTAAAATGATAAGTAGCATCTCTCTAAAACCATAAGTAAACATTATATGTTATGGAGATAAGCTGGAAAGATGCCTATTATCGCCACTATTACTTGACACTGTGCTAGAAATATTAGTTCTAGCAATAAGACAAGAAATAATTGAGTTAATTAGAATAGGCCATGAGGAAACAAAACTATCACTCATTGCAGAGGATATGATGGTACTATTAGAGAATCCTAAAAAATCAACTGAACAAAACTACTTGAAATAATTAACAACTTTAACAAAGTTATGTTATATAAAATAAACCCAAATAAATCATTGACATTTCTTTGTAATACTAAAAAATCCCAACAGCAAGAGATAGAAAGAGAAATTCCATTTAAAATAACTGTAGACAAGATAAAAATATCTGGATATCTACCTGCCAAGACAAACTTTGGATCTATATGAACACAATTACAAAACATTTTTCACACCAATAAAATCAGATCTGAACAATTGGAAACTGCCAATTGCTTAAGGGTAGAATGAGAAAGAAAAATTCACTGGGAGAAGGCAAAAAAGGGAGAGGTAGAATGGGATGAATTATCTGACATCTGAAAGAGATTTTACATTGGAGCAAAAAATAGGGAAATGGGGAGGGGAATACATGAAAATTATTTTCACTAGAATTGACTCAAAGAAAAAATAATATACACCTTCAGTTTGGTATAGACACCTCTATTTCCATACAGGAAAGTAGGAAGGGAAAGGGATAGATAAGAGAAGGGGAGAGGGAGTTGATAGGTGGAATGGAAGTTTAGGGGAGGTGAAAATTAGAAGCAGAACACTTTGGCTAAAGTACAGGGTAAAAGGAGAGAGAGAGAGAGAGAGAGAGAGAGAGAGAGAGAGAGAGAGAGAGAGAGAGAGGGAGGGAGGGAGGGAAGGAGAGAGTAGGATCAATAGAGATAAAATATGATTGAGGGAAATACATAATTGGTAATCATGACTATGAAAACATTTACAATGAGTTTCTCAATTGTATAGAAAATTTAACCAAAGAAATAAGGGCTACTTCTCAATTGATTAATGATCAAAAGCTATAAACAGGCAGTTTTCAGACAAAGTAATCAAAGCTATCTTTAGTCATATAAAAATGCTCTAAATCACTATTGATTAGAGAAATGCAAATTAAAACAATTCTGAACTACTACCTCACACCTATCAGACTGGGTAACATGACAGAAAAGGAAAATGAAAAATGTTGGAGAGGATGCAGGAAAATTAAACACTAATGTCCTACTGGTGAAGCTGTATAATGATTCAACATTATGGGGAGCAATTTATAATTATTCCCAAAGGGCTATAAAACTGTGCATACCCTTTTATCCACTAATAGCACTTCTAGGTCTGTATCCCAAAGAGATAAAAAAAAAAAAGGAAAAAGACCTATGTGTACAAAAATATCTATAGCCACTCTTTTGGTGTTGGTAAAGAATTGGAAATTGTAGGGGTATACATCAATTGGGGGGGTGAGTGAACAAGTTGTTTTATATGATTGTGATAGAATATAGAATACTATTATTTTTTAAAAAAAGAATGAGCAGGACGTTCTCAGAAAAATGTGTAAATACTGACACAAACTGATGCAAAGTGAAATAAGCAGAACAAAGAGAACATTGTATACAGTAACAGCAATATTCTATTATGATCTTCTATGACTAATTTATCAATTTTCAGCAATACAATGATTCAAAGTAATTTTCTAGGACTAATGATGAAATATATTTTCCATTTCCAGAGAAAGAACTACTAGAGCCTGAATGCAGATCAAAGACACTTTTTTCTTTAATTAATTTATTTTTCTTGGCATTTTTTATCTTTTCTTTCATAGAATAACGTAAATAGAAATGTGTTTTGCATGACTACACATGTATAACCTATGTCAAATTGCTTGTCTTCTAGGTGCAGGGGTGGGGGGAGGAGAGAATTTGGAACTCACAATTTGAAATAAAAAAGGTTAAAAATATTTTTACATATAATTGGGAAAAATTAAATATTAAATAAGAAAGAACAATTTTATTACTGCATACAACATTTTTTTGGTACTGTTCATGTCTTTCTTCATTATTTCATGCTTGTATGCTCATGTTTTTTAAATCATTGCTATTAACATTTCTTATAGCACCTCTTATATGCTTTATTAGCATTTTATCAATCACTTAAGTATATTTTTAATCAAACATTGATTTGTAGTGTTTAACAATTTCTGAGGTGCAAATGCTCACACTGAAAATTTAATAATTAGCTCTCACAAGTTAATTCAAGCTGGCTTCAGCACACCCTTGTCTTCAAGGCACAGGTGTATTTGTGGATAACAAGAATGAAATCTGGGGCCACTAGGTGGCACAGTGAATAGGGCATGTGCCCTGGAGTCAGAAGGACCTGAGTTTAAATACAGCCTCAAACACTTAAGACTTAACTAGCTGTGTGACTTTGGGCAAGTTACTTAACCCCAATTGCCCCTCCAAAAAAGCTAAAAAGAAAGAATGGAATCTACTCCATGGGTGGTGAAGAGGTTTAAGAACCAGTATTGTGCATTACAAACTCATTTAGAATAATAGTAGAGAAAATGATAGAGTGAAAAATGTTAAGCCAAAGAGAGAAATCATGAAACTGGCTGTTAGATAATAATAATATGGATGGAAAAAGAAAAAAAAACAACCTGCAAATGGTGATATCAGAAAAAAGAGGCTATAGAGTTACATTGATAGAAAAATGACCCGGGAGAGACAGCAGAAAACAAGGAGTAAAATAATATTTGTCCTTCTCCCTATGAGCAATGTGAAGTGGGAGAATCAGTGGGCTTATATTGTGGATTTTGAAGGAATCAACAGGAATAAGTAAAATTTTATTTGAAGAAAGAAATTAAAAGGAATTTCTGTAAAATATTCAATGTTAAGACAAATATAGTCACAGTAAAACAAGGGTTCCATGTAACCACATAAAAGGTGAGGGGTAGGGAGGGACAGAGGTGAAGTGGAGTTGATCTAAGGCCTCAGGTGAAGAGAAGGAAAGTTAGGGAGAAGTTAGTAGGGGAAAAAGTTTTGCATTTTGGAGAGTAATTGTGGAAAGCATAGATGAAGGATGTAGGGTATAGAGAGGTAGACTTGAAAGACACATTATTGATAGATAGCAACAGGGGGTGATGACTAGGCTGTGTTTTCTCATCAGTAGTGCTTGTTGAAATAATCAGTCCTAAAGTTCCTATTTGAAGTTGATGAACTGATATGTGAAGTTCTGATATGTTGGCATGGCCCCACAAATTTGCCTCCTAAGTTACTAGGCTAAAAAGTTATCGGTAGCAGCAGCAACAACAGCAGCAGCAGCAGCAGCTTCTGGATTAAGCTACTGAGGCTATATTTATATACACAAACTATTCAACATTTTTTTAATGAATTGACAGTACTGTTGATCATTTGTTTTAACAATTTGACCATTTTGGGCTGAACTAATTAGTCAGTTCCAATAAAATGGAACAGACAGTGACTATAAGCATAGTTAACATCAGAATAAAATGTTGAATCTCTCATTCTTTTTAGTCCAATGTTACTTGTTTACATGTAATTATCCAGAATTTATTGTAAACATTTGTCCCCCAAACAAAGGTTCTAGTTATTATAATATCACATGTTTTAGGTAGTTCTTATTTCAATTAAAAAGACATAACCCAAAATTTGTTTTGATTTACAATACCTATTGGAAAACAATACATAAATACAAACAAACAGTGTAGTGGTGATATGAGATAGTAAATAGCCATTGAATGCATGGTGTTATAATGTAGACAGCACTAGACTTTGTTTTGTCTCCAAGTTCATATTCACTTTTTCCATGACATTATCTATCCATCTTTTCCTCTGCCATCTCTTCCTTCAGCCTTCATTTTTTTTCACAACATTAGGGCATTTTCCCAATGAATCCTGGCTTCTCATTGTGTGGCCAAAGTATTTAAGCTTCAGCTTTAGTATTTGACCTTCTAGTAAGCAGTCTGAATTAATTTGTGTTGACTGATTTGTTCTCTCTGCTATCCAAGGAATTCTCAAAAGTTTTCTCAAGCACTTCAATTCAAAAATATCAATTTTACAATGCTAAACTTTCCTTATATTCCATCTCTCATAAGCATGTATTGCTACTAGAAAACCATACTTTTGACTACATGGAACTCTTTGCCAAAGCAACATCTCTGTTTTTTAGTATGTTGTCCATATTTTCATAGATTTCCTTCCAAAGAGCAAGTGTCTTTTAATATCATGTCTATGATCACCATCTGCAGTAATCTTTGAGCCCAACAATATAAAATCTTACACTGCTTCCACTTCCACTCTCTCTTCACCAGAAAGTTATAGGACCAGTATCCAAGATACTATTTCTTTGATGTTAAGATACAAGCCAGCTTTTACACTTTCCTTTTTTCACCCTCATCAAAATGTGTTTTAATTCTTCTTCACTTTCAACTATCATAATGGCATTGTTTTTATATATGAAATTGTTCATTTTTCCCCTGGCAGTCTTATTTCCTAAATTCCACCCAGTCTGGCATTTCATATGATATACTGTGCATATAAGTAAAATAATAATGGTGACAATGTATAGCCTTGTCATACATCATTTCCGGGCTTAAATCAATCATTTCTAACTGTTGCCTCTTTATCAGTATATAGATTCCTCAGAAGGTAAGTAAGAGCACATGGTTTTCCTATCTCTTTGAGGACTTGCCACATTTTGTTGTTATCCACACAGTTGAATGTTTAATGTAGTCAGTGAAATAAATGGTTTTTTTCTAAAATTTCCTTGCTTTTTCTATAATTCAATGAATGTTGGCAATTTGGTATCTAGTTCCTCTGCTTCTTCAAAATTAGTCTACATAACACAGGATCTACTGGCTTCTACATTAAGGGATTGGAAGGTTTAGAATATGATATTCCAGAGGGCAAAGGATCTAGGATTAAAACCATGAATCACCTACCCAGCAAAACTGAGTATAATAATTTAGGAGAAAATATGAACATTCAGTGAAATAGAGAATTTTCAAGCATTCTTGATAAAAACACCAGAACTAAACAGAAAATCTAACTTTCAAATACAAGAATCAAGAGAAGCATGAAAAGGTAAACAGGAAAGAGAAATTACAAGGGACTTATGAAAGTTGAATTGCTTATATTCCTACATGGAAAAATGATATTTGTAATTCATGAGACTTTTCTCAGTAATAAGGTAGTTGAAGGATACACACCACACACATATGTATATAGAAAGAGAGCATAGGGTTAGTTGAATATAAAGGGATTATATCTAAAGATAAAATTAAGGGGTGAGAGAGGAATATATTGGGAGGAGAAAGGGAAATATAGAATAGGGTAAGTTATCATACATAAAAGAGGTTAGAGAAAGCTGTTACAATGGAGGAGAAGAGTGAGGAGGTGAAAGGGAATAGGTCAACCTTACTTTCATTGGATTTGACTTAAGGAGGGAGTAGCATACACAATCATTTGGGTATCTTATCCTACAGGAAAGTAGAGGGGAAAGGAATGAGAGGGGGGATGACAGAAGGGAGTGTAAAATGGAGGAGGCAGTTGTCAGAAGCAAACACTTTTGAAAAGGGACAGTATCAAAGAAGAATATAGAATAAATGGGGGAGGCTGGATAAGATGGAGGAAACAAGAATTAAAAACAAGTGATACAAGCAAGTTTAAGAGCACGTAATCTAATGTATTTGGCTCATTTTCCCCATATGCCTTCAGATTTATCCAGATATATATTCTATCAGAAAAAAGCTCACATTCAATTATACACTCTATATTTTGTTAATTATTCCTGCAACAAATAACTGATTCTTATAATTAATTAACAATTCAGATGAAAAACCTTATAATTCAACTAATCCATATTATCAAACATCTTGAGATGGATGGTTGACTCACCTCAACCTAATCCATCCAAAATCGCTCTATGATTTTCACTTTCTTCCTATAGCTGTCTCTCTATCTCTTACAACATAGACACAGGTTGTTATAATTTTACTAAGTTCACAGGCATTTGTTCATCCTTTTAGAGTTAAATTATTCTTAACACACAAACAAAAGCAATTAAGTGGAACAGTAAGGAGGGAAACTATGTGACATAGGGAATAGTATGCTGGACTTGATCTCAAGAAGACGTGGGTTTAAATCCTGCCTCATAGACTTAATAGTTGTGTGATTCTGTATAATTCATATAAACCCAGGAGGTTCAGTTTCCTAATTTGTAAAGCTCAAGTAATAGTATCTACTACCTCCAAGGGTTCGTGTAACTCTAAAATGAGATACTTTGTTTAAAAGGTTTTGCAAATTGTAAAAATAGCATAGAAATGCCACCTATCATCTACTTAAAGTACATTGTAATTGAAATTAAATTGATATTTCCTAAAAAGTTCAAGAAAGTTTTTGAAAAACTAATAGATCATGAATACCCTTTAAACATTTTAAAGTAAGTAAGGGTAGTTATAGGCACATCTCAAATCTTTTAATATTTCAATATTTATAGAATCACCATAATTTTCCAGGCAAAGTCTCCTAGAAAAACTCCAAGCTAATTATATTTTCACATAAAAATAAGCATGGTGATTATCTGCTAAATGGTGTGAATTTTGAAAATGGTGGCCAATTAAACAATCCAAAGAGGTAATCATGAACAACTAGGGAAATTAGGGGCCCACTGAACTTTTTTTATTACCTTGAATAGGAAGAAACAAATTTGTAGAATTCTAGAGCCTCTCTTCACCTTGCTTAAGAAATTTGGTATGGGGCAGCTAGGTGGCTCAGTGAATAGAGCACCAGCCCTGGAGTCAGGAGGACCTGAGTTCAAATTCAGCCTCAGACACTTGACATACTTACTAGCCATGTGACTTTGGGCAAGTCACTTAAGCCCAATTGTCCTCTCAAAAAAAGGCATAAAAAATTGGTAGACAAAGTGGTTATACTATAGTACCAAGAATATCAGATGGCATAGAAAAATATTCAAGCAAGAGAGAAAAACATGTCACCTCACCCCTATGAACTTTCGATTAACATAAACAAATTAGGCAAAAAGACTGTTGTGGAGATGAAGTCTGCCAAAATATTCTCATATTAAGAACTATGACAGTGGATATGTTTATATACATTTAGAACTGATTCTTCATCAGAAGATCTTTATTTTGTTTTCATCCTTTTAATAAAACCATCATCATCTTCATCACTGTCATCATCATCATCTTCTTCTTCTTCTTCATAACTACCTCTTTTAAGCACAAAATGTTTAGAAGTAGAAAGTTGGCTTTTGTACATGAGAGGGTCTCATGTACAAAATTTTCCATTTCATGCATGAGGGCTATGCAGAGTGAGATGGGTCAGCAGAGTGAGATAATTTTCCTAAATAAATCCATGCTAAATATACCAAAATAAATCCAACAAAAATGTTATATGTGGCTTTTCATTTCCTTTGCCACCTATCTATCCATTTTATAGATTATATTTTATTCTTCAGTAACCCAAATTTTTATATTTGTGTACTAATATACTGTGTCTCTTAGAAAACAAACAAAACACTGTTTCCTAAGATATTGTCCCTATCACTTCTCTAGAATGACATAATTTCCTCTTCCACCATTTATATATATATATATATATAATGTCTCCCTCGTCAGCAGTTTTACTTTTGTATGGAAACATTTCTTAATTCAGGAAATAGACAATAAATACTCTGATCACTAGGATAGGCTGCTACTCATGTACCAGGTGTATAAATACTAGGTTTTTAAACAATATTTTAAAATGCACATTACTCATTATGAATACATAAAATACTTAACTAGAAAAAACCTCATAAAATGGCCTGTTTTGTCAAAAACTTTTTATGTCTATCTATTTCTTAAAGAAGTTCTTCATTTGAAAGGTTTTTCTTTAAATTATATTTTGTCATTTGTAATCTCTAGCATGCAGCACAATGCTGAGAAATACCATATTCACTATTAGCCATCTGTCAAAAAGCATATTATTATGTAACCTAAGCACTGATGTGAAAATTGGATTTATGTAGTGCATACGGAAGGGTTGATGAAGAGTTTTAAGGTTTTTAACATAATTTAAATGACTTTAGAATTAATCACCTTTAAGGAAAGTCACCCCACATATATATCCCTTGAAGCACTATTTTCTTGAGGTGGAATAACAAATTACAAATTTAAGACACTGTAGTTTAACAAAACACTAAATCAAGTGTATTCAACTAATCATTTTGAATAACTTCTATACTATACTTGCATATCTACTTATAGTAAAAGTAACCAACTTTCTGAATGAAGCTTGCATCTGAATCATGAAATGTATTGCTAGTAGTATCAACACAATTTAATACTCTGATGTGTGCTAGCAGTTTCTATGGGAGAAGCAAATACACTGAAAGACTTCAACAGTAAGGTATGAGGTAAAGTTAAATAAAGGTACACAATCTAGAACAGGACCAGATGAGGAACAGAAGATATAAGAAAAATCAATTTCAGACTCTCCAAATGAAAGTTCACTTTCAAAGAAATTTTGGTTCAATTGATTTGGTAGTACAACTATTTCAAAAGAAAAGAGACTACATTGATTAAATAATATAGTTAGGGGGCAAAACCAGGGAAAATATTCCAATTGATTGAATGAGAAATAAAGTGGAGAGTGAATCAGAAATCTGCATTCAATTTTACAAGCAACACATAATAAAAATGCCCTCAGAGGAAGTAAGACCCTCAAGTGATTATAGCAGAAGAAGAAATGGAGCTTGCTTGATTCTTAATACAAAAGATGGTATTTGTGTTTAGCTTATTCTGTTTTCTTCTTAAACATATAGACTGAGTGTGAATACACATGCTTAAGAGATATGGAACTGGCAAGTACTAAATTTATTTTCCAACTCTAAACATTCAACACAAAAACAGGAAAATTAATCCATCATTAAAAAGGAGTCTTTTTTGGGATAGAAGATCATTGTTCCTATTCACTTTAGTGATGATAGAAGTTCATTTCTCATGCTCATTTTAGTGATGGTGCTTTTCTGAGTAAAAAAAAACAATTACAGATCTGCTAGTAGATTTGACTATTGGTAGTATGAATGAGAAATGTATTTCCCTATGCCAAATCTTTCTTAATGATTCTGTAATTTGGGTTATTAACGAAATATTTTACTTCATTTATAATTTGCTAACAATGTCAAGGAAAATGCCAGGCAATGTGACAGGAAGATCCTAGAAATCATATTCTAATCCCAGCTCTGCCCCTAAATAGTTAAATGGCCACAGCCATGCCACATAACTTTCGTAGTTTCCCCACATCTTCCATTTTTTTTTCTGAATAGATGGTTTTGAAGTCAAAGTAGTAATAACAACTAGTCATTATATAACCCTTAAAGGTTTATAAGACATTTTACATGTGTTAACACATTTGATATGCATAATAACCCTGGAATATATTTATTATTATTATCTCCATTTTAAATGAGCAAACTAATGCTTACAAAAATCAAATGCATGGCCTAGGGTAACACAGCTATTAAGTTTTTGAGTTAGTATTTGAACTCTGGTCTTCCTGTCGAAGTCCAGCACTATACTTAAAATGATCACAAAAAGGGGTTTGAACAAATAAAAAAGCCCTTATAACTATTATTCTTTTTAGGTAGTGATATAAATGTTTAAAATATTCTGTCATTTGTCACAATGTTAACACATTTTAAAAAAACATGTAGTAAAATTTTCTCTAATGATTTTGCTAAAGTGAAATATTTTATATAGAAATTTATGACTGTGTATTTCCATCAAATGGTTAGTAAAATAGACATTTCAAAATTACATAGGAAATGCAAAAATATTTTAACTAGTACCAAAATGCTACATCAATTTGTTTCCCTCAAATCAAAACAAAATTTTGTCTGCTTGTTTGTTTGTTTTGTGACTGGAATTAAAGAGGCAGAATGCAGAAAAACCACAAAGCTTTGAGGGATATTACAGGTAGAGGAGTTAGTGGTACTAACATTTAGTTGCTTTCTTTGTCCATTTTGGGGTCCTTTATTCCATAAGTCTTTCCTAGGCTAAGCTCTACCCTTCCGTTCCTAGAAAAGTGAGTCAAAGCCAGTTAAGACTGTTTACTTATAGATGAGATTGATTTGAGAAGTTAAATGAGTTGTTTAGGATATAAAATTTTTCCATGGTCTTAAAGCATACCAAACATTTCCCTGCCTTCTTAAGCAGAATATCAGGAGTATATACTGGATGTTCAGGGAGGACTAACACCTCAGTGTGAGGTCCTGCCAAACCATTTTCGGGGCTATTCATTCACCTTTTGTATCTAAATGGCAGTCCATTGTCACTTTTTGCTCCAAGAAACTGTAGCATGGGTGGTAGCCACACCTTGGTAAACCATCTGGGTTGACTGGCTTAAAAATATTAAGGATATCCCAAGGGTGTTAAATCTACCAATGAGTTATGGGGATGTCTACTCAAGCATGTTAAAGACTTCCTCTGGCAAAATGGGTGGATGAGAACAATTTGTTTCAAAGGTCATAAAGGTTGCTGGAGTAGGCATATTGGATACTTAGACCCTGGTCAGACACTGAAGACACCAAAGTCATCCATTATGTCCTGAGACATCACAAGTCATCTAGATTTTTATCTTCCAACTGGACTTCAATAACTCCAGAAGAAAGTATGGGTGAGGGTATGTACAACTCTGCCTCATTTAAATTCAATTCATATGCAAATAAAGACATTGGCCTGTAATGTCATCTGTTCTTTTTGAAAAACAGAGAAACAAGAAAACAACAATACCTTGGAGATATACTTTTTCTTCAGTTAATATATGATGATCTTCACTTAGGATATTGAGGGTTATTTTATCCCTTTTAAATTGTGTAAAGCTGCTATGGTTTTTGACTTCTTGTGCTAGCTTCTTTAAATGTCCCATATCTCCATTTCCCCTTCTCCTCCTCCTCCTCCTCCTCCTCCTCCTCCTCCTCTTCTTCCTTCTTCTTCTTCCTCTACTTCTATTCTTTTCTTCTCATTTCTTCTTTTTTCTTCATCTTCATTTTAAAAAATATGGGAGAAGTTCCTTTTTGTCTTGCTGCAATTTTCATTTTTAACTTCTTGAAATATAGCTCTAGAAAGACCTTAATTTACAAAGCCTAAGTCACCCTTTGTATTCTGGGCTTTCACCCATCATTTTGACCTTTTTCTTGACAATAGAAAAAGGTGACTCTTGATGAAAGAATAAAACTGGGGACTTTGTGAAGCTCTGCTTCACTTAATTAAATCCAACTCATGGGCAGGTCAAGATATCACCCTCAAGATTTCATTGGTCCTTTTTGAGAATGAAGGACTAACAACAACAACAAGAAAAACAATGATATATTTGGTTTTTTAGTGAATGCTAGCTGATTGCATTGTTATTAAATTTTACTTTAAAGTTGGAACATTTTGTAGGTCGTCATCTATATTTCTTTTTTAAATAATACTTTATATTCCACCGATTACAAGTGAAATCAATTTTAAAGATTTCTAAATTTTTTTGAGTTCAAACTGATCTCCTCTATTTTTCCTCTGCATCCTGTCCCTTTGACAGTAAACAATCTAAAACAGCTTTTACATGTGCTATCATTTAAAAATATATATTCCATGTTAGTCATTTTATGGAAGAAAATAAACCAAAAAGTGAAAGAAAAAAGGAAAGTAAAAGAAAGCAGACTTTGCTCTTCAATCAGATACCATTTGTTCTTGCTCTACAGAGATCATTTTTCATCATGAGCCCTTTGTGACTGTCTTAGATCATCATATTCATGAGAAGGCCTTTGTCATTCAGTTTTTCATTGTACTATATTGCTGTACTGTAAACAATGTTCTCCTAGTACTACTCATTTCACTCTGTATTAATTAATCTAATTCTTTGGAGGTTTTTCCTGAAATTATCCCTTCCCTCATTTCTTACAGCACAATAGCATTTCTATACACTAATTGATAGATACCCCTCAACTTCCAGTTCTTTGCCACCATAAAAAAAAAAAACTGTTATAAATGTTTGTAAAAATAAGTAATTGTCCTTTTTAAAAAATCACTTTAAAATACAGATAATAGTAATTATTATTAATTATTACAGTAACTATGTAATTATTAGAGTAATAGTATTTTACTAGCTTTTAATATTTTCATCTCACTTGTATCATCATCAGGCAGTCAGTTAAAACATCTTAATGATGTTATTGTCTAACAGCCTTCACCACCACCCCCATTTATCTGCACTTTCAATGGGCTAATTCTATTCTGGGCTAGAGCTGCAGATTTATATAGTTAGAATTATGAGTAAAATAATATCATAAAGATTTTAAGTGGGGGAGTTGCTGCATGTGTAGCTATATTTTGACCTTGTAGTGTATTTGCTTTTTAGATTTGTGTTCTATGTTAGATAATAAAAGTCACTGGAATTATCTTTTTTGTCATCTAATTGTTTTACTGTTTTCTTTCTTCTCCCACTTAATGGTATTGTAATTTTTCCAATTGCATTTAAAGATAGCTTTAAACATTCAATTTTATAAGATTTTGATGTCCACATTTTATTGTCCTTCCATCCCAACTTATTCTATTCCTTCCCAAAGATGGCAAGCAATATGATATACACTGTGCATATACAATCATATTAAGTATATTTCCACATTCGTTATGTTGTGAAAGAAGAATCAGAACAAAAGGGGGAAACTGAGAAATAAAACAGAAAGGAAAAAAGTATGCTTCAATCTGCATTCAGACTCCATGCTTCTTTCTCTGGGTTTGGATAGCATTTTCCATCATAAGCCTTTTGGAATTGTCTTAGACTACTTTATAGCTGAGAAGAACTAAGTATCAAAATCGATCACTGTACAATCTTGTTGTTAGTATGTACAATGTTCTCCAGGTTCTTCTCACTTCACTCAGCATCAGTTCATAAAAGTCTTTGAAGGTTTTCCTTAAAGCTGCCTGCTCATTATTTCTAATAGCACAATATTATTCCATAACATTAATAGACCACAACTTATTCAGTCATTCCCCAATTGATGGGCATACCCTCAATTTCCAAATATTTATCACCAAAAGAAAAATTGCTATAATTATTTTTGAACATGTGGGTCCTTTTCCCTTTTTGATGATCTCTTTGGGAATATAGACCTAGAAATGGTATTGCTGGATCAAAGGGTACATACAGTTTTATGATCCTTTGAGTATATTTCCAAATTGCTTTCCAGAAAGATTGGATTAATTCATAATTCCACCAACAATGAATTAATGCACCAGATTTCCCACATCTTTGCCAACATTTCTCATTTTCCTTTGTTGTCAAATTAACTAATCAGATAGGTATAAGGTGATATTTAGGAGTTTTTTTAGTTTGCATTTCTCTAATCAATAGTGATTTTGAGAATTTTTTGTATGACTGTATATAGCTTTAATTTCTTTACCTTAAAACTCCCTATTCATATCTTCTGACTATCAATTGAGGAATGACATTCATTTTCATATATTTGACTAATTTCTCTATATATTTGAGAAATGATACCTTTATCAGAAACACTGGCAGTAATTTTTCCCCCAGGTTTCTGTTTTCCTTCTAATCTTGGTTGCATCAGCTTTGTTTGTGCATAAACTTTTAAATTTAATATAATCAGAATTATCTGCTTTTTTTGCATGTTGGCGGAGGGGGCATGATGCAGCAGCACCATGAAGGCCTCAGGCACCTGGAAAAAGTATAAGGTAGTTGGGTACTGCCTGCCCACTCCCAAGGAAAAGGTGCTGCCTCTTTATTGCATGTGGATCTTTGCTCCTAATCATGTTGTAGTGAAGTCTCAATTCTGGTACTTCGTTTCCCAAATGAAAAAGATGAAGAAGTCTTCTGGAGAAACTGTATAGTGAGGACAGGTCTTTGAAAAGTCTCCTCTTAGAGTGAAGAACTTTGGCATCTGGCTGCATTACAATTCCAGGAGTGGGACCGACAACATGTACAGGGAGTACAGGGACCTGACCACTGCTGGTGCCATCACTCAGTCCTACTGAGATATGGGAGCCCATCACCATGCATGGGCCCACTCCATTCAGATCACAAAAGTGGAAGAAATTCCTGTCAGCAAATGATGCCAGCCTGCAGTCAAGCAATTTCACGACTCCAAAATCAAGTTCCCTCTGCCCCACAGAGTTTTGTGTTGCCCACACAAGTCATGCTTTACTACCAAGAGGCCCAACACCTTCTTCTAAGTTTAGAGACAAGGAGGCACCTATAATTGATTTAAATAAGTTTCTCAATTGAAAATCCCCCCCAAAAAAGAATTATCCCATTTTGCATTTTATGTTGTTCTCTATCTCTTGTTTGGTCATAAATTTTTCCCTTCTCCATATATCTGACAGGTAAACTCTTCCTTGCTCTTTTAGTTTGCTTATGGTATCACATTTTATGTATAAATCATGCACCCACATTGACCTTACCTAGGTATTCAGTGCAAGGTGGTGGACTATGCTTAGATTCTGTAGTATTATTTTCCATTTGTCCAAGCAGTTTTTGTCAAATAGTGAGTTATTATCCCAGAAACTGTAATCTTTAGGTTTATCAAACAGTAGATTACAATAGTCATTGACTACTACATTTTGTGTATTTAACTTGTTCCACTGATCTACCAGACTATTTCTTAACCAATACCAAATAGTTTTGATGATTGAGACTTGATAATATAGTTTGAGACCTGGTATTGCTTGATCACCTTCCTTTGCATTTTTTTTCATAAATTCCCTTGATATTCGGGATGTTTTGTCCTTCCAAATGAATTTTCTCATTATTTTTTGTCGAGCACTATAAAATAACTTTTTGGTAGATTGATTGGTATGGCACTGAATGTAAGAATTTAGAGATTAAAAAAAAAACACTCCCCTCAGAATTGCTTTGGTTATATCCCATAAGCTTTGGAATGTTTTCTCATTGTCATTCTCTTGATGAAGTTATTGATTGTTTCAATGATTTATTGTTTGACCCACTCATTCTTTACGATTAGATTATTTTGTTTCCAACTAATCTTAATCTATCTTTCCATTGCCCTGTATTTCATGGAATTTTATTGCATCATGATCTGAAAATTATGCATTTAATATTTCTGTCTTTCTGCCTTGGTTTGTGAGGTTTGTTTGTTTGTTTGTTTTTAAATGCCCTAATACATGGTCAGTTTTTGAGTAGGTGCCATGTACTGCCGAGAAAAACATATATTCCTTTCTATCCTCATTCAGTGTCCTCCACTGGTCTATCATATATAACTTTTCTAAAATTCTATTCACCTCCTTCACTTCTTTCTCATTTTGTGGTTAGATATATGTAGTTCTGAGAGGGGGAGTTTGAGGTCCTCCACTACTTTAGATTTGTTTTCTATTATTCCAGTAACTCATTTAAGCTCTCCTCTAAGAATTTGGACACTATCCCACTTGGCATTTTTTAGAATAGATATTACTTCATTGTCTATGGTTCTCTTTAAGAAGATGTAGTCCCCTTCCTTATCTCTTAAGTAGTGGATTTTTTTTTTTTGTTTATTTTGTTGTTTTTTTACTTTGTTTTTTCTTTGTCTGAGATATGGATTGCTACCCCTATTCTTTCTCTACTTCAGCTGAAGCATACTATATTCTACTACAATCTTTTACCTTACTCTGTGTGTGTCTCTCTGCTTCAAATGTGTTTCTTGTTAATTATACTGTAGGATTATGGCTTTTCTATTTTATGGGAGAATTCATCTCATTCACATTCAGAGTTATGATTGCTGTGTTTTTCTCTCTATCATATTCCCTCCTCCCTAGGTTTATACTTTTCTCTCTCCTTTCACCATTACCGTCTTCACCAGAATATTCCTTCTGACTACCACCTCCCTCAAGCTGCCCTCCATTCTCTCAGTCCCTCCATTTTCTTTACCTTTCCCCTTACTATTTCTGCCCTCTATTCTATATACCTTAATTTCTTTTGTTTCCCATCACCCCCTAAATTCCTGTAGGGTAAGGTATATTTCTATGCCTAATTGAATTTGTATATCATTCCCTCTTTGAGCCAAATCCAATGAGAATAGTTTCAAATAATGCTCATCCCCCTTTTTCCCTTCCGCTAGGCCTTCTGTGCCTCTCTATGTGATATAATTTATCCTATTCTGTTTCACCCTTTCCTTTTCTCCAAGTACAATACTTTTTGTTTCACCCCTTATTTAATTTTATTTATATCATCACATGAAAGTCAACTTATACCCAAACCCTTTTTCTATGTATACCCTTTTTAACTCCTCTAATAAAGACAGTTCTCAAGAGTTAAAAATGTCGGGGCAGAACCAAGATGGAGGAGTAGAAACAGCACTTCCAAGGCACTCTCCCCCAAACCACTTCCAAACCATGTAAAAGATGGGCTCTGAACAACTTATGGAGCTCCAGCACCGACAGAAAGGCAGAGAGAAGCTAACCTCCCACTGAGGACAGCCCAGCAGCCCTGCAGGGAAAAGCCAGAGCAGCACTCTGGGAGCCAAACCCAGGCCCGCCTGAGTCAAGGTTTTAGCCCTAGGGTGGCTGGGCCAGCAGCCAGCTGGAGGGACACCAGAACACCAGCAGCTTGTGTCGATTCCAGAATTATCAACAGAGATATGCCTAGGACAAAGTCAGAGGTTAGTGCCCTATGGACTTTGGGACCAGTATTTGGGGAACTCCTCGGCTTCTTCCCCTGGGGGCAAGAAGCAGCTGAGGAGACCAGGCACAGGCACCATTTTGCAGCTTCAGTGGCAGCTTCAGCTCCTGTACTGGGAAGTATAGGGAGATGCAGTGATCAGTCTTGGGGGGATAACCGACCTTGCTTTAACCTCCCTGCATCTGGATTGCGGTCTGGGGTGGAGGTCATTGGGTGGGTATCCAGCTTGTCAGAAGGTGTGGAGGCTTCAAGGAGGGCACCCAACTAATACCTCCAGCAGTTGTGGAGATGCCAACATTGGGGAAGGAAGCTCTCCTGCAGAGTCCTACTGTGGCAACAAGCCCAAAAGTCAAGTAATTAAGTGACAACATGCCTAGGCAAAGGAAACAAAATAAACAGAAAAATGCAACATTAGACTCTTATTTGGGGGGAAAGAGGATAGAAGCATGGAACAGGAGGAGGACTGTGAGGTCAGAAATCCTGCACCAAAAGCCCCAAATGAAAATATGAACAGGTTACAGGCCATAGAGGACCTTAAGAAGGATTTTAAAAACAAAATAAGAGAACTGGAGGAAAAATTGGGAATAGAAATGAGAAGGATAAAGGAAAAGTATGAAATGAGTGTCAACAGCCTGACTGAGAAAAATAGCACCTTAAAAATAGACTAATTCAAATGGCAAAGGAGACTCAAAAGGGCAATGAGGAGAAGAATGCCTTAAAAAGCCGAATTTGCCAGATGGAAAAAGAATATCAAAAGCTCACTGAGGAAATTCATTCCTTCAGAGTTAGACTGGAGCAAATGTAATCTAGTGACTTTATGAGAAAGCAAGATGCTGTTAAACAGATCCAAACAAATGAAAGAATAGACGACAATGTGAAATATCTCATGGGAAAAACCACTGACCTGGAAAATAGATCCAGGAGAGAAAATTTAAAAATTATTGGACTACCTGAAAGCCATGATCAAAGAAAGAATTTAGAAATCATCCTTCAAGAAATTCTCAAGGAAAATTGCCCTGATGTTTTAGACCCAGAGGACAAAATAGAGGTTGAAAGAATCCACAAATCACCTCCTAGAAAAGATCCCCAAAAGAAAACTCCTAGGAATGTTATATCCAGGTTCCAGAATTCCCAGATCTAGGAGAAAATACTCCAAGCAGCCAGGAAGAAACAATTTCAATATTGTGGAAACACAATCAGAATACCACAGGACTTGGCAGCTTCTACACTGAGGGATTGAAGGGCATGGAATATGATATTCCAGAGAGTAAAAGAGTTGGGATTAATACCAAGAATCACTTACCCAGCAAAACTGAATATCATGCTTCAGGGGAAAATATGGTCATTCAGTGGAATAGAGGACTTTCAAGCATTCTTGAGGAAAAAACCAGAGTTGAATAGAAAATTTGACATTCAGACACAAGAAGTAAGAGATGCTTGAGAAGGTAATCAGGGAAAAGAAATCAAAAGGAACTTATCAATGTTGAGCTATTTACATTTCTACATGGAAAAAACAATAACTGTGACTGATTAAACCGTTCTCATTAAGAAAATAATTGAAGAAGGGTATAAGGGCATATGTTTACAGATATACATGGATAGAGGGCACAGGTTGAATTTGATGGGAAGGGATGATACTTAAGGGTTGAAGTTAAGAAGTGAGAGAGGAATGTGGTAAGAGGAGTTGGGGAGACACAGGGTAGGGTAAACTATCTCATGTAGAAGAGGCAAGGGGAAGCAGTTGCAGGGGAGGGGAAGAACAGGAAGGCAAAAAGGAAAAACCATATTCTCATTGAATTTGTCTCAGGGAGAGAACGACATACATACTAAATGGGATATCTCACCATGCAGGAGATTAGGGGAAAGGGGGATGGGGGGGTGATGATGGAGGGCAGGGCATTCTGGGTGGAGGGGAGGTTGGAAATAGCCACTTTTGAAGAAGGACAGGGTGAAAGTAGGGAATGGACCAGGTGGGAGGTGGGATGGGTGGGAGGGAAATATAAGCAGTCTTTTACAATATATCTACTACGGTAATGTTTTGCATAGCTATATAAGTACAGTACATACTGAATTGCTTATCTTCCCAAAGGGAGTGGGTGACAAGGGAGGAAGGGAATGGATCTGAAAATCGAGGTTTTAAAATTAAATGTTTCCAATATATATAAATACTATTATTAATACTATTTTGCATGTAATTGAGAGATAAGATGTGCAGGCATTGGGGCATAGAGATCCACCTTGCCCTAATGGTAAAGTAGAAGAATGTATGGGAGAAGATATGGGAGAGAGCAGATTGGATGAGGGGATATCTTGTGGGACTGCTCTTCTGGAGTGGTGGGTAGGGGGAAAATGGGGAAAAAATTGTAAAACAAAAACAAAAACAAAAAAAAAAGAGTTCCAAATGTCTTCTTCCCATCTAGGGAGATAGTTTTGACTTATTGAAGAACCTGTTTTTTTTTTTCTTTTCTGTTTACCTTTTCTTGCTTCTCTAGAGTCTTATATTTGAAGATTGAGTTTTCTTTTCAGCTCTGGTATCATCAAGAATGATTGAAATTCTCCTTTTTCACTGAATGTTCATCTTTTCCCCTTAAAGATTATGTTCAGTTTTCCTCTGTCATTGATTCTTGGTTGTAATACATGTTTTTTGCCTTCAAATTATCATATTTCAAGTCCTCCTATCTGCTAATGTAGAACCTGCTAACTCCTGTATAATCCTCACTGTGGTTCCTCAATATTTGAATTATTTCTTTCTGACTGATGGCATTATTTTCTCCTTGACTTGATAATTCTGGAATTTGGCTAAAAAATTCCTTCAGACTTTCATCTGGGGATTCCTTATAGGCAGTGATTGGTAGATCCTTTCAATGGCTTTTTTTTTAAGCAATTGAGGTTAAGTAACTTGCTCAAGGTTACACGGCTAGTCATTATTTATGTGTAGGTGCTCATTTTCTGAAGCCGGATTCGATCTCGGGTCATCCCAACTCCGAGGCCGGCACTCTCACTCACTGTGCCACCTAGCCACCCCTTTAGGGCAATTGGGGTTAAGTAACTTGCCCAAGGTCACACGGCTAGGTTTTTTTTTGTTTGTTTGTTTGTGTGGGTTAAGTGTCTGAGGCCCGATCCGAACTCAGGTCCTTCTGACTCCAGGGCCGGCGCTCTATTCACTGCGCCACCTAGCCGCCCCTTCAATGGCTTTTTTTAACTTCTGGTTCTAGGATATAAGGAAAGTTTTCCTTGAAGATTTCTTGAAAGATGCTGCCCAGGCTCTTTTTATTGTGGCTTTAAGGTAGTTCTATAATGCTCATATCTTCTCTCCTGGACTTATTTTCTAGGTCAGTTATTTTTCCAATGTAGTATTTCATGTTTTCTTTTATTTTTATTTTGTTTGATTGATTCTTGATGTCTCATAGAGTCAACTTGCTGAATTCTAATTTTTAAAAAATTTATTTTCTCCACTGATCCTTTGTACCTCCTTTTCCATTTGGCTAGTTATACTTTTTAAGGAGTTGTCTCTTCAGTGGATTTTTTTTTCCATTGGACAAATTGTCTTTTTTAAGGAATTGTTTTCTTCAGTGAATTTTTGCCCTTCCTTTGCCAAGCTATTGACTTTCTCTTGTCTACCTCTCATTTATTTTTCACAATTTTACTTTATTTTTCTTATTTGACTTTTGAAACCCTTCTTGAGCTGTTCCAAGAAGGCTTTTGGGGCTTGATACAAATTCATTGTCCCCCATGAGGGCAATAGGCATTTTGACAATGTTGCCTTCTTCTGAGTTTGTTTTATGATATTCCTTATCACCATATTGAATTTTTATGGTCAATGTTTCTTTCTGTTTTCTGCTCATTTTTAAACTATTTCATGGCTTTTAAAGTTGAGCTCTGGTCCTGGGAGCACAGGTGGCACTTTTCAAAGTTTCTTCTACTTGGGGTTAGAGGTCTGCTCACTGGCTGTGTACACTGGGGCCTCCAGTGCTGGCAATTTGCTCACTTTGCTGGGGTAGCCAGGCATATTGCTGCTTGGTTTCAGAGCTGGCACCTTGCCTTCTGCACTGGAGCTGGAGGCCTCATAACTGACCTGCTGTGCCACTGGCCTGCTGAGCCCAGAGCAAGGGGACTCAGTTACTGATCTGTGATGTGGCTAAGAGCCTCTGCAGGCTTGCCTGGACTATAACTGCACTAGGTTAAGCTCCCATTTTACTCAAGTGAAACAGACCTTTCCTAAAGTCCTAAGTTATCTTAGCCTGGAATGAGATAAACTATAAAATTCCTCTCCCTACTTCATATTCTACTGTCTTAAGATGAGTTTGAGTAATTCTAAGTTCAGTGAATGTGGACCAAAGTAATTCAAAAAGGCATTAATTTTTTTCTTTTTGTAGATTCTATCAATCCTGAATCCTTTTAAAGCCTTGAATTGACATTATTTATGAGGAAAAATGGGAAGAACTCGGGTAAATTCCTAGCTTCCCTCTTCCATCTTGGCTCCACCTCAGTAATATATCTTAAGAGCTAAAAACCTCAAACTTTGAACTTCTATGTGTTATCCCAAGTATAGCTAGGTATTCCATTAGTAAGGACCATACTCACTTCACCTAAAGAGATTCTTACTTTGATGGATCTTAGATATTGCAATTAATTAGTTAATAAATTATATAAAACATTTATAATAACTGATGATATAAATAACATAAATAGTTTAAATAGTTTCTAAAACTTTTTGTCTGAGAATCCAAAGAGTGTTCTGTATTACAGATTTCCTGGTTTTCAAAACAGTCCTCTGCCTAAATTTTACCTGAGACTACTAGGCTTACCATAGCACTAAGTTACACAAGCATTTTTTTGTTCCCTAAGCACTAGTTGTAATGCTTTGTTTCTACACGCAAAAAATTTCCCTACAAAATGAGATATAAGCTGTGAAATTTCTCTCCCTACTTCATATTCTATTGTCTTAAGATGAGTTTGAGTGATACTAAGTTCAGTGGATATGGACCAAAGCAATTCAAAAAGGCAAACTTTTTTTTAAGGAATGATGTTCCCAATTGGTAGCAGGCAGTTTTCCAAAGATTTAGTTACTATTGTATTTGGGATGCACAGAAGTTAGGTGGGAGTTCAACTCCCTGGGAAGAATTAAGGGCTTACATTTAAAGGGTCATTTATCTGTTTCCCCCCTGGCTTAACTGACTCAGGCTAGTGATTAAGCCGTGGCAGCTCATCTAGGATAATTGTCCTTTCAGGGATTGAGTCATTAGGCACATGTGTATGTGTACATATACATACATGTATATCTATATATTTTGTTTGTTTACTTAGGACTTGATCTGTGATTTCTCTGTTAATATATTCTGCGAGGAAGACAATTTCCTTTAACAACAAAAATCTAAAATTGTTCTATTACTCAATCTTACAAAACTGTTTAAGCAATGAGTTGAAATTATAGGTTTAGGATCATAGAGCCAGTAGAGGGCAGAGAACAAAACTGTAAACATTTTTTTCTTTCTAACTTCTTTAGTGTTCAAGTCACTAGACTTCCCTATCTTTGCTTCATATTTGTTTAGGTTAGTTTAATAACTTCAATATGACTTAGTAGGAGCCATAATGAATTTTTCATTGTAATATCCATTCATTATGATTTCAATAATGTAAAAGTTTTGTCATAATATTTTTCCAAGGATTGGAAAGTTCACAGTGTATTCCTAAAAGTGGACTAAATTTGCTATAGTTATCAGTAATAAAATGAATGTAATAATCTCCTGATAGCTTGCAAATCTCTATATCTTGTTTTTTATACTAAAGTGTCACATAGTTCAATCAATAAGGCTTTACAATAAGTCTACAGTGAGGATAAATTTTATCAAATAGATTAAAATATGAAAAATACTGCCAGTTAACAAATTCTGAACTAAAGTAGATCTAAGCCTTATTCACAGCAGCATCTCCCACTTTTTAGGACACTATTTTTATTTCTATGAATAAATGAATGAATAAAATGAGCAAGAAAAGAAGACATCTGACACCAATTTTATTTCACTGACAAAAGACTCTTCTTTAAAGAATAATGACATACTAAAAAGTCCCACATGTCCCAGTTGTATTTTTTTTAAGCATGTTGATATCTTTTGTTCATTAAGAGATTATATCTCAATGTTTTTTGAGAGCTTACTGGTACTTGACACATTAAAAAAAATTAAATGAAATAGGACAGTTGTATAATTGCATAATAAAGGGGAAATAGAATAGTCATCACAATGAAATATAGTGATTTAATATTATTCCCTCATTTATCTTTATTAGCATTATTGAATAAGAGAGATGTCAGTCAGTAAGTTTATTAAGTAGTTACTAATTCATTCTGTACAAGACACTGTTCAAAGCATGTAAATGCTAAGAAAGGCCAAAAAAAAAAAGGTCCTGTGTTCATGGCTAGGGCTGCCAAAGTAGATAAAGCACTAGGCCTAGAGTCAGAAAGTTCTGATTTCAAATCTAACTTCAAGCAATTATTACCTGTATGACTCTGGGCAAGTCACTTAACTTTGTTTGCCTCAGTTTCTTCAACTAAAAAGTGGAGATAATAATAGAGTCTACTTCTCAGGGTTGTAGGAAGGATCAAATAATATAATATTTGTAAATGTTGCTAAGTACAGTGCTAACACAGAGTGGGCACTATATAAATGCTTATACACTCCTCCCTTTCATGAAGCTTATGTTAGAATGGTAGAGGCAGAACATGAATAAATAGGTACCTATATGATACATTCAAAAGGGATGAAAATTATCCTTAGCTGGGAAGGCTCTAACAACTGAGAGGAGTAGAAAAAGCTTATTTTAGGAGGTGGCATTTAAACTAAGTCTTGAAGAAAATGGTGGCTTTCAAAAGCTATAGATTAAAAGGGAGAACATTCCAGACATAGGGGAACCAGAACAAAGGTATGGAGAGAGGAGATGATGGTCCTGAGTGAGGAATTTCAAGTAGGTTAGTATGTTGAGATTCCCTACACAAGGTTATGAAGAGTTTAAATGCTAAATTATTTTTATATTTATTTCCAGAGATAATAAGGAAGCAATGGAGTTTATTGAGTGTTTGTGTTTGGTAGGAATGGAAAGTGGGGTAAAAGAATGAAGTATGAAGGTGAAGCCAAGATGGCAGCATAAAAGCCAGAAAACTCTGTATGCCCCCTCCATAACCACCTCAAATACCTATAAAAATGACTTTAAACAAACTTAAGGACTACAGCACCCACAAAGTGACAGAGAGAAATAAACCTCCTGCTGAAGACAGCTTGGCAGGCCAGCAGCAAGGGCACAGCACAGCACATGGGGAACCAAGCCCAGCCCCCCATGAGTTCGAGGTTTTAGCCTCAGGGTGGCTATGACCAGTCCAGGCTGGAGAGACTTTGGGAGAGTGGATCACCAGCAGCTGTGGCATTTTCCACAAATATCAGCCCATAAATGCTAAGATAAAGTGAGAGTTCAGTGTGGACTGTGTGGGAAGAGGGGGCCCAGGAGTATGGTATAGGCTCTGCCCCTGGAAGGAGAAGCAGCTGAGGAGTGGGAGCTACCACCATGTGGCTGCTTCAAAAGTCCTGGCCTGAAGATTGTAGGGGGACCATGTGACCAGTCTGAGGAGTAATCACTCTTGATTTAACCTGTTTAGATCTGGATTGCTGTCTAGGGTGGAGGTACTGGGATGCATGACTAGTGTGCCAGAGCCAGTGGAGGGTTCTGAAAGGACACCCACCTAACACCTCCAGGAGCTGGGAAAACCCCAGTGATTTGGGAAAAAACTCTCCTCTCTGGAAGAAGGGTTCTACTATGGCAAAAAGCTCAAAAGTCAAATAACTGAGTGGCAACATGAGCCAACAAAGGAAGCAAAGCAAGCACAGCAATCTGACTTTGGACTTCTTTTTGGGGGACAAAAGGGATCAAAGTTTCGAACAGGAGGGCAATAACAAAGTCAGAAATTCTGCACCAAAAGCTGTCAAGAAAAATATGAACTACTTACAGGCCACAGAGAAGCTTAAGAAGGATTTTGAAAACCAAATTAGAGAAGTAGAGGAAAAATTGGGAAGAGAACTGACAATGATGCAAGAAAATCATGAAAAGAGAGTCAACCTTACTGAAGAGAATAACACCTTAAAAATAAACTAACTAAAATGGCAAAAGAAGTCCCAAAAGCCAATGAGGAGAAGAATGCTTTAAAAAGACAAATTTGCCAGATGGAAAAAGAATCTCAAAAGGTCAATGAAGAAATTAACTCCTTCAGAATTAGAATGGAGCAAATGGAAGCTAGTGACTTTATGAGAAATCAAGATACTATTAAACAGATGCAAACAAATGAAAAAATCGAAGGCAATGAGAAATATCTCATTGGAAAAACCACTGACCTGGAAAATAGATCCAGGAGAAATAATTTAAAAATTATTGACTACCTGAAAGACATGATCAGAAAAAGAACATAGAAATCATCCTTCAAGAAATTCTCAAGGAAAATTGCCCTGATGTTTTAGAACCATAGGGCAAAATGGAGGTTGAAAGAATCCACCAATCACCTCCTGAAAAAGATCCCAAAAAGAAAACTCCTAGGAATATTATAGCCACGTTCTGGGGATCACAGACCAAGGAGAAATTATTACAAGCAGCCAGGAAGAAACAATTTGAATATTGTGGAAACACAGTCAGGATAACACAGGATCTGGCAACTTCTGCACTGAGGGATCAAAGGACTTGAAATATGATATTCCAGAGGTCAAAGGAGCTGGGATTAAAACCAAAGATCACCTACCCACCAAAACTGAGTATCTTGTTTCAGGGAAAAATACAATCATTCAATGAAAAAGAGAACTTTCAAGCATTCTTGATGAGAAAACCAGAGCTGAATAGAAAATTTGACATTGAGATACAAGAAGCAAGAGCAGCATGAAAAGGTAAGCAGAGAAAAGAAATCATAAGGTATTTATCAAAGTTGTACTAGTTACACTCCTACATGGAAAAAAAGATAATTGTAACTTATGAAACTTTTCTCAGTATAAGAATAGTTGGAGGGAGTATAAATGTGTTTGTATATGTATTTATGTATGTACATATATGTATATAGGTATGTATATATGTGTATGTATATGTAGACATATATATCTATATAGGAGGGTTTATGGGCATATGAATACATATGTGAGTGTGTATATATGTGTACAGGGATACATAGACAGAGGGCACAGGACCAATTGAATAGAAAGGGATGACACATAAAAGGTGAAATTGAGAGGTGAGAAAAGAATATAATGAGAGGAGATGGGGAGAGACAGAATGCGGTAAATTATCTCATATATAAGAGGCAAGGTAAAACTATTACAATGAAGAGGAAGAACAGGAAGGCAAAAGGGAATGATTCAATCTTACTCTCATTGAATTTGGCTTAGCTAGGGAATGGCATACACACTAAATAGGGTATCTTGCCCTATAGTAGAGGAGGGATGAAGGGGATGAGAGGTGGAAAGATGGAAGGGAGGGCAGGTTGGGTGGGAGGGGAGTTGGAAGTATGCACTTTTGAAAGAGGACAGGGTAAAAGTACAGAATAAAATAAGTGCGGGTTGGGATAGGAATGAGGGAAATATAGTCTTTCTTTTACCCATATATCCACTATGGAAATGTTTTGCATAGCTACACATGTACAACCTATATTGAATTGCTTATCTTCCCAGTAGGGGTGGGTGATGAGGGAGGAAGGGAAAGAATCTGGACATTAAAGTTTTAAAACCAAATGTTTAAAAATATATAGTATTATTTTTAAATGCAACTGGGAAATAAGATATACCGGCACTGAGATGTAGATATCCATCTTGCCCTACTGGAAAATTGGAGGGGGAATTGGGGAGAATATAGGAGACAGCAGATTGGGGGAGTGGGTATACAGTAGGATTACTGTTTTGGGGTGGTGGTTAGGGGAAAGACAGAAAGAAAACTTGTAACTCAGAATCTTATGGAAATGAATGATGTAAACTAAAAATAAACATAAAATTTAATTTAAAAAAGAATGAAGGTATAAGTGTAACATGGTCAGAAATGCTCATTAGGAAAATCATTTTAATAAAGAGATGAAAGATAGATTGGAGTGGAGCAAAAATTGGGGCAAGATGATGAATGAGAAGGCTATTGAATAGTATAGGAAAAATGTGCTAAGGAGCTGGTCTAGGACACTGGCTATGAAAGTAGAGAAAAAGGTATATACATATGTGTGTGTGTGTGTGTGTATATATATATACATGTATATCCCTTTTTTCTAATATATATAGTTGTAAATGCAGAAATGTCAAGAATTGGCAAATGATCAGGTGTGGGAAGGACAGTGAGTAGTATAAGATTATAATGGATGGTGAGATTGTTTGACTGGAAGAATGGTAGATGTCCTTCATAGTACTAGAGAAGGTGGACAGAAGTGAAGGTTTATAAGAAAAAATAAAGATTCCTCTTTGTGATATGTTGAGTTTGAGATACCTTTGGGACATATGGCTTGAAATGCCAAGGAGGTATTCAATGCAGTGGGACTGAAGCTCAGGAAAGTGTCTAAGACTGGGATGAATAGATCTAGGAATCATTTGCATAAAGAAAATCATTGAATCCATGAAAGTTGACAAGATTAGAAAATGAGATAATATGTCTCATTTCCCATGTCCAAGACTAAACCTTAAGTTAGTTGTTTTGATATAGAAGAAAAAATGCAAAGGAGGCAGAGGAGATGTCAAAAAGTTAGGAAGTAGGGGCAGGGGTAGGAGAAAAAAGGGAAAGGAAGAAAAGGGAAAGGAGCGAGAGATAGATAGGACATTGGAAGATGAGGCTTTCACATTGGAAGAACCTGATGTACTATTGAAGAAAGAATATTCTTTCCTTTTTTGTAAGTTCACTCGACCCTTAAGGTACATGAACTGAATATTGACCCCGGAATTGACCCTCTTGCATAACCAAGTGTGTTATGGCTACATTTCAGTTCCCAGAACTAGCCATTCCTGGAACAATAAACAATGCTGATGGGAAGTGGCTATTCTCCCAGCATTACTGACTGATAACTGTATTTTTTCAGCCTCACCTGGAATTCACACAAGGAAGCCAAACCATGTGAAACAACTTATGAAAGTTTTAACTTCTTTGTTCTCCCTGCATAAAAACTCCCAAATCTCTCCCTCTCGTTGGGATCTCACCCATGGAGAGGACTCTCTGCCTGGGACTTTCCCAGCCGGGACCCTGAGGCTGTTCCCTGGGATCCCCCAGCCACTGCAAGGACAAGTTGGTGCTCCCCCGGATCGGTGATGTTTTCTTTAACTTTCCCTTCTGTACTTATTATTATTATTATTACATATTATTATTATTATTATCGTATTCTGTGTTATAGTTCTCTTGATCTGTTGGTTTTGTTATTGTACTACTCCTATTCCTTGCCTATTCTGATTATTAAAACATTTTAGCCTTAAACGTGAGTGCAGTGAGTCATTTGTGGCTGCAAATCCGAACCTTTAAAAATCTACCCAAAACAACTATGGTTTATGGGGTAATGAAGAGTCAAGTAAAATTGAACAACTGATCATAAATAACAATTTTCCTGGGGGCTAGAATGTTGAATTTACTAAAAACAGATGGAGTACTACAATGACTAAGGTGCTGGCTTTGGAATCATAAAACATTGATTAACACTACTATGTCTATATCCCAAATACATCAAAAAAGGTGGGGGAGGGAAAGACTTATTTGTAAAAAATAATAATAATAATTTTAGCAGCTCTTTTTGTTGTGGCCAATAATTGGAAATCAAATGGACATCCATTGATTGGGGAAAGCAAGCTTTGTATATGATTATTACGGAATATTTTTGTGCTATAAGAAATGACAAGCCGAATGATGTCAGAAAATCCTGGAAAGAGTTACATGAACCAATGCAAAGTGAAATGAACAGAACCAGGACAACATTGTGCATAATAACAGCAATATTGTTTGATTAAAAACAGCCCTGAATGACTTAGGTATTGTCAGCAGTACAATGATCCAAGAAAATCCCAAAGGACTAATGATGAAGTATACTACCTGCTTACAAAGAAAGTATTGATTGTTTGAATACAGAATAAAGCATGTTATGTTTCTGTTTTTATTATTTTTATTTTATTCAAGTCTTCTCGTAATGACTAATATGGAAATGTTTTATATGACTGTACATATATAATCTATAATTTATTGCTTACCATGTAAGGAAGAGAGGGAGAAATGGAATTTTGAACTCAAAACTTAAAAAAATAAACATTTAAAATAGTTTTACACATAAAATTGAGAGAAAATAAAATAAAATAAAAACTTGGTCAGAATCCAAGGTATGCTACTTCAAGCTAAATGACTTTGGACAAATTGCTTAACCTCTATCAGTTCCATTTTTCTAATCCATAAAATGGAGGGAATCAGCTATCATATCCCTTTTATCTCTAAGTCCATGAGGCTGTATAAACTCATATACAGCAGATATAATTATAAAATAAATTAAGAAGCAGTACAACTTTTTAGATAGTTATTGTTAGTTAACACACCCCAAATAGTCATCTAAGTTCATATTTTTGTTAACTGTACTTTTTAATTAAATTGAATCAAATTTGATCATATTTTTTTTTTTTTGCCACACACAGGGCTTCGGAACTGACTGAAATTTAATTTCTTATTGGATCAGTAAAGTGTATTAGGTTTAGGAGCAAGTTGATAAACAGTAGTCAGGATCCTCTATGGTGGATAAATAGACTTCAGTGTGGTATGGTGGAAATTTGTTTAAATTCAGAAAATTTTGACTCATTGATTTAAGTTTTCTTCTGATGTTCTTGAATGCTAATAACTCCTGTTCAGCAGCAAAGTGAAGGATGCCTCATTTCCTTTCTATTCATTTTTTCACTTGTTCAGCAATTCTCTTAGTTATTAAGCCTCACACAGTCTCTTTCTTTGTACCTACTATGACAAATCCTTTTCCATTTTAGAAAATCAGAAAACTTTATTTGTTGAAAAGTTTCTGTAAAACTTCATGTTTTCCCAGTAGTTTAAATTAAGCAATTATAACAACACAATGGCTAGTGTAAAATAATGTTGTTTTTTCAAATAAAGCACCTTTGGTAGGTGGGATATTAACACAATGTTTCATTTTGCATATATTCAACCATTCAACCACCTGGCACCTTGAAAGTTTCTAAAAGTTCCAGATGTCAAACTAACCATTTGTACAGATGGCTCATAATATTCCATCTTTTGAAATAAAGAACCATTGTATGACTTAATTCAGTCTGATTAGATGGATGATCTTGATGAATTTCTAGTGAAATGACCTCTTTATTTCAATGTTGGTTAACAGGTGTCAATTAAGTCTTATTCAGTGGAATCAGATTTCTGGATCTGCTTAAAAAGTTCTGTCTGCTCCTCCTAATTTGTCTTTAGGAGATGCTTAGACTTTTGTCTCTAGTCAGTGAATCTAAAATGAAAGTACATTGACTTAATACTGGCTTTTGGTTTATTATTTTGAAGGAAATACTATTTATCATTCCTGACTGAATCATTTTTGCCTACTACAGACCACAGAGAAGAATGTCACGATGACAGAGTAAAAAGCATAGTACACTGTGTTGTTGTGACTCACACATTTGTAAAATTTCAGTTTAATAACTGTTCTTATATCTGGCTTTGTTGACACTCCACTGTTCCATGAACCCTATGATGAATGAGAAAATTGTAGATGGGCAAAAAAGTGAAAATAAACATGTAAGTATCTAAACTTTTAGGATTTTAAAGTGTTTATTATACACTTTATAATTTATTGGACACTAAAAAAATTGAATCAATTTTTCAATATAATGATTCATTGGAAAAGCATTAAAAAATTTAGAAATAATTATATCAGAAACGTCTAGCTTTCCAAAAGATTTGATACTCTGTATGCCCAAGTAGAAAAGAGGATTTCTTTCATAGCTGATATATTAGACAGTGCTATAGTATAGATAGAGTATTTGATTAGGACTTAGGACAAGCTGGGTTAGAACCCTATGTCCCAGGGTATCCTGAAACTGGTTTCTACCTTTTTTAGCAGGCCAATTTTAAAATGTTCAATATGAGCATTTCCACGTCAGAAATCCACACATGCAAATAATCAGGGCTTCATTTAATGTTTTAGTTTATTGTTCAGACTTGACAATGTGGTAAAAATATTAATAATGCACAAAAGTGTGCCATGGTATTTTTTTTGGAAAGTAGATTCTTAAACTTTTATCGACACTATCTCCCATCTTCCACACTAATAGTGTGACTCTGGGCACATCACTTAACTTTTGAGTGTTCTAAGTAATTCTCTAGGTGGTATAATGGATAGAGTTCTAGGTGTGAAGTCAGGAGGACTCATTTGCTGTGTCAAATATGGCCTCAGACTCTTACGAGCTGTCTGACCATGGCTAAGTCATTTAATGCTTTTCTCATATGTAAAATGAGGTGGAAAAGGTAATGACAAAGCACTCCAGCTTCTTACAAAGAAAATCCCAAATGGGGTCACAGTCATATATGACTGAAAAATGACTGAAACAACAACAAATTAATTCCCTAAGACTCTAAGTTGCAGAGAAAATACCAATCTGCATTGATAGAAGTTTCCTTATTTGGGAGATCCTTATACCAAAGAAATCATAGATCTTTTCTCAACCTCATTATTAAATTCACAGAATAACAAGTTAGTGATTATCAAATGTATCTACCTTTTCTTACAGATAAGGAGACTATGGGAGACTCAAGAAAGCCAAATGACATGCTTAATATTACATAGCTACTTATTATAAAGCCAAGTATAGTATTTAGGTTTCTAGATTCCTTGTATAATGTGTTTTGTACTATATGATAATTTTTTTTCATCCTCAATCAATAGACATTTATTAAGCACCAACTATGTGCAAGGCACACAGGTACTGGAGATACAAAAGAGGCAAGGTTTAACCCATCATGCCAGTCTGTTTAGGTCTTTCTGGATCTTGGTTCTGTTTCTGAGGACACAGTTACATGTGCAAAACTGATTTGGCATCTTCACTGAATTCACTGATAATAATGCTGGGCAAGCAACTTCACCTCTGCCTCAGTTTCCTCCTCTGTAAGGTGGGGATAACAAGGGCACTGACCTCTAGGGTTGTAAGGATCAAAGGAGTTAGTTGTAAAGGGCTCAGCACGGCACCTGGCACACAGCAGCCATTGAACAAATGTCTGTTTTCTCCCTTCCTTTTCTTCCCCCTTTTTCAAAGCCACAGTTATAAGGGCAGGGGACATGCTCCCCCTTTAGCCCTGTCCACTCCAGCATCCAGTGTCTATATGATAAATTTTTATAAGAAAAGGCCATCAATTAAAAAAGAAATTACAAAAATAATATAAACTGTATAGCATAGTGAATAGGAAGGTAGCCAAAAAGACCCAGGATTTATTTCTTGCTTCTAGGGTCATGTAGTTTGTGACCCTAAAAAAGTCACTTTTTCTTTTGGTGTTTTCTGTGCCCAGGAGCTGAATGAAATCACGAGCACAAAGATGACAAAAACAACCACAATAATAATAGCAATTACAGTAATAACAATAGCAATATTAGTTATCTTTACATGACTCTTAAGTTTTTAAAAGTATATCACATGTATTCTCTCATATTATTTTCATTTATTCTACAAAATTGTTTTTCAATTCTTCCAATAGACTAGCAAATTCTAGCTGATGGGGAAAACATGTTAGCAATACCTCTTTTTGTTATTGTTTGTTTCATGCTCATAATCCAGTGACTTTTTTGAACTGAAAATGACAAATTACTATCAGTCCAGGACAGATTTTTGATGTGTCTTCTTGTACATGAGAAACTAGTTGGAGACTACCTGAAGTCATTCTCTTGGGATTTTTGAACAAATATAAAAAATGGCTTTGTTTCAGACTGGGTAGGCCTCAGAAATGAAAATGTCAGTGTATCAAGGACAACACATCAATCTAATTTGCTACCTGGATTCCCGGTCTTACCCATTCCCCAGTGAGACCCTTGTACAGCATGCAATATAAGCCTTACTTCTCTCTCAAGTAATATTTTATGAGAAGGGATTATTGTTATATTATGAAGTTTAAAAAATAACAGTATCTATGGCTCTGACAGGAAATATGTCTAATGTCTTTCTCAACTTCTGAAAAGAGACAGGGTTTTAATATTTAAATAGTTGATATTACTAAGAACTATAAGAATCCTTGAGAATGAATTTAGGATATTATTTTTCAATAAGAGTAAAATCAAAATGAAAAAAAAAATAAATGAATGAATGAATGAATGAACACAAAAGTATTTCCAAAGCCTTACAATTTGCCAAGGCACTAAGGCTAAGCACTAGGCACACAAATAAAAAAAAGCAAAAAAATTATTCACCATCCTCAAAAAGCCAAAGAGAGACAACACACATAGCATAGCAGTAGCCAAAGAGAGTCACTTTCACTAAGAGACTTAATGGGATGTTGAATAGTGCCATAAAGAAACAGATTGACATACACCTTCCAGGAGCAATGGCAGAATTTACTTGACCATGATTCCATAAATGTAAAAATTATAGGGAAGTAAGAAGAGGATAAGAAAACCAGTAAGGCTGTCAAAAAATGGTCCAGGTAAAGAGTGAAATGAAACATAGCTTAAGACTCCCTAAAATAATGAGCCTCATAGAGAAGTTCCTTATCAGACTAGCATCAAAGATGGAAAAGGTGAAATCTCCAGAGTTTGCTGTTCTAAGTCCCTCTATTTCCTAACCTTCAAACAAACTATTAGGTCCCTTAACCTTCTGATCTATGATGAACTATACCTCCACCCCACTTCAGTCACACACAAAGATCCTTCTTGCCATCACCCACAAATGTATTATCTCCAAGTTCAAAAATCCTGAAATTTCCTTATCTGACCATAATCTATTAGCTCTTCATCTCTCCTTCTGCCTTCTCTTACATAACCCTATTCTTCATCTGCACCATGACCTTCAATCCCTTGAAATATCGAGTCTCTCCCAGGATATCTCCTCTACACTAAGTCACCCTTTCCTCTTCTCCCCACCTTGACTCCTACATACATGCTGCTGAACAAAGGTGGAGAAAATCACATCACTGTTTTGATGAAATCCCCTACAAATGTATGTTAAATAACCTCAATTGATGCATAACTGCAACTAGACAATCACTATCCTTCTCTTCTTGTTGACTCTCCTAAACCTTTTTTATATCTCTTTAAATCTCCCATTGTCTCACTCTCCCCCTCCCACTCTTTCAGCTAAGAACCTTGACTCATCTTTAGCAGAAAAAGTAATCAAGGCCTTTCGTTGTGAATTCCCTCTTCTCCCTTCTCCCACATTTCCTTTCACTCAGATGGCTTCTGCCACTTTTTTCTCCTTCCTCCCCTGTTTCACATGATGAAGTGGCCTTACTCCTTACAAAGGCTAATGTCTCCACTTGTTCAAATGATCACATTCCAAACTTTCTCCTCTAGCACATTGCCCCATTTATAATCCCTAGTCTTTCACTTATTTTCAATCTCTCCCTCTCTATTGACTCATTTCCTCTTGCTTATGAATATGTTCATGTCTCCCCAATCCTGAAAAATCTATAGTTGATTCTTCCACCTCGCTACCATCCTGTATCTCTTCTGTCCTTTGTAACTAAACTCCTTGACAAGGCTATAACAATAGGTCCCTCTACTTTCTTTTCTCTCCTCTCTCTTCTTTACCCTTTATAATCTGGCATCAAAACTTATCATTCCACCAAAACTTCTCTCTCCAAAGTTACTAATGATCTCTTAGTGGCCAAACCCAGTGACCTTTTCTCAGTCCTCATTCTCCTTGACCTCTCTACAATTTATGACACTATTCAGCATTTTCTCCACTTGATACTCTTTTAGCTCTAGGTTTTCAGGATACCACTCACTTGTTTTTACTTCCACCTATCTGACCACTCCTCTGTTTCCTTTAAGTTCTCTCCTAGGCCCACTTCTGTTCTCCCTCTATACTACTTCCCTTTTTGTTCTTACCAGATCTCATAGATTTAATTGCTATCTCTCTGCTGATGATTATCAATTCTACCTTTCCTATCCCATTCTTTCTCCTGATGTCTAATTTCACACCTCCAACTACCTTTTGGACATCTTGAACTGGATGTCCTACAGACTTCTTAAACTCAATATGTCCAAAAGAAAACGTATTATATTTCCCACATAGCCTCCTCTACTCCTACCTTCTAATTACTATAGAGGGCAATACCATCCTCCCAGTCCCACAGGCTCCCAACATAGTAGTCATTCTGGACTCTTTACTGTCTCTCAGTCACCATATCTAAGCTTTTGCTAAGGTCTATCAATTTCACCTTCACATCTTTTAAAATAATCCCCTTCTGTCCTCTGACATTGCCATCACTCAAGTGCAGACCTGAGTCTGATGATGGGTCTCTCTGCCTCAAGTGTCTCCCCACTCCAGTCTATCCTCTATTTAGTCACTAAGGTTTGTCCTAAAGCACAGCTCTAATCATGTCACCTCCTTACTCAATATAATCCAGTGACTCCCTATCACCTCTGCCATTACATAAAAATGTTCTTTTTGGCACTTGAAGATCTTCTTAATCTAGCTTTCTCCTATCTTTCCAGACCTCTTACTTATTCCCCAACACATATTCTTTGATTCAAGGACACTGGTCTTATAACCTTTCCTCAAATAAGACGTTTCATCTTTCAGCTCCAGTCCTTTTATCTGATTGCCCCTTATCTCTAGAATACTCTCCCTCCTCCACTCCAACTACTGACTTCCTTTAGCTTCCTCTAATTTCGAAATAAAATCCCACCGTCTACAAGAAGTCTTCCTCAAGCCCTCCTAATTGCAATGCATTCCTTCTTTGAATTATTTCCTATTTATCCTATACAAGAGTTGCTGCTTTGGACATATTTGTGGGCGTGATGCCTCTCCTATTAATTGTAAGCTCCTTGAAAGCAGGTACTTTTGCTTCCTTTTTATATCCCCCCATATTTAGCACAGGGGCTGGTACATAGTAGGCACTTAATTTTTACTGATTAATTGATTGACTGGTGTGCATATCCAGGGTGAAGAGGCTCCTGCATCATGATAGAAACAGTCTGGAGAATTAGAGCAGTTTACAGAAAAAATGAAGCATAGCCCAAAAGTAGTCAACCCAATGAAACTGAAAGATCCCAAGTAAAGTTTAATATCCATTATAACAAAAGATAACACATTCTAGTTTTGGATAACTCTATTCATTAGTCACTTACCTTTATAAAAAGCTTAAGTCTCTACAACTTCTACCTACCAAGAGGAAGCTGGAATAGTGTAGACTGGATAAAAGACTGTATTTGGAGTCAGAAAGTCTTGGGTTCAATTACTACATATGAGACTTAATAGTTATATCTGGGTTCCTTATCAATAAAATGAATCATTGTTATGGTCAAATGAAAAAATAAGTTTCAATTGTTAAGTTGTATATAAATGTCAGTTATTATTATTGTTCCTAATTTTGTTACTTGCATGCAAGTAGAATAAATCAAACTCCCCTTCCAAATGCCAACATAGTAAATGCTTGAAGACAGCTCTCGCCCCACCACCTAAAATGTCCTCTTCTCCAGTTTAAATATACCTAGTTCCTTCAACAGATTCTTATCACATGGCATAGACTCACTGTCCTTCATCATCCTAGTTGCCCTATTCCAGACACACCAGCTTATCACCCTTTCTTCAAACAGAGCATTCAGAATTGAACACAGTAATGCATATATATTATTCCGACTTGGGCAAAATATGATACATTTTAATGTAACCAGCAGTTCACATTTTTATTTTTGGTTGTCATGCTGTATTGACTTTGAAGTTCACTATAGGACACAGAGAAAGATATAAAACTGGTAAATTACATAAATTCTAAAGAAATAGGTTTTCTAGATTTTTAGCAAATTGCTTGATGAAGTAACTCATGCCAATCTTGAGGAAAAGATAGGAACACCTGAGCCAGGCAATATTACACTTATGAATTTGGATCTACTTGGATGCTACCAAGTAGGGAAGAAGTGATTGGGCAGTACATTTTAGTAGAAAAGGGAGAGACTTAAAACAGAACTATTTTTCAAAAGTACTCTCTCCATCTGGTGGGTCAGAAATAAGAGATAAATACAAATGGAAGAGATAGAGAGAGAAACAGAGACAAAGTTAAAAAAAAAGAGGCAGAGACAAAAGAAACAGAGATAGAGAGACAAAGAGACATGGATATAGACAAATAATAGATTTTTTTAGCAAAAGAGAGAAAACAATTACCAGGAAAACCATGTAGACAATGAATCAGTAGAATGATACCAAATAAGAAGGATACTTCCAGTAATTTAGATTGTGCACTGTGATTATTAGCTGGTTTCAAACACCTTCACAATTCCATCAATTCATGCAGTCATAAATCCAGGCAATGTTGTAATCTGCCTGTTGTTGTACATGAATCCTCTCTAAACATGATCACTCTCCTCTCTCTTCTCTCACCCATCTTCTACCCCTTTTTCTGGGCACATTAATAAAAAAATATATTACTATTACTTCTAGAAATTGCATGTCAACTGACTCCCCTACATATCAACCTACCATATCAATTACTGTCCAGGAAAAAACTCCCTTCCCTGGTAATTAGTCCCTTCCATGTGTTTTTATCCCATTATTAGACTATGAGTTGTTTGAAAACAAAAACTCTTCATCTTTCTAAACTTGTACTCTCAAGATAAAGCATAGTTTTTGGCACATGGTAAATTAATATTCATTTTTTCAACTTGGAAAGAGGCCTCCAATGATATTCCTTAGTGCTTTGTGCCTGGCCCTCAAGTCTTTAATATTTTTATTAGTAAATCAGACAAAGGCATAGATGAATTTATAATCTAACTTTCTGATGACATAAAGCCAAAACAGGGAATAAGCATATTGGAAGGCAAAGTCAAGATCTCAAAAAGATGTTCACATGTGCTAAATCTAATAAGATGAAATTTAGTAGAAATAATGTAAAATCTTTAGTCTCAGAAGATTCAACTTATAAGTATAAAAGAGTAGATGTGATTAGTACATATGAAAAAGATCTGAGTGGGGTAGTAAGCAGAAAACCCTTTGTGAATTAAAAAATGTGATATGGCAATGGGAAAAATAATTTAGTCTTATACATTACAGCATTAAGACAGACATAGCTTGAAGGAATTAGGAAATATTAGTTTCATAATACTTTCTTCTCTTCAGACAGCATCTCAATTATTGTGTTACATCCTGAGTGGTATAGTATCAGAAGAAGATTTATACAATTAATTGTCTTCTTTCTTCTATGAGAAAATCTTTCCTTACCACATACTCATAGGTTGCTCTAACTTATCTTGTATAAATCACAAGAATAATTAGTGATTGTGGATGGGCTTTGTCATGATTCCTGGGTTATTTTTTTATATCTTACATAAACATGCTGAGAAGACAATAGAGTTTTCTATTTTTCGTATCAGCCAGTACATTTAGGGTATCTGAGAAGAGCTCCTGGTGGAGTGTCATTTGAAAGGATGGCTATGAATTAAATTGGTGATCTGGGAGAAGGAAGACATTACAGGTAAAGTCAACATTATTTTAAGCATGGAGATGGGAAAGCATAGGACACATCTGTCACTCCAAAAATAGTATAATTTTACTATATCTATTCTCTAAATATAGAAGTGCTCAAAAGACATGACCAAACAATTCCCAAAAGAAGAAATTGAAACTATTGACCATCATGTGGACAAATGCTTCAAAGTACTAGTGATACAAGAATTGCAAAGGAAAACAATGCTGAAGTACCATCTCATATGTAGTAAATGATACTAGCAAAAAATGGTTTAGAAAGGTGGTAGAAAGACAGGTACACTAATGTACTACTGTTCATGTATGTTTGAATGGACCAAACCATTCTGGGGATCAGATATAGATAGATAGATAAGTAGATACATATACATATCTGCATAAACATACATACATGCACATACATACATTTATGTATATTATTCCCCAAAAGAAATATCTTTTTTTCACAGTACTCAGGTATTTTTTGTTTTTGTTGTTCTTGAATACAGAGAGAAATTATGAAAATTACGCAAAGTGATATGAGTAAACCCAAGAAAAATGCTATAGACTGTGGCTACAACAATGCAAAAGGAAAGAACAAACACCAAAATGAAAAAAAAATGAATGTCATGAAATTATGATGACCAATTTAATCTGAAATCAAGAGTTAAGAAGATCCTATCTTTGCAGTGCTGAGAGACTGTTGGATTTAGTTGATGTGATATTTAGGATTACTGAACTGTTATGTCTACCCTTGTTCATATTATAAGAGATACCTCTCTGTAAAGGTGAAGAGAGTGGAAATATATCCAGAATTATAGGCAGTACAGAAACACAAGATCAAGAAAAATATTCTTAAAGGTTTTTTGTTGTTGTTTTCTTGTTGTTGCTATTGTTGTTTTTAATTCTTACTGAAGTCACATCTCTTACTTGGCTCTAGTTTATGAAACCTTTTATATGCTTCAGGAGAAAATTGGATTACTATAAAACCACACACACACACACACACACACACACACACACACAAACATGTGTGTATATGCATACATACATTTTTTACTTTAATTCTATATTTCAAGACCTCTAAAAATCAGTATAACTGATTTTTACCTCATATTATTTCCATTCAATCATTTAATAATTCTCAATTTTAGATGAAAGTTTTGATAAAAATAGGTCTACATTTATCTTAAGGAATTTCTTTAATTTATTGACTTGATATAGTAAAAGTAATATTATAAGAACTATCTCTTCTATCTTTTCAAATTTGCATTTTCTCAATTTGTTGAGGTTTCCCTACATATTCGGTTAGCTTTCTTTTGGGCCTCAACTTACCTTAAAATAAATAATATCTAGGTTATATTTGGGTATCTTCAAATTTTGGGTCTAAAGCAGAGGTGTAAAATATGCCACCAAGTGAAAACCCCAGAGATTTGGGACTAAGCTATACTCTCTGGAAGGAGAGTTCTACCAGGCAAAGAGCTTAAAAGTCAAGTAATATTTATATTGGATCAAATGGAGGCTAATGACTTTATGAGAAATCAAGATACTATAAAACAGATCCAAACAATGAAAAAATAGAAGGCAATGTGAAATATCTCACTGGAAAAACCACTGACCTGGAAAACAGATCGAGGAGGGATAATTTAAAAATTATTGAGCTACCTGAAAGCCATGATCACAAAAAGAGCCTAGAAATCACCCTTCAAGAAATTCTCAAGGAAAATTGCCCTGATGTTTAGAAACAGAGGGTAAAATAGAAATTGAAAGAATTCACCAATAACTTCTTGAAAAAGAACCCCCCCCCCGCAAAAAAAAAAACAAAACCTCCTAGAAATATTATAGCCAAATTCCAGAGTTCCCAGGTCAAGGAGAAAATATTACAAGCAGCCAAGGAAGAAACAATTTTAGTATTATGGAAACATAATCAGGATAACACAAGATCTATCAGCTTCTACATTAAGAGATTGAAGGGCTTGGAACATGATATTCTGGAGGTCAAAGGAGCTAGAATTAAAACCAAGAATCACCTACCCAGCAAAACTGAGTATAATGTTTCTGGGGGAAATATGATCATTCAATGAAATAGTGGATTTTCGAGCATTCTTTGTTTTTTGCTTTGGAGGAAGGAGACATTTGGGGTTAAGTGAGTTGCCCACAGTCACGTGGCTAGTTTTTCTATTGAGTGTCGGAGGCCGGCTTTGAACTCAGGTCCTCCTGACTTCAGGGCCGGTGCTCTATGCACTGTGCCACTTAGGCACCCCATTTTCAAGCATTCTTGATGAAAAAAACAGAGTTGAATAGAAAATTAGAAAATACATACATATATGTGTTTATATAGGAGGGTATACGTGCGTATAAATACATATGTGAGTGTGTGTATATACGTGTACAGGTATACATACATAGACAGAGGGCACAGGACCAGTTGAATAGGAAAGGATGATATCAAAAAAATAAAATTAAGAGGTGATGGGAATATAATGAGAGGAGATAGAATAGAGTAAATTATCTCATATAAAAGCGGCAAGAGAGAACTTTTACAATGGAAGGGAAGAACAGGAAAGTGAAAGGGAATGGGTCAACCTCACTCTCATTGTATTTGCTTTAAGGAGGGAATAACATACACACTCAATTGGGCATCTTACCCTACAGGAATCTAGAGGGTAATGGGATAAGAGAGGGGATCATTGAAGGGAGGATAGATTGGGGGGGAAGGAAGTTAGATGCACACACTTTTGAAAAAGGGACAGAGTAAAAGTAGAAATCAAAATAAGTGGGTGGGGCAGGATAGGATGGAGGGAAATATAGTCATTCTTTCACAATAAAACTACTATGAAAATGTTTTGCATAACTACACACGAATACCCTATATTGAATTGCTTTTCCTCCCAGTAGGGGTGGGTGTCGAGGGAAGAAGGAAAAGAATCTGGAAATCAAAGTTTTAAAATCAGAAGTTATACATGTGTGTTTGTGTATGTATGAGTTTATATATATATATATATATTTACATGCAACTGGGAAATAAGATATATAGGCATTGGGGTACAGACATCCATCTTGCCCTACTAGAAAGTCAGAGGGGGGATGGGGGAAGACATAAGAGAGAGCAGATTTGGAGAAGGGGTATTCAGTAGGACCACTGTTTTGGGGGTGGCTGGTAGGGGAAAGAGAGGGAGAAAAATTTTAACTCAAAATCTTGTGGAAATGAATGTTGAAAACTAAAATAAAAAAATTAAACAACAAAGTTCTCTAGAAACATATAACTTTCTTAAATTAAAAAAAATCACAAAATCACTGACAAGGGAAAACTTATAGCTGCACTTAAATATGAACAAAATGGAAGAGTCCTATAAAATCTAATATTCTGGGGCAGGTAGGTGACACAGGGGATACAGATCAAATCATGGAGTCAGGAGGACATGAGTTCAATTTTGGCCTCCCTCAACAATTAATAGGTGTGTAACCCTGTGCAAGTCACTTGACTGAAATTGCCTTGAAAGAAAGAAGAAACAATCTTCCTTCAAATCCCAAACTACAAGTGTTAGGAAGCACAGAACACTTAATAATAAAGTACTTACAATAATTATATTTGTTAGCATTGACCCAAAGCACATAGAAAGAAGTAATGGTATGAGGATTAATGTTTCCATGTGTTTTTTTTTTCTTTTTTATCAGGCTTGTGAATTAATTCCCTGTGGGTAAACCCCCTCTACCAGTACTGGCCAGTCCCTGGATTATATAACTTAGATTCTTAGGAAGTTATTTAAGACACTGAAAGATAAATGACTTACCCATGTTTACACAAACAATATGTGGCAGAAGTGGAAAGTGCACTCAGATATCCCTGATCAAAATCCTCTTTTTTCTATCTTCTGTGCTATACTGTTCCTCATTCCTGATTGTAGATCCCAAAATTCATTGCCAAAGTGAGCTGCAAAATCAACCCTTTTCATGAGATCATCAAAAATTTGTAAGACCTAGGAGATGAATTGGCATCAATACTATGATAGAATTTACTGAGCCATCCTGCCTCTTAGGACATTATTTCATTAGGGTTGTCTTTGAATAAAAAAACTCATTTTTAGTTTCCCTGCACTGTCAGTCTACTACTACCTCACAATCACTAACACCTCCCACAGTGTATTCAGTAAAATAGCTTTGGCAATAACTTTGCTATATTGCTATTTGTAGATTTTATAACCAAAACATTACTGCGACTGCTGGTATTATGGATTGACTTTTAATAAACTGAAGTCTTTTTTAATACCACAGATAGAATAGTAATTTAAATACAAAGTTTTTGTTATAGCACTTAATTACCTACTATCTTATTGATTTAATATTACATATTATAGGATATTCAAGATATAATTTTGCTACACACATATATTATTGAAAACTTTTAGATAATTGTAATTCAGGAGAGTTCATAAAAAGAGTAGCCAAACCACATGAAGAGAGTAGTCAACAAAATTTTAGTACTTCACACAAGGGGAGGATAAGAGATATCAAAAGGAAATAACTTTAGTGCATGACCTCCACTACATTTGGCTGAGGGCAGCACACAGAGGGGTCACTTCTAAATAGTGATCCATTCAATAGACCTCCCACTGTGGTGGAAGGTCTAGAACCCCTAAGGGATCCAACTTATATAGAAGACAAAGAGCCAGCATGGAACTAGTAGGAGAAGTCTATGTCATCTATAAGAACAATGAAATGAAGGCATTTCTATCTATACTCACCACTTCCTTTTCTTCTCCTCTAATTAACTTTTCAGTTCTTTATAATCCATTTTCTTATCTCATAACTTTACTGAAAACATTCTCTACACTATTTCCAACGTTCTTTCAATTGCCAAATCTAGTGACCTTTGTTCAGCAAGGTGCTAAAGTGGATAGAATACTGGGCTTCATCTTCATGAATTCAAATGCAGACTGACACTAAGTAGGTGTGTAATATTGAGAAAGCCACTTAACACTGTTTGCCTCATGTCTTCATCTGTGAAATGAGCTGGAGAAAGATATAGCAAATCACTCAAGTATCTTTGCCAAGAAAACCCAAAATGCAAAGATTTGGACATGAATGAACAAGAGGTGACTTTTACTCAGTCCTCAACTTTCTATATCCCATTAAACTACCTAACACAGTTAATCACACTTTTCTAGATACCTTCTCCTGCCTAAGTTTTTTTTTTTTTTTTTGGTGGCCCACTACTGGTTCTCCTCCTGCCTGTCAGAAAACATTTTCTCAGTCTTCTTTGCTGGGTCATTATCCATTTCACAGGCCCAAACCATGCATATACTCCAAGATTTTGTCCTGTGTCCTTTTATCTTCTCTCTCTACACTTATTGATCTCATAAGCTACCATGGACATATCATTTATATGCTGATAATATCCATAGTCAGTCCTATTTCTTCTACTGAGCTCTGGTTTCATATCTTCAGTTTAAGTTACGTATTTGGAGATGGATGTCACAAAGACATCACAAATTCATCACTTCCAAGATAATACATTTACTTTTACTCCAAACCTATTTCTCATCCCAACTAACCTACTTCTATTGAAGATGTCACAAATCCACTAGTCATTTGTGTTACAACAAAGATATTTTCCTTAACTCTTAACTCTCTTACTCCTTGGATCTAAATGGCCAAATCTACCCCCCTCCCAAAGATTTTTATCTTTCTTCTCTAGATTCATATACCTACCACCAGAATTTGGACCCTCGTCATCTCCTGCCTACATAATTAATGTATCTGCTAATTTATCTCCTTGTCCTAAGTCTTTCCCCATTTAAAATCAGTCTCAATATAACTGCTAAAATGATTTTCCTAAATCATAGGTATGACCACACCATCATCCTACTCAGTAAAATCTGCCTCCCCCATCCCCATTGCCTTTAGGATAAAATATGTATGTGTCAACATGAAGTCTTTTCTGATACCTTAATTCCCTTTCCACACTCAAATTACATAACATTAATTTAGTAGAAGTGCTGCTTATACTTGTGTGTGTGAATATTAGATATGTCGAAATCTAATAGAATATAAACTCCCTGAGACCAGAAAATGTTTCATTGTGTCTTTATCTCACCAGTACCTAATAAAATGCATGGTGTATGTAGACACAATAACTGCATTCTGGTAATATACTCATGATAATATAAGAACTATTTTTGAAAATGAGGTTATTGTCATGTAATTTATGTGATAACTTCAATTTATTAAACTTTTGTAATAATATGAAAGGTAAAAAATTATTTCAGGAACAATTTATTCTAATATATTTAGATAACTGTGCCAATATTTTGTGGACTTATATCAGCTTTGCTTGATTAAAGTGATTAATAAAAATACTTGAATTAATGTATAATTTCATTAGTGTGCATTCTTTCAAGCAATGCAGATGGAAGGCCATTCATTCTTTTTTTTTTTAATTTGAACAAATACTTTATTAACGTCTGTTTTACATCATTCATTTCTGCCAGATTTTGAGTTACAATCATTTTCCCCCCATTATTCCCCTACCCAACCTCCCAGAATAGCAGTCCCACAAGATATCGCTTCCTCCAATCTGCTCTCTCCCATACCTTCTCCCATACCCCATCGACTTTTCCATTAGAGGAAGATGAATCTTTGTGTCCCAATGCCTGCACATCTTATCTCCCAATTATAGGCAAAAGAGTATTAATAATAGTATTTATATATATATTTGAAACATTTAATGTTACGACCTCGAATTTCAGATCCATTTCCTTCCTCCCTTGTCACCCATTCCCTCTTGGGAGATAAGTAATTCAGTATATGTTGTACATGTCTAGCTATGCAAAACATTATCATAGTAGATATATTGTACAAGGCTGTTTATAATTCCCTCCCACTCATCCCACCTCCCACCTGGTCCATTCCCTACATGATCCTGTCCCTCTTCTGTAGTGGGTACTTCCAACCTCCCCTCACCCCAAGGATGCCCTCCCATCCATCATCCCTCCTCTCATCCCCCTTCCCCCTATCCTGCTGCAGGTTGAGATATCCCATTTAGTATGTATGTCATTTTCTCCCTGAACCAAATTCAATGTGAATGTGGTTTTGCCTTTTTAGCCTTCCTTATTCTCCCCCTCCTTTGCACCCACTTCCCTACATGAGATAGTTTACCCTACCATGTCTCTCCCCATCTCCTCTTGCCACTTTCCTCTCTCACCTCATAATTTCATCCCTTGAGTACTCTCCCTTCCCAACAAAATCAACCTATGCCCTCTATCCATATATAACTGTAACCATATACACACACATTCACATATGTATTCGTATGACCACACCCCCTTCTTCCATTATTTTCATAGTGGGAAAGATATCATCAGTCACAGATATTGCTTTTCCATATAGGAATGTAAATAGTTCAACTTTGATAAGTTCCTTTTGATTTCTTTTCCCTGATTACCTTCTCAGGCATCTCTTCCTTCTTGTGTCTGGATGTCAAATTTTCTATTCAATTCTGGTTTTTTCCTCAAGAATGCTTGAAAGTCCTCTATTCCACTGAATGACCATATTTTCCCCTGAAACAAAATACTCAGTTTTGCTGGGTAGGTGACCCTTGGGTTCATTCCCAGCTCTTTTGCCCTCTGGAATATCATATTCCATGCCCTTCGATCCCTCAGTGTAGAAGCTGCCAGGTCCTAGGCTATTCTGATTGTGTTTCCACAATATTGAAATTGTTTCTTCCTGGCTGCTTGTAGTATTTTCTCCTTGATCTGGGGATTCTGGAACCTGGCTATAATATTCCTGGGAGTTTTCTTTTTGGGATCTTTTTCAGGAGGTGATCGGTGGATTCTTTAAACCTCTATTTTGCCCTCTGGATCTAAAACATCAGGGCAGTTTTCCCTGAGAATTTCCTGAAGGGTGATTTCTAGGTTCTTTCCTTGATCATGGCTTTCAGGTAGTCCAATAATTTTTAAATTGTCTCTCCTGGATCTATTCTCCAGGTCAGTGGTTTTTCCCATGAGATATTTCACATTGCCTTCTAATCTTTCGTTTGTTTGGATCTGCTTAACAGCATCTTGATTTCTCATAAAGTCATTAGCTTCCATTTGCTCCAGTCTAACTCTGAAGGAATGAATCTCCTCAGTGAACTTTTGAGATTCTTTTTCCATCTGGCAAATTCGACTTTTTAAGGCATTCTTCTCCTCATTGCCCTTTTGGGCCTCCTTTGCCATTTGAGTTAGTCTATTTTTTAAGGTGTTGTTTTCCTCAGTCAGGCTGTTGACCCTCATTTCATACTTTTCCTGCATCCTTCTCATTTCTCTTTCCAATTTTTCCTCCACTTCTCTTATTTGATTTTTAAAGTCCTTCTTAAGGTCCTCTATGGCCTGCAACCCGCTCATGTTTTCCCCTGGGGCTTTTGGAGCAGGACTTCTGACCTCACAGTCCTTTTCCCGCTCTATGCCCCCAAAATAGGAGTCTAGGGTTGCATTTTTCTGTTTCCTTTGCCTTGGCATGTTGCCACTTAATTACTTGACTTTTGGGCTTGTTGCCACACTATGGCTTTAAGGCCAGCTAGAGGAATTTTCGTCCCGAACGTGTGGGGGCAACTTCCGTTTCTGGCAAGCTGTAAACCCACCCACAACTTCCACCCTAGATCACAATCCAGATCCAGGGAGGTTAAAGCAAGAGCGATTACCCCCCAAGACTGATCGCTGGATCTCCCCACGATTTGTAGGCTGGGAGCCGGAGCTGCCTCTGAAAACTACAAAATGGCGTGTCTCCTCAGCAGCTTCTAGCCCCCAGGGGAGGGAGCTGACGCATTCCCCAAATACAGGTCCCAAAGTCCATAGGACACTAACCTCTTACTTTGTCCTAGGCAAGTCTATGTTGATAATTCTGGCGTCTCCACAGTTCCTGGTGTTCTGGGGTTCCTCCAGCCGGCTGCTGGCCCTGCCGCCCTGGGGCTAAAACCTCGGCTCATGTGGACCTGGGCTCCGCTCGGCTCCTGCGCTCTGCACGCTGCTGGCTCCCAGACCACTGCGCTGGTCCTTCCTGCAGGGTGCTGGGCTGTCCTCAGCGGGAGGTTAGCTTCTCTGTGTCGTTCTGTGGGTGCTGGGGCTCCAGAAGATTTTCAGAGTCCTTTTTTACATAGTATGTGGAGAATCTGGGGGCAGAGAGGCTTGGACGAGCTGTTTCTACTCCGCCATCTTGGCTCCGCCCCGGGCCATTCATTCTTTACCATTCTGGGCAGATACTGTGCATTATTTGCCATATATTCACCATAGGGGGGTACAGTTGACATACTAAGAGTATTCCTTGCTTTCTCCTACAGAGAAGCATATGGATTATCATTTAGAATTCAATCTATTCATGGAATCAGTCCATCTTCTTTTTTACTTCCCACTTCCTTTACTACAGTTCTTCATAATTCCTCATTTGTAAGGTGATAACTCACTTATACCCATGATGAGCTTCTCAAAAGATATAGGAAACACTTCATTTTCAATTCATAGGATCATATATTCAGACCTGGGAGGAATTGAAGAAGCCATTGGGTATAACTCTCTCATTTTACAAGTGAGAAAATTGAGGCACAAAAAGATTATATGATTTTCATAGTGTCATTCAGTTAGTAGATATCTGAAGCAAATTTGAGCACAGGTTTTCCTGACTCAGTCCAATGGCCTATCTAATACAACATGCTGCTATCTTTGGAAACTGTAGTATTCCATTAATTGTAGTCATATAATAATAGATGAAAATCACAATTGACTCAAAAAGAGTCACATAGATTCAACAAAAAAGAATATTTTACAAGGTTTATAAATTATTGCTGCTTGTTTTATATTTAACAAGTATTGTTTTGGTGATGAAAATGGACTTCTCTACCCCAAAGTAAAGAAAATCTGACTTTTCAACTAAAAATATACCTGGTCCCTACACTGTCCTCCAGAACACATATAGGTCAGGTTTCCCCCTTGAGATTACAGATTTGAGTTGAATGGAAGTCACCCCAATGTTCTCATTGAAATATGGAACCAAACTGGCTTGATGATTGAAAACTCTTTTTGTATCATCACAAGACTGGAAAATTCGATCTTATTCCATATATCCCTCCCTAATGCCAAATATATCTCTGCACTCATAGAGCAGTTTAATTCTGAATAATATTTCTAGGTTCCTGTGAGAGTATAAGTAATCCAATTTTGATCTAGAGGTTCCTGAAACACATAAGGAATCCAACTGTAAATCTGGACAAAATGCCTTGTTGCCCCTTTCTCCACATGATATGTGTAAATTTCCCCTGGAATCTCTGTACCATACATGATAACATTTCATTTCAGGAAAGTTTCTTCTTGTCCCCTGTGCTAATGGATAACTGAAATTTCCTGAAGGATAACTGCCACTCTAAGGGAAATCCAAAGAAATTTCAAACTCATCTAATAGAAGAAGTAGTTTGAATTCAGTTAAGAGACTAACGAAAATTGGATTTGTTCAGCTACAGGGGTATGCAAAGCTCATAAGAAAATGATTTGAGCATTTAGGGTTGATTAATTAGATTTTCTAAGCCAGCAGACAACTTATCCAATGGGCCTAAGGATCTCAAAAATAAAACAAACTAGTACTATTTGAGAGAAAAATTATGACTATCAGCTAGGCACACTAGCATTTATAGATGCAAAATTCATATTTCTCCTATTAACTGCAGTACCTGCTTTGGATACAATAATAGAATAATGTTAGCATATAAACATTGAAATGGATGAAGATTATATCAAAAATAACAGTCTGACTTTTAAAGAAAACACACTGGAAAATTGACTGTTGTACAACTGTGATCTATAAAAGAGAAGAAAATACTAAAAAAAACATTTTAAGCTCTAAGTAGAAAATATCACAACTGGGTCCCTGCAAAATTCTAAAGACCCTATGTTTATCCCAGAGGAGACTCTATACGTAACACATGTTTCTGAAAAAAAAAAAACTGTCCCAACTTAATGAAGATTAAGGTACCCTGACTGTGGTTTTTATCTCTCCTCCAAGCTCTAGGGGGCAGCCTTTAGGATTGTCTTTCCACTACTATATAGCAGGTGAAATATCAGTTGTCTATAATTAGCTTTTAGAAAGGGGTGATATGGTTGGTACAAATAAATTTGATACAGTACAATCTCTTTCCAAGTACAGGAGAAGTAGTCTTATGCTTAGAAAGAATATTTGGCAAAGGGCTAGAAGTCTTTTTCTACCCTTTATGGAGGTTCTCAAGAAATTCCTTTGTGACATGATATAGAGTTTTTGTATTGTTTTAGTTTTTTTGCTGGGATTCTCATGGAGTTATGAATTTGCCTTCTCATATTATAAGCAGTCTATCCTCGACTTCCTATGCAGACACTAATGACAGCTACAAGAGAGACAATACCAAGATGCCAATAGGGAGATGAAAAATCTTAGTTTTAGTAAATATCCATCTTCCTGTGCAGTGAATGGAACTTTGCCTGAGGGTTCAAACATCAAGGGCAGTGTACTTCCCATAGCAACTATCCTTGCAGAGATTACCATGCCAGTGCCTGCTCTTCACACAGAACCACTTGAAGGTGAGGAACAACAAATACTGTGGCAATAGTCCTTGCATCATCCTCTTGCTTAACATCTAGCTCCCAAACAATTTCCACTTAGGAAGAAGCCTTAGCTCTGACTCATCTAAAAAGTAGCAAAAACCATCCCTAGATTAAATAATTGTAAGATTTTAAAAGTGAAGTCAGAATTCCTGCTATTTAAGTAACACAGTAATATCCATCCCTTATCAAGGAATGATTAAAAGTAATCCCTTACCACACCCCTCAAAAATAAACAGATACATTAGTCTACTACATTTATTACTATTCAAAGAAATTTGAGATTGTATTGTCTGTATAAGCACAGAAATAAACCAATGAAAAGCAGAGATCTAATTTTGACTGTGTGCTTACCAGAAAATTGTTGTCTTACCTATACATACACATAAAATTATTTATGGAATTCTTTATTTGTAAAATCATGATTTCTAGGTTGTTTTTTTTAATATGAATCTTCGTTAGCTCCTTATGGGTTCCATTTCCACATGTGTAGAACTTTCTAGACTCACAGAAGTTCTTAACCAGGGATCGCTGAGCTTTTTTTCAAATAGTTATATTTAAATAACTGATTTCATTAGTAACTCTATGGATTTTCTCTTATGTATCTAAAAGCATTATTCTGAGAATGGGGCCACTGTTTTCACCAGAGTACCAAAGGGAGGTAGGACACAATAAAAGGTGAAGATCCCTTGGGCTAGAGCATTTGCTATTAGAAGCATGCTTTCTTGGCCATACTTAACAATATCAAAATTATCAGTTGACATCTTGCTATCTTCTAGCTGTTTGGAATGAGCATAATAGTTTTTCGTTTCTTCCCACTAGCTCTAGGCAGAATACTCACCTGAATTATTAAAAAAATGGATAGCAAGTAACTAGATTGAGATAATGGCTCTGTGATATTAACAAGGTTGCACTAACTTAACTCAAAACTCCCTTGCTTTAAACAGGGCCAGCACCTTCAATGGCCTTTCGGTATAGTATATAGTTTGGAATGCAGCAGGAACAATATTGCTTCTGGTTTTCAGGGCATACTCAGGAGGAGACTAATAAGATTTTAGAAAGAGAGAAGTTAAATTATTGACCCAACTAAACTGGAAGGAGCACGTATAACTTATGACTTCACAGGTCTTATTTTCTCTCTACCTAAGTTTCAGTATCTATCTCCCTTTCTTTCTATCAACCAACTCCTTGCGACCTTCATTAATCTCTATCATCCCAGTGAGCATTGTATGAGGTAACAAGCAGTGACTCTGGTATTTGCTCCCTTCCTGGGAAAGATCAGATTGATAAAAAATATTAGCTGGCTGAAGCAGGTTCCGCTTAAGTCTAGCCCTCAGCACAGTACCTAACACATAGTAGGCATTTAATAAATGCTTATTAACTGACTGATTCACTGATTTATGACTCCATGAGGGTTCCATATAGATAATCCATTGGTAATCTATGCACATCCTTTTGAAGGAAAGCTTTTGTATATACGTGCTTAGAGCTAACATTAAGTATTTACATCTTCATAGAAATCATTGATGAGTTACCATGGGGAGGACTCTGATCAATAGCAAGTAGTCTGTAGCTTGTCGTGTTTGAGAAAACAGATTTACTGGCATGAATAATCATGGATGCAAAAGTAATATGAAGGTGATAGTTAAAACCTGAGGGACAAGGGGCGGCTAGGTGGCGCAGTGAATAGAGCGCCGGCCCTGGAATCAGAAGGATCTGAGTTCGGAGCCGGCCTCAGAAAATGAGCACCCACGCATAAATCAAATGACTAGCCGTGTAACCTTGAGCAAGTTACTTAACCCCAATTGCTTTAAAAAAAAAAAAACCTGAGGGACAGAAGAGAAGCCATGTAAAATGATACTACCTTGGTATATATGAGCGCAGTATTCCTGGCAGTATCTTAATGACCCATATCCAAGGCAGGAATTATTAACAGTTCCCCACCACCCAAAAGACTCCTGCAAAACTTCATGAAACACAGAGAGGTAAAAGAGTTTGGATTTAGTGTAGTACTTGTACATATTTAATAAATACGTGGTGATGAGTATTATCAAAGTACTTTAAGTTTGAAAGTAATTTAAATTCCTCTCTTGTTATAGTGAGGAGAATTGTGAGCACTGTAAATGATTTGATTATATTTTCCCTAAAACCTATAAGGAAATTGTACTACAGGGTATGCTGGAGCCGGCTCAAACCAGCTAATGAGAACAAGTTGTTAAATATTCAATATGAGGATTTTATTGTTGTTCAATTTTTCAGACATGCCCAACTCTTTGTGACCACTTGGACCTTAGAATAGCAAGCTTTTCTATTCTCCACTATCCCCCAAAGTCTGTCCAGTCCCCTATTTGTTGTTTCTATGATGATTTTTATCCATCTCATCCTCAGCCATCCTCTTTTTCTTTTGCCTTCAATCTTTCCCAACATCAGGGTCTTTTCAAAGGAGTCCTGTCTTCTCATTATATGACCAAAATAGTTAAGCTTAATACTTGAACTTCCAGTGAATAGTCAGTCTCAGTATAGTGTCAATGCAATATTCACAGATGATGACTATAACTATTCCCGCAAGGTGATCAATTGCAAAATATAACAAACTCTCCATATAGAGGACAGAAGCAAAGCACTTATTTAGACACCAGAGAACTAAATCCCAACACCAGGAAGCAAAATCCAGCATAGCAACTTAGAAGTTAATGCACCACAACATAGAAAAGAGGCACACCATCTTTCAGCCTTCCCACAAACCAATATGAGATCAATATTTTACTCACAAACCTGACTATTTGCCTGAGCATCCTCTCTCTCCCACCATCTATCTGGCTCTGACTCCCAGCTTCCTATGGCTCTTCTTGAACCTTCAGCAAACTCCTCCCACCACAGGTTCCATGTTACTACAGTCAGCCTATTGGGGGCAGAGTTTACTTTCAAAACTGGGAAGGTCTTCAAATCCCCCTGGGCTTATTAAGGGTCAGGGAAGATCTTCAAATTACCATTACCATTACACTAAGTTAATTTCTTTTTTTTTTTATAAAGTTATCCAGCATCATTTATTTGGGAGGGGGGTTAATTTCTTTAAGTTTTAACTGATATAATCTCTTTGCTATTCTATTTCTTTGCATTGGTCATTTAAGAGGAAATCTATAAGTTATACCTGCTCCTTTCCACTTTCTGAAATTCTGCATTCAGTTTGGGTATTTATTTCCCTTTCTCCTTTACCTTTCACTTTCCTTCTTTCTTCAGCTGCTGCTTGTAAAATCTCATCAGAAAGCCATTTTGCTTTCTTGCTCTTCTTTTCCTTTGGGATTTATTTTTGTTGCTGTTTCTGCCACCTATACAATATTGTGAACCATTGTCCATAATTCTTCAGATATTCTACCTATCAGATATAATGTCATAAATCTATTTGTCATTTCCACTTCATGTGCATAAGACATGAAATTTAGGCCATACCTGTTATTGCAATTATTTTTGATATCCTTCTTTAATATTGAATTCCTTAAGATGAGGGTTACATTTTTTGGTATTATTCCTAGACGTTTTAGGTTTTCATAAAATTCATCACCTTTGGCCCCTTTGGCATCAATGTTTGCAGCATAGAGTTGTGTTACTGTGCCTCAAAAATTGGCAAATGTTACAAATTATGGCTTGATTAATTGTCTTGTTTTTGTTGTTATTTGAACTTAACAAAGTAATGGAGAAAATATGAAAACTTTCAAACTAAATTTAAAAGTGTGCCATGCATGCACTTTATTTTTCAAGGAGTTGGGCATTACCTCACCTTAAGTGAGTACATGAAAAGGACTTAGCCTAAAAGAACCAGGGTCTCCTGTTACATCGTGGGTCATCTCCTGCCATCCTGATGAATATCTGATCACTGGATCCAGATGGCTCTCGAGGAGAAAGTGAGGCTGGTGACCTTGCAGTCTTCCCTCACTCAAATCATACTCAACTTCAAGTCATGTCATCATTTCCATGATGCGATGGTCCTCTTAGGAAATGAAGTACATACATAATAAAAGTATAACCCCTGGCTGTACTCATTAGTGTGTGGTGGAAGGTAATGATTTTACTATAAGGTTTCTCCTCATTATTTACATTATTTTTCAGTTTTAATTATATAATTTTGCTAGTGAATGAATGGTTTGCATAGTCTACTAATAGGAATCATAATTCTTGCAGGGCTTAAATTGCTGTTTTCAAAATTATTTGCCAAATATTTAATACCAAATGTGGGGGGGGAAAGCATCAAGGAATTCTAGAGCCAAAATTTTATGAGTTTTTAAAAGTCTTGTTATTAAAATCAAAACTATATTTAATGTTTTGCATGACTTCACATATGTAATTGATATTTTATGTTTGTCTTCTGAGCGAGTGGAGGAGGGGCAGTAGGAAGGGATAGAATTGGGACCTCAAAAGCTTTTTTAATGAATATTTAAAAAGAATGAAAGAATGGATAAATAAATGAAAACTGTATTCAACTAGACGGTCTAATTTAAAACAGGGCAAAGACATCTAAATGATTAGTATAATTTGTTAAGTATTGCTAAATACTTAATGATTAAGAACCTTAATGCCTTTCCTCTCTTTTTACCAATAGAGCTGCATAAAGAAAAAAAACTTGAACTAATTCTCTCATTTATATGGTTATTTTCTTGTTTGAAGGTCCATGGGTTTGTATATTGTGCAAGTTTTAAGAATTAAATCTTCCCCATAATCTGTAAAAATTTCTAGAATCTCTTCCTCCTTAGAACTGGAACATACCATTAGATTTTTCACACATTCTCAAACTACAACTGCCTTCTTCAACATTAAAGGCCATCAATTCTACAACCTGACAGAGAGTGTAAAAGAAGTCAGAAGCAAGCAGAATCTATCCTAGCATCATACTTATTTCAATATCTGTACTAATTTCTGTTCTTATCTTGAATTACTTGACCTTCCAGGACTTGTACTGTCTTCTGAGTTGGTCTACACAGACTTTTGTTTGTTTGTTTTTTCCCCACTTTACAGCCTTCCTACCTTTTAAGTGTAGGATATACCCTTTACCATTATATCTCACTGTCATTTTGATTCCTAATACATAACTGAACCTTTCAGGAGTAGATAGAGTGCTGGACAGGAGCTGGGAAGACCAGATTGGAAATCTCAGTTCGGACATTTAGCTGTGTGATCCTAGGGGAGGCATTTAGCAAGCAACCATCTGCCTTGGTTTCTTCAACTGTAAAAGAAGGATAATATTAGCACCTACCTCCCAGTATTTATATAAGGATCAAATGAGATGATATTGTAAAGCACTTAATACAGTGCCTGGCTCATAAGCACTTAATAAATTATCATATCCTTCCTTGCCTTCCTTCCTTTCTTCTTTCCGTCCTTCTTTCTTTCCTTCCTCCATTTTCTCCAGCTATGTAAACACGATTCAGAAACACATAGTTTCCCTACATTTCCTAGCATGATTTTATCATTTTCTAATAAATTATATAAAAATATAATTATGTACATTTTATATAATATATATTTTATGAATTTGTCAGTTTCAATGAAGTTATTCAATTATTTGGCTAGTTCTCTCAACTCTGCAAAACTTTAAATATATGTTGGGGTTTTCCTCATAGTTTAAATATTTTACTCAGAAATACCAAATTTTGCACTGCCCCTAAATATCTAATTCTGTGAGGCAGATATCGAAAAGGTAAGAAGAGAATACCCTTAAATAAAAATTTAAATAGTACTTGTGTTTACTACCACCATTGAAGGAAATAAATATATACCCTGCAGTAAGAGTGAGTAGGGACATGTGATTCTGCCTCCCAAGACTCCACCATTATCACTTGTAGGACAGAAAGTGGGAAAGGTGGAGAAGGCCAGGATCAGGGAAACTCTCTATGATGTGAGGCAGTGATGTAACACTAAGCAGAGGAGCAGAGGTATCCTATCTAATTAAATTCTGCCCACTGCAATTTTATTACCAAAACCATTGAACCTATTAAAGCTAATCCTTATCTCAAAGTTATGGATCAGTATTCCCACTTTTTTATCTATATTAGTCCAACATGCCAACATTCAGCACTTGCAGAAAATAATTTTGATATTTCTTGATTTTTTCCTTAGTGGTTAACTTTATAATCTTCCCTTAAGTCCCCATTTAAGATGTCATTCCATTTTATATACATGCAAATGAACTACCCTTATATGACAGTTAAGAAAAGTAGAACACCAAAACAAGAGGTTAAAGAATTAGCTATGGGGTGGAGCCAAGATGAAGCATGTACTTCCTTGAGCTCTCCCCCAAACCCTTCCGAATACTTGTAAAAAAAAAATTACTCTAAACACATTATAGAACACCAGAACCCACAAAATGACAGAGTGAAACAAATTTCCAGCACAAGACACTCTGAAAGGTCAACAGGAAGGTTATATCACATCCAGCTGGGAGAAGAGTGCAGTACTGCCCTGCAGGCACAGATAGGGACAGATCTGGTGTCTGGTGATTGAATCACTGGCAGCTGTAGCAGTTTCCAGGTTTCTCAATTCACAAATATCAAAGATAAATTAGAAGGTCAGTAGGAAAGCTCTGTCAGACCTGGGTGAAAGAGGAGCAAGGTCCAGCCCCAGCTGGAGGATGACAGTGGCTGCTTCTGAATTTGTCAGCAAACAGATGATGGGGGGATCCACTGACTGATCAGAAGTGGATTGCAGGCATCTCTTTGGTGGGACTGAAGCAGGATTCTCTTGCTTTGCTTTTTCGTGGATCTGAATTGCAGTACTGGTTGGCAATCCTGGGGTAAGAAGGAGTGCTAGCATGATAGGATTTGTGGTGGAAGTGGAGACAGAATCTTCCTCACAGAAAATGCAGAAAAGAGTTCCTGTGGTCACTCACAGACCAAATCATAGACCAAGAGAGGAGTAACACTTCTCCTTTCATCATACAACCTTGGAAAAACTTAAAATTTACAGGTCCCTAGAAATAGTTCTGAAAAAAGCTACACAAACCACCCAAAATTTGGGACAGTATAACCTCCATACTGGAAGCAGAGACCTACATAAACAAGAGCTAAAAAGTCAATAAATTGCCTGGGAAAATGAGCAAACAGCAGAGGTGGGGGGGAATCAGATTATAGAATCTTACTTTGGTAATAAGAAAGATTAAAACATACAACCAGAAGAAGACAACAAATTCAAAGCTCTTACATCCAAAGTTTCCAAGAAAAGTACTAATTGCTCACAGCCCATGGAAGAGCTCAAAAATAGATTTTGAAAATCAAGTAAGATAGAGTAAAAATTGGAAAGAGAAATGAGAGTGATGCAAGAAAATCATGAAAAACTAGTCAATAACTTGCTAAAGGAGACACACAAAAATACTGAAGAAAATAACACTTTAAAAAATAAACTACACCAAATGGCAAAAGAGGTCCAAAAAGTCAATGAGGAGAAGAATGCCTTTAAAAGCACAATTGGTCAAATGGAAAAGGAAGTTAAAATCTCACTGAAGAAAATGATTTCTTAAAATTTAGAATGGAGAAAATAGAAGCTATAGACTTTATGAGAAATCAAGATATTATAAAATAGATCTAAAAGAATTTTTAAAAAGACAATGTGAAATATCTCTTTGGAAAAACCACTGACCTGAAAAACAGATTCAGGAAAAAGAACTTTAAAATTATTAGATTACTAAAAGCCATTATCAAAAAAAGAGCCTAGACATCTTCTTTCAAGAAATTATCAAGGAAAACTGCCCAGATAGTATAGAAGCAGGGGGGAAAATGGAAACTGAAATAATCTACCAATCCTCTCCTGAAAGAGATCCCAAAAGGAAAACTTATAGAAATATTTTAGTCAAATTTGGAAGTTCCCAGGTCAGGGAAAAAATATTGCAAGCTGCCAGAAAGAAACAATTTGAGTGCTGTGGAAACACAATCAGGACAACAAAAGATTTAGCAACTTCTACATTAAGGGATCTGAGGGCTTGGAATATGATATTCTGGAAGTCAAAGGAGTTAAGATTAAAACTAAGAATCACCTATCCATCAAAACTGAGTATAATACTTAAAGGGAAAATATGGAAATTCAATGAATAAAGGACTTTCAAGCATTCTTGATGAAAAGACCAGAACTGAATAGACAGTATGATTTTCAAATACAAGAATCAAGAGAAGCATGAAAAGGTGAACAGGAAAGAGAAATCATAAGGGACTTGTCAAAGTTGAACTACTTATATACAGTCCTACGTTAAAAAAATGATATTTGTAACTCATGAGACCTTTCTCAACATTAGGGTAGTTAGAAGGAAGGCATAAAGTGTGTTGAATATGAAGGGATAATATGTAAAAAATAAAAATAGGAGTTAGAGAGAAGTGTACTGGGAGAAGGAGAAAGGGAGAGATAGAATGGGGTAAATTATCTCACATAAAAGAGGCAAAAAAAAGCTTTTACAGTGGAGGGGAAGAGGAGGGAGGTGGGAGGGAATGAGGGACCTTACTCTCATCAGATTTGGCTTAAGCAGGGAATACATATACACTCAATTGGGTATGGAAATGAATCTTACCCTATAGGAAAGTAGGGGGAAGGGATAAGTGGAGGGGTGATAGAAGGGAGGGCAAATGAGAGGAGGAGGTAATTAGAAACAAACAATTTTGAGGAGGGACAGGGTCAAAGGAGAGAATAAAATAAATGATGGGGTGTGATAGGATGGAGGGAAATATAGTTAGCATTTCACAACATGACTGTTATGGAAGTGTTTTACATGACTACACATGTATAATCTTTATCAAATTGCTTGCCTTCTCAATGAGAGTGGGTGGGGAGGGAGGAAGGGAGAAAATGTGGAACTCAAAGTCTTAAAAATGAATGTAAAATTTGTTTTTACATGCCACTGGGAAATAAGATATACAGGCCATACTGTAGAGAAATCTATCTTGCCCTACAGGAGAACAGAAGAGAAGTAGATAAGAGAGGGAAGGTGTGACAGAAGGTAGTGCAGATTGAAGGAAAGTGTAATCAGAATACACATTGTCTTGGGGGAGGGAAGAGATGGGGAGAAAATTTGTAACTCAAAATATTATGGAAGTGAATGTGGAAAACTAAAAATTAATTTATTAAATAAGAAAAAATAAAAATTATTATTGGGCTATAAAAAGAGTTAGCTTCTATAACATATACAGATGGAAACTCAGAAAAGTTTGAGTTTGATATGATATTTGAAGGATGAGCAAGAATAATACCTTCTCTTCCATATACATTATCTAATTTGGAAATAATCAGGACACATTTGTTATTTACATTTTTACAGATGATTGTACTAACATCTCAGGGAAGATAAGAGTTTTAGCTCAAATCAGAGAGGTAATAAGTTATAATAAATAATAAGTGATACTTCAAATTGTGTCTTCTGACTACAAATCATATAGTACTTTTACTATAACAAAAAAGTCTGAAACCTGGGAATTCAAAGTGCTATAAAGGAAAGTCGAAGGGCCTCAACAAGATTCTGACTCCACTACTTTCATTCTGTTTGACCTTGGATTTATTTGTTTGACAGTCCTCAGTATCCTCAATCTGCAAAATGATGAGGTTTGGAGTAAATTGCTTCTTAGGTTACTTGTACATCTAAATCTATAAATCTGAAGTCTCCCAGGTCTTTTCTAACATTAGTTCCTATATTGAGTGATCACTAGGAAAAAACATGTTGAAAATTTGGCTAGAGTGGAAGGGAATAGTGGAAGATAAAGTATGTTGGACCCTTTAAGCCCAAACTTTACAATTTCTATCACTTAAATAACCTTAGAAGTATACATTGCTCAACCTTGACAATAGATCCTACAGGACCAAAAGCAATTTACATTCCCTATCAAGACAATCTAGAAATGGAGATCAAAGTTAAGCCTGAGTAAGATGAATTAGAATTGTACTTCCTGGTGTCTTTCAGGTCTAAAAAAAATGAAAGAACTAGAATTGGAAGTTCAACATCCTATTTTGTGCCAAAATGCTTCCATGTTGTTCAGGATTAATGGGAAAGTCTTTCAGAGAGAGAAAGAAAGAGCTCTGCCAATCTAATATTCTACTTATCCAATCTTGTTTCATTTCTGTTATATTTCAGAGAGAATATTTTCAGGTTATACTAGGTTATAACTAAAAAAAAAATTTAAATCAACACAAACTTTAATTGGATACTGTTCCATTTGCACTTCTCAAAAATTAACATCAGAATACCACAAAAAAAGGACAAAGTCTAATGAGGGTGTTCTAAGCTCAGAGCAACTGAAATGTTTTGGGATTCTGTAATATAATAAGTGTTAATAACTTTTACTTTGGAAATATTTTATTCAGAATGAATTAGCATCCAAATCAACATTCAGGATGGCGCTCTTGAAAATAATATCTTACTTGAAGGTCAAAGTAGAGATGAAAGAAATTCAAATTCATTAACCTTTCTGAATATTTGGGGTGATGGTTTAATCAGAGATCATAAAGGAAATAAGGTGATTTTCCTCAAAGAAATAATTTTGAAAGCATACCATATGTTTTATACTTATATTGGCATGTGCTAATATAACACTTTAATTGGGAATTTAGATTTTAAGGACACAGAAAAAATCAAACAAATAAAACTAATTTTATTCTCATAAATACATGAAAAATATTAGAAACATGTAAACACCTACTATTATTAATTGGTTCTCTGAAAAAAAAAATGATGTTAGGTGAAATGCCACTGGAACGCACGTTCCAGAGAAGGCAAAATTAAGAATAGAGAAGGAACTTTTCAGACTCTTGAGATTATAAGAGAACTTATCTAGGTGAGGCTCAGATGTATGTTTCTTAGATACAAAAGCATACAGGTATGGTGATATACAGACTAATAGAATTTTCCCTGGGACTAATAATTTAAGTTTGGCCACTTACTATTCCTGTGAGAAAGGGAATATTACTTAATCTGTATAGGCCTTAGTTTCTCATTTGTGAAATCTGAATGTTATACTCGTTTCCCTAAGATTTGAATCCATTCTATGAAATAACTTCTCCAATAATTTTCCAGAGCATCATATTTTTCAGAAATTAATATCAAAATATAGTAACTCAATAACATATAATGACAATATTATAGAAAGTTTTCTTATAGCAGTGTATACATAATATGTGTGTGCATACATCTGGAGATATGTAATTTGCACTTTCAATTAGCTAAAGAAAGAATTTGGTCCTTTAACTGGCTCCCAAATTCACCAGTAGGAAGTACTGAAGTAGCTTCTCTGAACTCTGGGGTAAATGATCAGTATTTTCACTGAAAAGTTGAACTTTGATTTTTTTTTTCTTTAAAATATTTAAGAAGAGGAATAGATTCAAGATGGCTGAATAAAGGCAGGGATTCAGTTGAGCTCTCCACAACCCCATTCCAAAAGTCTTTAAATAATGCCCTAAAACAAATTCTGGAGCAGCAGAAACCACAAAAGAACAGGGTGAAACAGAGGCAAAGGTTTCAAATGAGAGACAGAGTTATGAAGTAAACAGAATATTAAGATTATGCCATAGGATTGTATTTCTGGACTACTACTTAAAATACAGAATAAGGGGCTCTGCCCAGGAATGGAATGCACCTAACAGGTGATGATAAAAGTTCATTTTACAAAAGTCTTGCAAATCCAGTCAAAAGCTACTTAAGCTAAGAAGGATGGGAGAGGAAGAAAATTGTTTATAAATATCTTCCCTTCCTCTGCTACCCCAGGTAGGTAGAAAATAGCTACAATCTTAATAGAAGAAGAGCAAGGACCCTGAAAAATATGTAGGATAGTATATCCACAAAAGGAAACAACAATAAATCATGTGACCCCAGATATCCATAAAGAAGTTCAAAGTTTACTAGTATTAGTATTGCTAATATTGTTGAGCTTAAAGGATCGAGTCAGAATATACCCCAGATTAAATTTGAAGGTGGATTTTATTATTACCGTGGAACTGCTGGGATTACATGGTTACCCAAATCAAATAGTACTGGCATGGACAGCATGCTAGTTTTTAAAGAGATTCAATAGCCAGGTATTAAGGTATTAAGCAAAACTACAATCAGTGATTAGTCATTTGAATTTGTAAATTGTAAATGTAAAGTGAATTGGTACATTTGAATTTGTAAATTGTAAATGTAAAGTGAATTGGTACATTTGAATTTCCTGCTGGCACAAAGTGTATGCTAGGCTGAAACTCCCGCCTAATTAGGGAGGGAAATTAAGGGAGGGAAAGGGTAGAGTTGCCTGTTTACAGATCAACTAGGGGAAGGGGAGGGTGGAGTTGTGCTCAACAATATTACTAGTTAAAAGAGGAAAAAAACACAGTGAATAGAGCGCCGGCCCTGGAGTCAGAAGGACCTGAGTTCGGATCCAGCCTCCGACACTTAATCCACACAAACAAAAAACCTAGCCATGTAACCTTGGGCAAGTTAGTTAACCCCAATTGCCCTAAAGGGGCAGCTAGGTGGTGCAGTGAGTAAGAACGCCGGCCTCGGAGTTGGGATGACCCGAGATCAAATCTGGCCTCAGAAAATGAGCACCCACACATAAATGATGACTAGCCGTGTAACCTTGAGCAAGTTAACCCCAATTGCTTAAAAAAAAAAAAAGAGGAAAAAAAGGAAGTGGAGGCAAGAATTGAGGATCATCATCAGTGGTTGAAAAAAATTAAAAAGCTTTAGTCATTCCCTAAGGAATAATCCCTTTCAAAAAGAGACTGCCAGTGGGTACACCTTAATGACCATGATGTGGGAAGCTGTCAGAGAAGTTTAAAAGAAAATCTAGTTTATTAATAGGTTACATAACTAATGAGATGGTGAAATAGATCCAGGCATCAATAATTCAGAAAAATAAACAGAGAAAATGCCTTATGTTCCAGGGATAGAGTGATTATAGTGAATACACAGGAAAAGAAAGCAAGTAACCCAACAAAGTAATGAATTTACAAATAAATACAGGAGAATGATAATCTTTACTAAGCACCCTAAATAAACTCTGTGTTCTAGGCTGATGCCAAACTGACCCAACAACTTTTTTTTTTTCAGTAACCCATAATAGAGACTTAGGTAATGAGTAATGAATAAAAAATAAGACAAAATTAAATAAAAATCAAAACTACTGAAAAGGATGACATACAAAAGTAGGAAAGTAAGAGGAAGAGAAGAATTTCTGGGACTAGGATTCCAATACAGTAGATTAAGGAAAAATGATCATAAAAAATAAAATACTAACTAAAAAGGAGGATAAAGGGCCATCTAGGTGGCAGAGAGGATAGAGCACTGGTCCTGGATTCAGAAGGATCTGAGTTCAAATCCAGCCTCAGACACTTAACACTTAATAGCCATGTGACCTTGGGCAAGTCACTCAACTCCAATTGCTGCCTTCCCCCCTCTAAAAGAAAGAGGATAAAAATAATCCCAATTTGAAAATTTGAATTTTTGAGATTTGAATACAGTAAAATATGAACTCAAATCTCAAAACTTTAAATACATATGGCTTAAATAATACAATAAAGTGAAAGATGTGAATACATTAGAAAAGAAAACCTCACAATTTGTGCCTTAGAAACACTTATAAGGTAAAGACCTGTATAATAAAAATGAAAGACTAATAAAAGTTATTATGTATCAATTAAATGCAACATAACAGGTGTTACAATAATATTATGAGATAATGAAAAATATAAACAATGATAAAGAAGTAAATTGTATTATACTTAAAGGAACATGCATATGTGTGTGCATGTGTGTTTGAAACTCCATTCCTTTTTTACTTCATGAATTATTAAGATGCTATGCCATTTGGAACACACACACACACACACACACACACAGATAGAGAGAAAGACAGAGACAGAGAGAATTACAGTAGGAAACTATAAGTACATCTTTTAGAGTTGGACAAATCTCAGGGAAAGAGAAAACAAAAAGGAATTATAGTCTTTTAGAGACCTAGATCTAAAATACCTATCATACTTTCTTAATGGAACAATTAAGGAATATGCATATTTCTCAGAACAAAATAGCACCATGGCAAGAAATTAGATTAGGCATTATGCTGCAGAGAAACTACAATAAGTGTAAAAATTCAAGATTACTAAATCCATTTAAATGGATTTTGATTCAATAAAATAAGAAAACAAGGAATGTAAATAAAAGATAGATTGAAATGGAGATTTAATGACTAAACCCTTAAAAATGAATAAAGAATAAATAAATATTTAATAGTTATGAGAGAAATAATACTAAAATGTCTGAGGTGCAAGTAAATCAATATTTAAAAGAAAAAATATAATCCTAAAATAAACGTTAATAAAATAGAAAAAGATAATAAATTAGATATGCATTTTTTTTAAAATTAGAAGACAACTAATAAAACAAAAAAACCACAATGAATCAAATCTTAAATATTAAAAAAATAAATAAAAAACAAAATAGATTATAGAATTTTTTAATTAGTTCTTTGAAAAGACTAAGAAAATTCCTAAACTTTTAGTCAATTTGAATAAAAAGAAAAGAACAGACTTTTTTTTTTACTTTTTTTGGAGGGGGAGAGACAGGGCAATTGGGGTTAAGTGATTTGCCCAAGGTCACACAGCTAGTAAGTGTTAAGTGTCTGAGGCCAGTTTTGAACTCAGGTCCTTCTGATTCCAGGGCCAGTGCTCTATATGCTGTGCAACCTAGCCACTCCAGGAAAGAATTTTTTTTTTTAATTAAAAAGTGTTAAGGTCAAATTACAACAACTCCAGAAGAAACAAAACAATAATTAGACCCCTCAATGCATAATTATATACCAATACACTAAAAACACAAAATAAATAGAGAATTTCCTTCAAAAATACAAAATACACAAAATAACAGAATGCTGAAGACGGTTTAAGCAATCCAGTCCCAGAAAATGAAATAGAACTAGCTCTAAAGGAACTTCCAAAGGGGTGGATATTTAATTGAAACTTTTAAAGAATGATTAATACTTACATATAGCAAAATAATTCTCAAATTTTGAGAAAGAAGGAAATCTTCAGAATGTTTTTTTCAATACAATTGTGGCCCTAGAAAGTAAATGAAGGCTAGATAAAGCAAAGACAGAGGACCATAAAGCAACATCTTTAATCAACATTGATTTTTTTTTAATCTTACCAAAAATAAGGAGACAAAAAAAACAAACTTCTTAAGTGTCTTTTCCATATAGAAAACTGTTAGGCTTAGTAGATCATCATAATAACCCTAGAAGATAGGTTCTATTATTATTCCCAAATTGTAGTTGAGGAAACTGAGGCCAACTTCAATTAAGTGATGTGCCCAAGATCAAAAAGCTAGTGTTTGAGGCTGAATTTGAATGCTACCCTTTTTTTATTCTAAGGTCAGTATTCTAACCCCTGCCTCATTTAGCTTCTTCTAGGAGAATATGTCAATTTATGACAAAAAAAAATCTTTCATGATGACCATGGTGAGTTTATAATGGTAATGTAAAGAAGGCTTAACTTAACATTAGGAAACTATTCAACATAATTGATTATAACAAAAATAACAATGTCCTACTCCCATGATCAATTCAACAGATTTAGCTTTTTTTTATGAAGTACAACATTCCTTCCTGCTAAAATAAAAGTAAAAAGTATAAATATTGCCACAATAAGATCTTTCATTAATAGAATTAAAAATATCATTTTAAAACAAATAAGTAATTGTTACAAACTGTGGAAAAACCTAGAAGTTTTTCTAACAAATATACCAGTGCAGCAATGATATAGCTAGACAAATAATAGATTAGACAGTAACAACAAAATTTATTTGGAGTAATACTATATACACATATGTGTGTATATATATTTTTTTCTTTTTTTCTTTTCTTCTGGGAAGCTTTTCAGTTAAAGTGGTGTTAGGTTTTTAGGGGCTTCCTCTTCTATCTTCCACTTTCTACACCAAACAACACACCACCCCACATTAGGCTTCATCTTTGCAGACCTAAACAGATAAATTCAATGTCCAGTGGGAGATTGGGACAGCTTCAAGGAATGTTCCATCTCCTGCATTACTGGATTACTTCTTGTATTGCTTCCTTCCTTGGACACCTTGGAGGGAGTGGGGAATAGCATTTGTATTTGCTATCCTATTATTTTAATTGTCATTAGCAAGTCATTGTTTATAATGTTTATTGTTTTAAGGGAGGGGTCTTTTGCTTTAGTTTTACATGTGTAATCCCAAACTAGGATCCAAAATAATTGTTGTGATTTCAAAGTTTAGTAAGAAAGACTATTGTTTAGGGAAAAAAAAGGAAAAAGACTTTGACTATATTTAAAAAACACTTTCTAACACTTACTGCTATTTAAATGTGTTTTTTTTCATATGTTTCATTACATTGCATATTCTTAATCAGTTGAGATATTCTAACAATGTATTTTTTAATCATATTTTGGAAATGTTCATAGCAGTAGTTGCATAGTAGGAAAATCAATGGAAAATTAGAAGACTTGGGTTTTACTAAGTCCATTTACTAGTAAAGTAAGCCTGGTTAAATAATTTCAGTTCTCTGAAGCTCACTTTTTTCAACAGTAAAATGGGCATGATAAAAATAAATTCTCTATTTCCTATTTCACAGTGTTTATTGTGAGAAAAATTTTGTAAACAAATTACTAGATATAAAAACATATATATGCATAAATGTGTCTATACATCTAGATATAAATATAAATTGATGCTATTTTAGAGGGCATTCAATTTGTAGAGTATTGGATTAAATTACCTCTAAAGTCTTTTCTAACTCCATAATTTCAACATCATTCAGTAGACCTCCTACAATTTAATAAGGATTACTTCTTTGACTTTTGCATATTTTCCTGCATTTAAGTAACACTTACTTATTGGATACCTGTTCTGTGTTCATAAAACATGTATAAGACAGATAGATAGGTAGGCATATATATATATATGTATATATATATACATATATGTGTGTACATACAAACATATACACACACATATAAATACATATACAATTTATATCCAATTAATATATATATATATATATACTTTGATTAAAAAAGAAAGAAAAAAGGAAAGATAGAAAGTGAATGAATAAAAGAAAAAAAGGAAAAAAGGGAACAAATTGATGTGTTATTTATTGATTTTCGAAAATATGTATTTTCAAGGGATTTCATAGTATCAGATTGTATCTGATCTTTTATACTTTGTTATAGAGTGAGAGATCTATAATATCTATATTTGTATAATCCTACAAATTCTGCAAATTCTACCTTCAAAACCCACAAGAATTTCAATGCATATTGTTCTAGCGTTACATGAATTTATCATTACATATTCAAATTATTTGACAAAATACATGAATTTTCATTTAATGGACTCCTTAGTTACCCATGTCATGGGTAATTCTTACTTATCTTCAGTCACTCCCTGACTGCCTCTTTACTGTCCATAAACATGCCTGTATCACCCTTACCTTCAAAAAACCCTCATTTCATCTTCATTAATATCATCCTATATCTGTCCTCCCTTTTGTAACTAAACTCTTTGAGAAGGCTATCTACAATTGATACTTGTACCTCCTTTCCTCTCACCCTTTTTAAAATTCTATATAGTCTGGATTCCAGTCTCATCAGCTCATCTAAAACTACTAACTCCAATCCATATTCTCTGTTGTCAAAGTAATCTTCCTAAAATGCAGTTCTGACTGTATCTTCCCCCCAGTCATTCTGAATCTCCTTATCAACTCCAAAATCAAATAGAAATTCTTGTTATGTTCTTCATAATCTGACTCTCTCCAACTGTTCCAATCTTTTTACACATTACTTTCCCACTGACTTTTCTCAAAGTCAAACTTTTGGATTTTGTCCATCACCCATATATTTGGAAACTTCTAAATAATGGACTGCACTTTCATGATCTATTCGGATGTTGAATATTGCAAAGTGCATGATTTTTTTTTATATTTCATGAACCCCTGAGTAAACATGCAATGTAGCTCCATTGTATTAGAGTTAGTATGCCCTGAATTCACACCCTGACTTTAGAAATTTAGTAGCTGTATAGACCATAACATAACTCAGTCAGAATTTCCTCACCTATAAAATGTAAAAAAATAATAGTACATACATCAATAGGACTATAGGAATTAAATAGTATCATGTCTATAAAGTACTTTTTAGTCCTGAAATATCTTTATAAATATTAGCTTTGCCATAGTGTAGACACACTTTAACATTTGGTTATTATTATTTTCATATTAATATTACTAAGTACAATATATGAGATTTATGAAGATATTCTGGTTTTAATACTAGTGTTTACAATAATAAAAATGTGATATTAATATGCATAAATAATTTTATATACATACTGCAGAAATCCCAGGCACCTTATTTCATTATCTTTTTTGTTGGAGTACTATTTAAAATTAATATTTTAGGGACTATAAATATGGAGACAATCACAGATCTATGTGAAGATTTGTTTTGTTTTTTTTTAACACAGATCAATTTTGTGAAAAACAAAGAAAAATGACTACCTTATATACTTGACATATTAGGAAGCTCTTAAGGTGCTCAAATTAAAAAGGAATCATTTCAACTAAGAATAAACAAAGTAGAATGATGAATTAGAAAGAATACTGAACTTGGATCAGAGGATTTACAACTGCATCCTGTCTATGTTACTTTCTATTTGTATTATCATGGGAAAGCCACTTAACCACACTGTGTCTCAGTTTCCTTATTTGTAAAATTGTGAAATTAAATTAGATGGTTTTTAAGGTTGCTTCCAGGTTTAAATCTTATAAACTTTGAATAGAATCACTATTAATATTCTAATTCAATAAGTTGTACCCTATTTTTAAACTATTTCATCTAATCTACAAGAGGTCAAACATGGTTTTAGAAAGGTTTTAAGTAAGATATAGAAAACACATTATTCTAAAACCTAAATCGGAAAAAAAAAAACTAACATATCTAATGCAAATATATTGCAGCATGAGGTACTACAACATCAACTACTATATTGTATGGGAATAATAATACCTTATGTTAGAAAACTGAAATAGAATGTCAATTAAAAGTCAATTCTCTACCTTACTTACGTATTAGTAACACAGCAATTATTTCCCTGGAAACACTCAAAATATCAGGAAAACTTCACTTTCCCAAATTATAACCTAAATTATAAACTATAATTTCACTGTAGACACATAGACTATGGAGAGCAAGCTGAAATCAATAATACTTCAGTTAGGGCTGGCTAATTACAAGTCACATTATTATAGCTGCCTATGGCAAAAATGTTTAAACATTTTAGAAAAAAACTATATTAGAATAAATTGCAAGGGACAAGACAGCACTGCTAATATCTTTGTATTTGAACTGAGAAGAAATTGAATAATAAAAACAGATTTGTTTTATGCTCCATGGGATTCAACCATATGGTAAAGATATATACAAAAAAGTGACACAAAGAATGGATTAGAATAAAAACGACTGAATTATCCAACATATTTTAATCTCCTATATTGTTTTATGCTATCAAAAACTAAAATAAAGGATTAGTTTGAAATAATTTTTCATGCCTATTATAAAGCATAGAATTTTAAAACAATACTACTTTTGCTGTATGGGAATTTTTGGATAGGTACAGGAATATCAGAAATAGATTCTAAATTAGCATTTGCTAAAATTAATATTGATGAAATATATATTTTATAGTTCATTCATAAAGTATTTAATGCCATATTAGATTGTATGTGAATTTGATATAAATAGGGCATCAAAAAATACATAATTGTTCACATTTTCTTATAAAGATCTATATCAACCCTTTTTGCAATAAATCTTGAAACTCCTAAGGATTGATATCGACCAAATTCCTTCTCCTAGTTTTGTCTATGATCTTTAAAAATCAATAGATTGATTAAAAGAATTAAGCATAGAAAGAACTACTTAACAAAGTTAGAAAGAAGCTCATTAATTTGAACTTGCCTACTAGCCATATTAACCATTTATTCCTGGTAGCCACTGCCTGAAAACCAGAGGGACTTCCTCATCTTCTTGCAGATGTACTACACATTAAAAAGTGAAAAAGCAGGAGCTGTTATGCCTTTCATGCTTGCCTTTTTCTTCTGAAAAAAAGGAAAAATACAAGGCAACATAGCTAGTATTATATGATTTTTAGATTATCATATTAACTAGAATCCAAAGTGCAGAACTGCAGGCATAAAATCCTTTTGGCTGCAAACTTCCAGACACAGTGGTAAACCTGGATTGATTACTGTTTATAATAGCAATAATCCCTGCAAAATCAGTCATTAGCACAGTTAACAACTAATTTGTTGAAGTGTTAACTGCCCTTGGCTTTGCCTCAAGCTGTTAGCAAACTGGTCATTAACTGCTGGTTACAATTGATTTCTTGGGGCCCTATTTAACAGAAATTTGATTTCAACTCAACACCCACGGAGCCTAATCTTGATTCAGTAAACAACAATCTCTCTTTTCTTTGGATCAGTCTTGGCAAACCATTGAACTTCTATGATATATCAAAATACATTTTCCAAATGTCAATGTATAATGGGTATAATTTGTATGAAAAAAGTGTTAAAAAGGGATTTGGCAAAATGAATATCTCTATTTCTCAACTGACAAACTGGGAGGGGAAATTGGAAGAAGGGAATGAATGGGGACAAAGTTATCATAGACAAAAAAGACAACAAAACAAAACATTGATTAAACATGTAGCATGTTATTTTTAATATATTTAAATTCCATTGTCATCATTCTATTTTCTTTAAGATCTAGATATTTATTAATGAGAGTACACTGCAAAATATCCAATTCACTTTTCTAAGATTATAACAAAGAGCATGCTTTCCTAAGAATAATATTATGATACCTAAAACCAACTCTTGGTGACCGAACTGTAGTCAACTGGGTTGTAAGTCAAAATATCTGGAATCAAGAGCTCTTTAAATTAAAAAGCATGATTAAAAATGTAAACTTTTTGTCAATTTGCTGATCTGCATAAGTGGGGTAATAATGTTTATGCTATGCAAGTCAGCACCATATTTATGTCAATTATTTCTACTATAGGGCACCTAGGTAGCTCAATGGATAGAATGCTGGACCTAGAGCCAGGAAGACTCAATTTCCTGAGTTCAAATCTGGCCTTAGTACTAGCAGTATGACCCTGACAAGTCACTTAGCCTTGTTTGTCTCAGTTTCCTCAGTTATAAAATGAGCTGGAGAAGGAAATGACAAATCACTCCACTACCATTGCCAGGAAAATTGTAAATGGGTTCACAAAGAGTCAGACATGACTGAAATGACTGAACACATATCATTGCTATCAATCAATCACCAAGAGTTAACCTAGATAGCTAGGTGATGTACTGGAGTTGGAGTTAGGACGACTGGAATTCAAAACTAACCTCAGATACTTTATTAGTTGTATGTCAGTGGACAAGTCACTTAACCTCTATCTGCCCCAGTTTCCTCATCTGTAAAATAATGATAATAATGGCACATACTTTACAAGTATTTTCTGAGGACCAAATTAAATAATATTTGTAAAGTGTTTAACAGGATGGCAGTCCCATAGTCTGTGATTTTAAATTGTTTATTTTATTCCTTCCACTTAAACAGTGCCTAAGATGATGATGATCAATCAATAAGTCAGAAAGCATTTGTCTGTTACAAAGCAGGCACTGTGGTAAGTTTTGAGAATATAAAGAAGAACAAAAAATTCTTTGTCTTCACAGAGCTTATATTCTAATAGTGAAAGATGCTATGGTAATCCAACAACAATAATGTCTACAGCCTTACGGTTTACAAAACACTTTATGGATATCTCATTTATTCCTCATAACATCTGTTATGGAGGGATTATTATGCAAATATTATTATGTTCCTTTTATAAATGGGGCAACAAAAATTGAGATATTTAGTGACTCATAGAACTCACACAGCCTATAATAGTGTGGGTTTAGGCACCAGCTTAAGACTACTGACCCCAAATCTAGTATTATTTTTATCATTCCATATCATAAAGTTCAATATTTTATTTATTGTATAATTAAGAGGAAGGAATAAAATAAACAATTTAAAATCACAGACTATGGGACTGCCATCCTGTTAAACACTTTACAAATATTATTTAATTTGGTCCTCAGAAAATACTTGTAAAGTATGTGCCATTATTATCAGTTTTTCCCATAAGATATTTCACATTACCTTCTATTCTTTCATTTGTTTGGATCTGCTTAATTGCATCTTGATTTCTCATAAAGTCACTAGCTTCCATTTGCTCCAGTCTAATTCTGAAGGAATGAATCTCCTCAGTGAGCTTTTGAGATTATTTTTCCATCTGGCATATTCTGCTTTTTAATGCATTCTTCTCCTCATTGCCTTTTTGAGTCTCTTTTGCCATTTGAGTTAGTATATTTTTTAAGGTGTTCTTTTCCTCAGTCAGGCTGTTGACTCTGATTTCATACTTTTCTTGCATCTTTCTCATTTCTCTTTCCAATTTTCCCCCACTTCTCTTATCTGCTTCTTAAGCTCCTCTATGGCCTGTAACCAGTTCGTATTTTCATTTGGAGCTTTTGGTGCAGGATTTCTGACCTCACAGTACTCCTCCTGTTCCATGCCTTTGATCCTCCTTGCCCCCCAAATAAGAGTCTAATGTTGCATTTTTTTGTTTATTTTGTTTCCTTTGCCTAGGTATGTTGCCACTAAATTACTTGACTATTGGGCTTGTTGCCACAGTAGGACTTTGCCACCAGCCAGGGGAACTTCCATCCCAAACATTGGGGTTTCTCAACTTCCAGAGGTATTAGTTGGCTGGCCTCTGTGGAGCCTCCACACACTCTGGCAACCTGGTCACACACCCCAAGACCTCCGCCCTAGACCAGAATCCATATCCAAGAAAGTTAAAGCAATACCGATTACCCCCAAGACTGATCGACGGATCTCCCTACAGTTCCACAGGCCAAGAACTGAAGCTGCAATGCTGCAATGTGGCACAAGCTGCACCTGCTCCTCAGCTGCTTCTCGCTCCCAGGGGAAGAAGCTGATGCATTCTCCCAACCAGTCCCAAAGTCCATAGGGCACTAACCTCTCACTTTGTCCTAGGCATGTCTCTGTTGATAATTTTGGAATCGCCATAGCTGCTGGTGTCCTGGAGTCCCTCCAGCCGGCTGTTGGTCTGGCCACCCTCAGGCTAAAACCGTGACTCCCAGGGGCCTGGGCTGGGCTCCCAGAGTGCTGTGCTGGCGGCTCCAAGAGCGCTGTGCTGGCTGTTCCCTGCTGGGCTGACAGGCTGTCCTCTGTGGGAGGTTAGCTTCTCTGTGTCATTTTGTGGGTTCTGGAGCTCCAGAGGTTGTTAAAAGTCCCCCTTTTACATAATTTTGAAATCGTGTGGTTTGGAGCTCAGCGGAAGTGCTGTTTCTACTCTGCCATCTTGACTCTGACCCCACCCCCCATTAATTCTTAAAATATGCTTCCATGACCCTTTGTTGAATGTAATTTTTATTGCCTTATGTTCTAATATTCTGCTTTTTTTCATGTGGTTTTGAGCTTATGTTCTAAAACAGTATCAGTTTTAGTGAAGGTGTCACATACACATGAAAAAACTGATATACTCCTTTCTATTCCCATTCAAATGTTCTGCAGAGCTCTACCATATATTTGAGGTAGCTAAGTAGAGAAGAGGATTAAGCACTGGGCCTAGAAAGATCTGAGTTCAAACCTGGCCTCAGATATCGGGCAAGTTATTTAATTTTTGTTTGCTTTAATTCACTGAAGAAAAAGATATCGCAAGCCATTCTAGGGTCTTTTCCAAGAAAATCCCATATGGCTTCATGAAGCAGCATATACAAATGAATACCTGAACAATAGCATATATAACTTTTCTAACAATCTATTAATCCCCTTAACTTATTTCTTATTTAAGTTTAGATTTATCTAGCTCTGAGAGGGATAAGTTAATGATGCCTACTAATATAGTTTTACTGTCTGTAATAGCAATGAACTTTGAAGATTCCTTTGTACTGCCAAGCTAACAGGTACTTAGCATTTAGTGTCAAGCTAATTATATCAAGCCTCTATTAAAGAAACAGAAGGTATGAACCCCAGTTGTGGACATAACAAGAAGGGAGAAGCTAATACGATGCATGAAGAAAAGCCCCAGCTGGGAGAATCAGAATTTCTTGGAGTAAGCATTGTGGAGGCAGAGCAGCTGCTGCCAGAGACAGAGAGAGAGACAGAATTTCTCTCAGTGAGCATCTGGAGGCTGAGCTGCTACTGCTGGACTGAAGAATGAACTGAGAATTGAGAAAAATGAAAAGAGAAATGAGAATTGAGAACTGAGACACTGGAGCAAGCTGTGTGGAGGCTACATAATGTGATTTTGATCTTGAGAACAGAGCTGGATAAAAGTGATTTTTGATTTTGCGAAAGGAACTTGTGGTGGCAAAATTGAACTTGTTGTGACAGAACTTGAACTTGTGGTAACACAGCTGCCAAAGACTTCTGAGGACCAGCCAGAGCTGCCAAAAACTTCCAACAGCCAACCAGAGCTGCTGAAGGCTGAGGAAGCATGACTGTGGTGCTGGTATTTTGTATAGATGTTGTTGCGGCTTTGTTAATGTTTATGAATGCTATTGTGGCTTTGTTAAGCCTTGTCTTCCCAGGAATAGAGACAGTGAAGGTTTTGAGATGGAGTGGACACTGTGAGCTTCAATGTGGAGCAGGAACTGCATGGAGAGCTGGACAAGGAACTGGGAGCTTTCTGCTTTTGAACCCAGGTGACAGTTTGGTGGATTTGGGCAAGAGCTGGGACCATGGAAGAGTAACCATGGAAACTGAAAGCCTGAGTAGTGACTATGAAATTGTCTGAGTAGTGACTGATAAAATTGTAACTTATTTGCATCCCATGGGTGAAGGACTTTCACTTTTGTACTTTGTAATCGAATTAAAGACTCTGTGACTGACTAAATGAATGTACTTTGCTTAAAACTGTGTGACCATTCTGGTGAAAACTATATGGCCATTTTAGTGATAAATTGTTGAGTTGTGACATGGTGAATGCAGTACTTTGATTTCCTGTGAATGTTTTGCTCTGATTTGTTACTGAATAAATAGAGAGTTCACTATACTATGTAATCAGAATCCTAAAAGCTGTTCACTGCAGCAGTCCTCTGGAAAGCTACTTGTAATTCCAAGCAAAGTCAACTTCCAAAGGTCAGAATAACAGCATAGCAGTTCTCCATTTTATTCAGTAACAAATTAAGAACAGAAAAAATCAAAATACAGCATTCACCAAGTGTAATTCAATAATGTCTAAGTAGTACTCCACCCTTGGGCAATACACTCATTTAATCAATCACAAAGTATCCTCTTCTCAAATGGAGATTGGTTTCCAATCATAAACAAAGTACATTCATTTGATCAGTGACAGAGCACAAAAAAGTCAAAAGTTTCCCACCCCTGGATCACAACTGAATTGCAATTATCATCAGTTAATGCCAAGCACTTTCTCAAAAGGGGTGGTAGAAAGCACAAAGACCATCTACCCCTGAGCTAAGACAAGGTTAAGATATCATCACAGGGGCAGCTAGGTGGCTCAGTGAGTAAGAGCGCCGGCCTGGAATCAGAAGGACCTGAGTTCGAGCCGGCCTCCGACCTAACCGCACAAACAAAAACCTAGCCATGACGGGCAAGTTACAACCCATTGCCCTAAAGGGGCGGCTAGTGGCTCAGTGAGTAAGAGCGCCGGCCTCGGAGTTTGGATGACCCAAGATCAGATCCGGCCTCAGAAAATGAGCACCTACGCATAAAATAATGACTAGCCATGTAACCTTGAGCAAGTTACTTAACCCCAATTGCTTTAAAAAAAAAAAAAGATATCATCACAGCATTTAATACACAAAGAAAGGTCTTTTCTTCATCTTGACCTGAGGCAAGTTCTCAACAATCTCCATTCCTGGGGAGACAAAGTTTAAGACGGCCACAAGATACATTGCCAGTGTCCTCATTAATTCATTCTCTGACTTAAGAACAGCCTTAGGACCACTGAAAATATCAGGAAAACCCTCTTCCAGAATTTCTGTAAACATACAACAAGAAAATCCTTCTTCAGGGCTTCTGAAGCAACAGTAAGTTTCCAAGACCTCTGCAACAATAGCACTGCCCTTCCCCAGCAGACAAATCTGGCAAAACAACATTAAAACAGACAGACAAAATACCAGCATCACAGCCATGTCTCCTCAGTCCTTGGCAGCTCTGGGTGGCAGCTCTCAAAACTCCTGGGCAGCTCAAACTGGCCCTCAACAATCCTCTCTCTCTCTCTCTCTCTCTCTCTCTCTCTCTCTCTCTCTCTCTCTCTCTCTCCCTCCATGATGCTGCTTCCAAAAGTTCTTTTGCCCCTCTCTCTGCTTGTGCCTCTCTAAATCCACAGCACCAGCTCCTCCCAGTTCAGCCCTCTCTTTTTACATCAACAAGTCTATCCCACAAGTGGGATTCACAAGCTTTGGGTTTTAACACTCGACCTGAAAACCAAGCCAATATAAGGGGATCTTTAAATTATATTACACTGCTCATGCTTGGCTTTACACTGCCTATACTCTCCTATAATTTATTTAACTTTTGTTTTGAGAATTTGGTGCTATGACATTTGGTGTGTCCATGTTTGGTATTGACACTACTTTGTTGTCTATTGTTCCTTTTTGCAAGATATTGGCTCTCTGCTTATTCCTTTAAGTTAGGTCTACTTTTACTTTCACTCTGAGATCATGAATGCTCTCCCCTTCCTTTTTCACTAAAGTTGAAGCATAATAAGATTTTGTTTTAGCCCCTTATTTTGTCTGTGTTTCAAAGTGAGTTTCTTGCTAATTGTTGGGATATTGTTAGGTTCTGGTTTCTAATATATTCTGTTATACACTTCTATTTCATGTGTGAGTTCATTCTATCCATATCCATAATTATAATTCCTAACTATGCCTTTCCCTCCATCCGATTTTCATATCTCTCTCTCTCTCTCTCTCTCTCTCTCTCTCTCTCTCATCTGTCTCTCCTTTAGAATCTGTTTTGCTACTGACCACTGCCTTCTTTTATTGACCCTCCTTATGATTATACCACCCTTTCCATTATCCTCTTCACCCTGCTTTCCTTTTGTATGATAGATTTATATTATATTTATATTAACAATTGAGTATGCATATTTTCCCACTTTTAACAAATTTAGATATGAATAAATCCCAAGTATTTTTTGACTCCCCACACCCCACCATTTTCCCCTTGACTATAAAGGCTCTTCCTTTAATTTCTCTTTTATATGAGATAATATTCCTCTTCCTTCTCTCTTCTTCCAGGGCATTCCACTTTTTCACTTATTGGCATTTTGTATATCTTCCCAACATAATCAATTCAATCCCTTGCCCTTTGTTTATATAGAACTATTCCAACTCACCTACACTTGATAAAGTTCTTAGAAGTTACATTTATCATCTTCCCATATAGAAAGGTAAGCAGTTTAAAGTTATTGAATCCATTATGATTTCTCTTTCCTGTTTACCTTTTTATGCTTCTCTTGAGTCTTATACTTGAGAGTCTAATTTTTCATTTAGCCCTGGTGTTTTCATTGGGAATGCTTGAAGACTGCTATTTCAAAGGGTCACATGCAGTTTTTCTAGGTAGGTTATTCTTGATTGTAATCCCTGCTCTTTTGCTTCAAAATATCATATTCCAAGTCCTCTAGTTTTTAATATGGTAGCTGCTAAACCTTGTGTGATCCTGACAGTGGTTCTATAATATTTGGATTCCTTCTTTCTACCTTCTTTAAATATTTCCCCTTTGACTCCCATGAGAGCTCTGAAATTTGGCTATGATATTCCTGACAGTTTTTATATGGGGATTTCTTTCAGGTGGTTATCAGTGGATTCTTTCCATTTCTATTTTGTCTGCTGGTTCTAGGATATCAGGGAAGTTTTCTCCAATAATTTCTTGAAATATGATATCTAGGCTCTTTCTTTTATCATGGTTTTCAGGTAGTAAAATAATTATTTAAATTTCTCTCCTCAATCTGTTTTCCAGGTTTATTTTTTCCAGTAAGATATTTTACATTTTCTTTTTTTTTTTTTTGGATTATTACTATGTCTTATGGACATAGACTTACCTTCAACTTTCCCAACTCTAATTTTAAAACTTTTTTTGTTCTTCAGTGAATTTTTATACCTCTTTTTCTATCAAGCCAATACTACTTTATATGGAGTTGTTTCTTTTTTTAATTCAGCTAATTTTGCATTTTTACCTTTTGACCAATTTTTAAAGTGTCATTTTATTTATTTTGTATTGTATGTATCTTTGTATTTGTATTTGTATGTAAAGTATTAAAATAATTTATTTATTGGCTCTTCATAGTTTTCTAGTATAATTTTCATTTGTTTTTTCGATCTTTGTCTATTTCTCTTGATTTTTAAAATCTGTTTTGAGCTCTTCCAAGAATTCTTCTTGGGCTTTTATCAAATTCACATTTTTCTTTGAGGTTTTCCTTTTAGATATTTTGACATTGTTGTCTTCTGAGTTTTTGTCTTGATCTTCTCTATCACCATAGTAATCTTTTATGGTTAGGTTATTTTTTTTTATTGTTTGGAGATTCATAGTAACCTTTTATGGTCAAGTTCATTTATTTTTGGAGCTAGGATTCTATCATTTTATAGTGCAAGAAACAATGTCTCAGAGAGGTAGAACTATTTTTTAAAGATCACAGAGCTAGTCAATGAGTGAATCAGGACATGATTGTCTCCAGATTCTCATACCACTGCTACTTCCACTTCACTAGGCAAGATTAGTGACCTCAAGAAGTTTTCAGACCAGTTGGAAGCAAAGACAGCAAGGAAAGGCATACTATAGACAGATGAATAGATAGGTAGATGGATAGATAGATAGATAGATAGATAGATAAACAATCACAAATATTTGCTTATATTATATATAATGCAAAGAGTGAGCATGGTGATTAGTTTTCTTTGTAATATAGTTTATTTACCTGTGATGAATACATTTCTATATATTCTTATTGCCATAAACATTTTGTACACTGTGTTTATCTCTAAAATATATCCTGTGTTCATTTTCTATTCTCACTGTCACCAAACAAATGCTAGCTTTCATCACCATTCACCATGGTTATTGCAATAAACTCCTGAAAGTTCTTTCTGCCCCCATGTTGGCTGACAAAAGCCAAGATAAAGAAAATACATTTTTTTCCCAAGCCAAGAACCTTCTGGAAAATGCAGATAAAATTTGAAAAATTCTTCAATGAGTCTATTATTTTCCATAGGGAGTTTCAATGTCTTTGACTAGTATCCAATACTTTTTGTAATATTATCTTGTGCTCTACCTCTTCAGGCTTATTTCATATTGTTACCTTATACATAGGATATACTTCATCCATACTGGGTCTCTTTCCATCTCTTCAAACACACCCACAATTTCCTACCTCTGATATTTGCTCTTAGTGTTCTTAGAGACCTAAAATGGAAATACTTTTAGCCATCCTTTAGAACCAAATTCAAATGCCATATCTTTTCCAAGGCCCTTTCTGACATAATCCAGTCAGGTAATAAGTGAACTTGTAAGTTTCTTGAATCTTGCATACAATTTTGCTTTCATCATTTTGATGAACTTATATATCATTTTGCACTATATTTATTTGTGTATTTGTTATATTGTCCTACTATACTATACATGCCATTGAGGTAGAGTGGCACAGGGGATAGATTACAGTAAGGCTGCAATCAGGAGGACTTAAGTTCAAATCTGGCCTCAGACACTTGCTATATCTCTGTGACCCTGGTAGGGAATATATCTTATCTTTAAAAAAAATGAATATTTCCAATCTTTTGCACAGTGCTTTACGTACAAAAGGTATTGTTTAAAAGTGAAATGAATGTTATAAAATCATGGAATTTTATGGGATGGAAGGGATTTAATAAATTCAATCACCTAATTTTATGTAGGAAGAAACTGAGATCCTCAGAGAATCAAAGGAATTTCCTCTTAATTCTAGTGCCTTCCTTCTCATAATTATTTAGTATTTATCCAGCTTGTTGTCATTGTTTTGCATATCTTCATTTGTATGCTGTTTCTTCCACTAAAATGTAATTTTCTTAAGGTTAGGTACTTGCTTTTGCTTTTTTGCATATCCAGACCTTAGCACAGTTCCTGGAAAATTGTAGGCACTTAATGAATATTGATTGATCTGGAATAAGAACCCAGGTTGCCTGGGTGTAAGTACAGGGTTCTTTCTGCTAAACAATGTTGCCTTCCATTAAACTGAATGAGGTATACTCATAGTTTTAAAAATATAAAGTCGATATATATTTGTTCATGTTTCTGGACCAAAGTATGTTGAAGGCATGCTTAAATTCACCTTAATTATTTATTCCACCCTCATGGAATTCAGTAATTTATTAATTTGCACCCTTGGATTTAGAATTTATGAACATTCAGGAAAGAATTGGTCTCAAGTTTACTTTTGCATAATTTATGAAATAAATCGCCTAGCAATTAATAGTGCATACAAAACTGGTAGGGGAATATTTGATCTACTGAAGAGAACAAACTATTTTCAGGAACTTTAAGAACACCCATTTACATATAAACAATTGATATGCTAACTATAAATAACTGTTATTATTCATTAAAACATATTCCCTAAGGGATTTTACTAGGTGGTGCTTGTTAGCAGTGAGTTGTAATTGCTCTAATGTCCTTTAAACAAATAAATAGGAAAAACTACTTGATGTTTAAGATATTCTATTATTCAGACTTTTCATTTAAGCTTTTCCAAGGCTCCAATATCCAGTGAGATTTTTCTGTTTACATAAATGCATGTTAACTGTTCTATATTCATTAGGGGTGACTTTTGGGAGGGACTTGGATCAGCTGCTGATAAACATAGTTGGGCAGTATCAATTTGGCAACTTCCAAGGACTCAAAACCCTCTGGCACAATATTTCTGTGAATATCTAATGTGAAACTGACATTCATGGGAAACTTTTTCTAAGGCAGACATTTTCTAACACACACATTCTCTCTCTCTCCCTCTCTCTCTCTCTCTTTCTCTCTCTGAACATATATATATATATATATATATATATATATATATATATGTATATATGTATATATATATATATGGATATATTACAGATACAAGTTTTGGTATTAGGGGTATGGTGGGTTAAAAACCTGTGACTTTCATCAAGATCTATAATCAATTTTCTGCTGAGTAACTGTCCTGAGTTAGGATACCAAAGACATTTTATCAGGACTGACATGTACAGCTTGTTTCCAGGGTTATGCTATTCATTTCATTAACATGGAAATTTGATATTACCAATATGTAATGAATTGATTTTAAAAGATTGCTTGCTAAGAATCCCTATTATAAAATATGACTATCCTCATTTTTTTCTCCCAGCTACTACCAGTCACTCTCTTGAAAGAGACAGGAGTTTAATTCATTTAGTGTAGATCATCTTTGAGTGCCACCAAGTTAAGCATAATAGCCCTCATAAATATGGCTCTTTTTCCATCTGATTGACTCTTCTCAGTTCCATGAAAGATTCTTCAGCAAAGGCATGCAGCAAAGAAAATAACTGTTGCATTAACCTTTCACCTAGTGGAGGAAAAAAAAAGGAGTAGAAATAAAGGAAACAAGTAAACTAGAATTAGCATTTTTGATTCCAATATGAAAATGAGTTTTCAAAAAAAAATAGAAGGCTGTGCAAAAAATGGCTTTTCAAGTAGCAAAAATATTGGGTGTGGAGCACTACATAGTTGAGGTACCCATTTTCAGCAGGTACTCAAAAGCTAGATGAGAAGACCATTATGTCAGTGGAGGGGCATACCTTGATTGCTCAGTCATCCCTACCAATCTCCCTCTGAAACAGGTTAAGGTGAAATGGTGTGTATCAGAAAGTCATGAAGATTGATGGCACCTGCTGCTTCCAAATGTACTCTATCTGCATGCAAACCACTTGACATGTGAGCTGATGGAAAACAAAGACTGTTTGCTCAGGAAAAAGTGCTTCAGCAAGCTTAATTTCCATAGCCCATTTGCACAGCAAAAGCAAGATCTAATAGGTCCCAGAGAAATCAGCCAAAGCCATGATAAGAATTCAAAGCCACAAAACTAAATAAAAAGAGATTATTAGCTACATTGCAGTAGGCAAACAGTAAAGTCTTAAGTGATCAATACTTGACAAGAGACATGCCACAAACTTCATGTATAGGTCAGGCTCACACACCATTTTTTAAATAAATCGACTGGCTCCTGGACAAGGCACATACAATGTCACTTTTTATCTTTCAGTTGATATTTTTCTCTGAGAGAGGAAAAACTAGCTATTCACATCCCTGAGAGATTTGATCGAAAAGATAGTCACTCCTGATATAAGGTTTAAGGGGGAAAACTGCAATCAAGTGGAAATTTTTGTCAGTGCCTTAATCTCTGATTTGTAGAAGGTTGTGCTTTGGGATATTTGGAATGTCTGAGGATTGCCACCAAAGAGCCCTTCTGTTCTTTAATAGCCGCACTAAATCTTAACAAACGTGAGCATGAAAACTATGGTGCCGTGCTTGTGAAGCATCTATCAAAGTTATATTTTTTTTTAAGTTGGGAAAGGCCGTTGAATCATGCATGCTCTTTATGGGGCTCTGATCAGGCTGATAAAGGCAGTTCAACTCCAATAAATGCTTTTTAAGTGAATGTTTTGGAACACTAAGAGGAAATTCAAAGCTCAGGCTGTTGCCAAACTGGTCCCCCAGCACTTTGCTGCTGACATTTTGTTGAAAATGTCTTGTTTTTATTAAAATGTTGGCATCTGGAGACTAAGAAAGTTAACTGTCATCACCAAAAATAAAATATACAGTATCTCTGAACAATATAACTGATTAAGTTCTTTGTACATATTTCTTAAAAAGAAAACTTTTTTTTTCCCTGTTGGGTCAGACACAGCTTTGCACTTGTCTGGGAAAAAAAAGTTCATATTATTAAAAGAAAGATAAGTACAGAAGATAAATCAAACACCAGTGCTTTGCCTGAGGCAAAAAATGGAAAAAAAGTTATGAAGCTTTACTACCAAAAAGCATAAATCCCATAATTTAAAAATTAATAAAAATGTAAAGACAAATATGGAATCAAGACTGGTATGTGTGTACTCACTTAAATATTTATGGCAGGCTGCTTTTGCTTGCCCTCCTTTGAAGGACAAGAAGGACAAAACATTGTAGCTTACTCCTGCTTCTCAGCAAAGAGGATGAACATGTATATTTTGTGACCTAAGTTTCCCCAGACCATAGATATCATAGTTGGTTTAAATTTTTTGGCATCTGGCAATTTAGGGTTTGAGCCTGACCCCTGACGTGTAGGCATAAATATATGTGCACAAGCACAGCAGGTTTTAAATATACTCACATACACACACACAATATTTGAAAATGCGCATTCATGGAATAAGAGAAAGGTATACACTTTGGAATTTCCTCTTCCCTTCCTGCACCCCAACTTTAATCAAAGATTATATTGATGTCAGATCCTCAAGGTATATTTTTAGTATTAAATGTCTTAATCCTAAAGTATGTAGTGTGTGTGTATGGGGGCAGGGTGTTAATAGAGTCTATTTGAAGGTGAAAGAGATCAGATGAATTATTTCTTCATACCAGGTGCATTCACACTGCAAGAGCTTTTGGTCAGACTAACACAACCATTAACTTTATTTGATATTGCTTTTCTCCATTTAGTATGCCTACTTACCTATGACAGATTTTCTTTTTTCTTTTAATAAGCCTTTTATTCATAACAAATAGATTCAAACTTAGTTTACATTTTATCTCCTAGTAAGCAAAAATCAACATAGATAACTGTGAGACAAATAACACTAGCACACAGAAGATCTGCTAGCACAGGTTCGCTCTTGATCTGGTCAGACAAGAAAGACAGTTTCAAAGGGGTTAATAATCTTACTTTATTCCCATGTAGTCTTCTCACAAGAGGATTGCTGATAATGGCAGCATAACCCCTACAGCATTCTCTAATCACCCTTCTCACAGGGGCTGGCAAGAAGGGGGAGTATTTGTCCCCTACATCTTGATGAGGTCAATTGAGACAGGTACAACTTGTGAATTCTTCTGTATTCCTCAAGCCTCAATGAGGGTCAGTTAAGGCAAACACAGATTTCCCCCAAGCCTTGATGGGGGTCAATCAAGGCACACACAGCATTCCAGCTTGTATATTCAACCCTAAAGTTCACCACCGCTTGACTAGTGCCCACCTACTTTATAGGGCAACAGACAAAGGAGGCATATAGCCAGCAATAACCTCACAAGTTTACATCAACTCATCCCTGTATTTCACTGTGCAGTCACAGTGGATGTTTATATTACCATTATATAATGCTGTTCAAGCATGGTAAAGATGTTTTAACCTATGATCATAAGAACTCATATCTAATACCTGGTAACAAGAGATTGCTATTGTTATGTATCCTGGGAAACAGAACTCTAAGAAATAGTAACAAAAAATCCACTTTACACACAGTAAAATCCACCTTACTTACCCTAAAATCCACCTTACTTACATTAAAATCCACCTTATTTACAATAACTAAAATCAATATTTTACAATCTTCAAATTAATATACTAAAAAAGAAATTCCAAAGTATTCCACAGCAATTTGCTATTTATGATACAAAGTATATGAATCATTAACCCTGATGGATTGGATGTGATCCAGTGATAATAAAAAAAATAAAATATGTTACTTTATATAATGAAGAAAAATAAAACTTCAGAAAAAAGAAATGCCATTAGATACTTCAAATAGGAAACAAGAACAAATCAATATAGTAACAGAACATATAAATCAGTAAATTATAGTGAAGGACTCCAGCCTCAATGCACATATCTATTATGAACTATGGTCTTAGACATTGTCTCACATAATCTGTGATTGGTAAAGACTCTCTGTTAATGTTTTCCAAAAAGAAGACACAGAGAAGTATATTACCTATGTAATTAGGCAAATCACTCAACCTCCCTAGGCCTCAGTTTCCTCATCTATACAATGCAGAAGCTGAACCTATGAGTTGTCTTCGAATTCTGTATTTATTATCCTAGGTTATTCAGGAGTAATGGTTCCATAAAATTTCATAGAAAATAGGCAAATCATGAACATGATACAGAAACAAAAAATTTATAAATCAGATTTATGGATAAGAAAAGAATAAATTACAAAGACAAAATGAATCAGAGAAGATAAAATAGTGCTGATTACATTAAATTAAAAAGGCTTCGCATAAACAAATCTAATATAGCTAAGATTCATAGGGAAATAACTGGGGAAAATATTGGGAGCAAATTTCTTTAATAAAGGTTTCATTTCCAAAATGTAATGGGAATGTAAATTTATGTTGCTGCCATCTTTTTAAGATCATATTGTGGGGATGACTAGGTGGTACAGTGAATAGAGCACCTGCCCTGGAGTCAGGAAGACCTGAGTTCAAATCCAGCATCTGACACAACACAAAAAACTAGCTGTGTGACCTTGGGCAAGTCACTTAACCCCAATTGCCCTCCAGAAAGAAAAAAAAAAGATCATATTGTGTAAGATCTTCCCTGCCCCTAGGCCCTTTGGTAGGCTTAAGTGTACCTGGAGCCTGTGGCCAGAGGCTTGTTTTTCAGGGGACACTTTGTGATTGGGCAGGGGGTCAAGAGGGTTGTTACTTTCTCTTAGCCAGAAGAAGGCTATACAAACCCTGATGTGAGACTTTGTTTTGGGGCTCACTTTGAGAAGTGCTGTGTGATTTGACCAGATAGAGACTCTGGGCAGTCATTGAGAGCCTTCCAGCTTTGAAAAACCCAGATGTTGATGCTTCTTCTCTAGTAACTGATTAGGTACAGATGTAATGGTTGGACAGTTAGAGGCCTGTCTGCTTAATCTGTTTGTTTCTCTGTCTTCTTGTAATTTCTGCTTGTAACCTCTGTATATTCTGAAGTTTGGGGTGCTGACTTTTTCCCCTGAACTAGGTAAATGATATGTTTGATTGATTAAAGCAAGATTGTTAACCCATTTTGAGTTGCTTTCCTATAAAAAGGCAGATCTAAGATACTGTGTTGGCAGCGACCCCGGGGATGCTGGGGTGCTTGCTGCTACACAAGATATATGAAAAACTGATTCAAATTAATAAGAACAGTCATTCCTCAATTGGTAAATGATCTAAGGACATAAAATATAATAATCAAGGGATAGAAATAAGGCCATTTAAGGTCATATATGTTTTTAAATGTTCCATATTATTAATAATAAGAGGAATATAAATTAAATCAATTCAGATATTCTACCACACACTCATTAAATAGACAATATTGACAAAAAAGGAAAAGGAAAATTTCAAATTTGGGGGATGAATGGGAAAAGAGGTACATAAATTTACCATTAGTAGAACTGTTTGTTGGTCTGGATATTCTGGAAAGTTAATTGAGACTATGCCCAAAAAATCAGTAAAACCATTTTACCTATAGAAATCCCTAGTAGGCCTATATTTAAAACACAGTTTTTTTCTTTTTGGAGGGCAACTGGGGCTAAGTAACTTGCCCAAGGTCACACAGCTAGTTTTTGTTTCTGTGAGTTAAGGGTCTGAGGCCAGATTCGAACGCAGGTCCTTCTGACTCCAGGGCCGGCACTCTACTCACTGTGCCACCTAGCCGCCCCTAAAACACATAAAAAAAAAATAAATAAATAAAAGAGTACATACATACATAAAAAATATAAATAGATCCTCTTTCTGTAGTGGCAAACAACTAGAAATTAAGGAGGTACCCATAAATTTAACTAATGCAGGGTAAAGTGAACAGAACCAGGAAAATGATTTATACAGTAACATTATTGATGAAAATGAATAATTTTAAGAACTCTTATCAAGTGACTGATTAACCTTGATTTCAGAGGCCTTATAAAAATGCTATATACTTCATAATAGAAACATAATAGGTTAATATGCACAATAAGAAATGCATATTTATGCTTGACCAATATGGGAATTGGTTTTTCATAAACATGCTTTTGTGATAGAAGAGTCTTTACTTCTATATCTTTCCTTCTCTCCCCTCTTCCTTTTTTCTTTCATTTCTTTACCTCTTTTATTTTTCTAATTTTTTTTCACAGAGTGGGAAGAGGTGAGAGACAGAGAAAATGCCTTGTATTTAAAAATAACAATTTAAAATTAAAAACAAGGTTGTCTGTCTTTCCTGATCAAAACCTACGTAGAAAAAACCTACGTAGACAAGTGTAGTGGAACTCCTCAGAACCTAGCTCTTCCCAACGAACTCACAAAACTCGTTCCTTGGTATTCCTGCCTCACCATTTCACAGCTCACAAAGTAAAATGGTCATTTTATATAGGGATTAAGGGTCTGGAAATACCAACATTCTGTTATTCTTGCTTATACACACCCCTGACCACGCATGTACAAAAGTTTACCTTGGCAGGGAGATGAAGGGCTATTTCTCCATGTGAAACAGGGGATAAGGAGAAAGAAAGGAGTGCCAGAGGATAACTGAGAAGCATGAGTTGAGGAACTGAAGAGAAGAGAAACCTTTCAGAGAATGACCTCAATCTTTTTTACAGTGAAAGATGAACAAGCTTCTCAGGTAGTGGGTGGGAAAGGGGGAGCTATGGGAGATTTGAGGGAAAATGAAATGATTTGGAAAAGTCATGTGATGAGTGGGACAGTGAATCAATTAGGAAAACATAAAAGGATTTCCTTGCTATAGTAAGGACCCAGTTGAGATCATCTAACATAATCTTGTGCTAGATTCAGTTATTGTGATTTCATATTGTTATTTTTCCAACTTCATTCATCAACACATGACTAAGGGTGAAGGCAGTGAATTGTGGAAGGAATCCAACACTGGGGATTAGCAGGGCAAGATTTTGAAGGCAAGGGATTCTAGAGAAGACAATGTAGAATTAATTGGTTCACCAAAGGGTCAGGATGGGGAAAAAAATAAAGTATAACAAATGAAGGGGTAATAAACTGAAAAAGAATTGAGTTGTGAAACAACTTGAGTACAGAGAAGAACAGGTTTGGGAACTGTAAGACAAAAGTAGAGGTGGAATGGCAGTTCACTTCTCTATGCCCCAGTTTTCCATTTGTTAAACATGAAATCTGACATCTGACTTTGAGGTTCTTGAAGTCCAATGCAATTAGAGTACTAGGTTCTAATCAGAAAAGGCTTTGATTACAAGATCAAAAGCATCTGTTGTCTAAGAAATAAATGAATTAGGAGAGATTCATCACTACAAGACTGGTACACAATAATTTGTGAACGGCAAAAAGGACAACAAAATGGGTCTCAGTCCTGTGTAGACATTTTCTGCTCTGATGTGAAAAGGTGAAAAATTTAGCAGAAGGTACTAAGAAATATTGTACAAACATTGACCTTACTAGAGTGACAATGAATTCTTGTCTTTATTCAATCACAAAATGTTGACACACTTCTGAATTATACCACCTTTATAGGCACTATGTACAAGTTTAACTTATAGGTTTTCTTCAGAGAAAGCTTTGAAGGAGTTGAAATAATTAGTCTCATCATATGCCCAGAACACTAATGTATAGCATTTTATTGAATACATGCATCTTACTTTCTAAAACTCATGGTGAACATAGAAAAAAAAAGGATACCATGAGGGTTGTAATGACTTGTGTATAAACAGCTGATACAGAAGATATGTAGGGAAATTTTCTGAATTATTCCAAAATACGTCAACATATATCACATATATCTTGATATTCAATGAGTTCAATATGAAAAATTATCACAGGGAAAATCATAAGGAAAGTGATTTCAGAAACACATGTTCAGCTATAATATAATATTATATTATAGCTATAAATATAAAGGCTATAAATGACTTCATATCCTTTTGACCCAGCAATACCACTTCTAGGATTGTATCCCAAAGAGATCATAGAAGCAGGAGGAAGATCCATATCTACAACAATATTTATAGCAGCTCTTTTGTGGTGGCAAGGAATTGGAAATTAAGGGGATGCTTATCAATTGGGGGATGGCTAAACAAGTTATGGTATATGAATATAATGGAATACTATTGCACCATAAGAAAAAAAGAGCAGATGAACTTCATATTTATCTGGAGAGGCTTATACAAACTGATGCTGAGTGAGAAGAGCAGAACCAGGAAAAATTTGTACACAATTACAGATACAATGTATGTGTGATGACCAACCGTGATAGACTGAACTCTTCTCAGAAATGCAGGGCTATAAGTAAACTACAAAAGACTCATGATGGAGAGAGATGTCTACATTCAGGGAAAGAACTAGAAAGAACAGAGTTTGAATGCAGATTGAAACAAATTATCTGCTCTCTTTCTTTTTCTTATTTGTTTCTCTTGTTTCCTTTTTCCCATTGTTTATTCCATCTGATACAATCCTTCTTTATAACCTGACCAATATCTAATGTGAAACTATCTGCAGATCCTACACCTGATTATATGCTGTGATGGGGGCGGAGGGGAGGGGGGGAAGGGAAGAAAATTTGAAACTCAAAGAACTGTGGAGCTGAATCTTGTAAACTAAAAGTAAACGAACAAATTAATAAAGACAAAAAAAGACAAAAAAAATGAAAACATGTTCAGGATGAAGAAATTAACCAATAAAAAATATTACTTGAGCATTATTTTGTACCACAAAGTGTGTTATTAAGTAACTATACAAAGAAAAAACAAAAACAGCCCCTCCCATCATGGTGCTTAAATTCTTATGGAATTTAATTTTTAAAATATAAAAAACATGTCCATTCAGAAGCCTAAAAATATTGCAAATAGACCAAGAAGATGTAAATCTATTCAAAACCATTACAAATATATTAAGAAGTAAATCAGAAACATTACATAAAGAATACCAAACTATATGAGAAAATGGACCTAGTGATGTCTTAGCAGAAATCAAACAGCTAGTTGCAGATGTGAGAGAAATTTCAGAATCATCTCCCTACAAAACAAATATCTTTGACTGGTTGGAAAAAAATAGTTTAAAGCAAATACCAAATTAAAAGAAAGGATAAAGTTTTTAAAATATAATATACTATTGCAGTATTTACAACTCAATCTCTTTAGGGGGTTTGTCAATTCTGAGAAATGGGTAACTGATATAAGACATTGTCTCAAGATCACTATTTCACAGTAAAGTTTAACTGATTCATAACAACCAGGAGGTTGATATACTTTATAAACTATTTTATTCAGCAAATCCTTAATATTTTTGCCAGATTTAGATCATTAGGCAGATAAAAGTAAAATCAATATAGAACAAAAGCACATATAGTTCCACTTCTCAAAAATAGAAGATTATGATGTAAAACTAAGAGTAGAAATTAATGAAAAGCAATTAACAAGAAAACACACCTGCTGAGAGTGACACAAGTCCAAGCTATTGTCTATTAAAAGAACAAAAGGAGATCCAACAGGAAACATTCCTGCTGTCATTTTAATGGAAATGTTTTTTGTTTTGTGTGGTTTGGTTTGAGGAACAACAATGAAGGAATGAGCACATTTCCAACACTATCTCTTCAAAGAGTGACAATACTATCTATGTTAATAGCAATAGCACCTAGAAGATAAAGTTAGAAAGAACAGCTGAACATGACCAAATAGAAAAAAGAAATCTCTGCACAAGCCAGCATATTTACAGAGCACCTGCAGAATGTGTTCTCGGAACAAAATTATTCTATATATCTGTAAATCATAAAAGAGTATGATCCTGGAGGAATCCTGTTGTTGTTGCTGCTGCTGCTGCTGCTGTTGTTGTTGTTATTCAGTCATTTTCAGTCTTGCTCTTTTTGGTGACTCCATTTGTGGTTGGCAAAGATACTGTAGTGGTTTTCCATTTCCTTCTCTAACTCATTTTACAGATGAGGAAACTGAGGCAGAGTTAAGTAGCCTGCTGAAGCAGAAACCACACTGGCATACCCAGGATGGCTGCTATTACAGGTTCTTAGATCTGCTTTATTAGGAAATATAGCTGTTCAAAGGGTCAACAATGTCTTTTAAATTATATTCATTAGTTCAGGGAAATATCAGCACCTTGAACTTCAGAGAAAATTCAAACAAAGAAAATACAAGCAGAGAAATAAAGACCAATAGACAGGGCTTCTAACTATCTAGAAATTAGCACAGATAAATTGACAGATCCAAATATCAGACCAAGGCAATATATACATAGTTACCAGAGAGAGAAGCACCAACATCTGGGTTTTTCAAGCTGGGGGTTTCCTTAATAGCTACTCAGAGCCTCATCTGGTCAAATCACAAGAACACTCTTCCAATGAATAAGCCCCAAAGCAAAATGCTAGCTTCAGAGTATATATACCCTTTTTAGAGTCAGAGGGCATCACAACCTTCAGTGACTCAGTGCCTAATTAGAAATTAACAAAAGGTATGAAAGCCTTCCTACAGTAAGCAAGCCTCCCCTAAGCAAGCTTCCCTTAATGGGCTTCACCTGAAGCCTATTAATACATGAAGAAGCTCTTATATGCCATTAACATTTCACTTCCTCAGGGTCATATAGCTAGTAATGTCTGAGGTCATATTTGAACTCAGGAAGATGAATCTTCCTGACTCCAGGCCTATCACTCTATCCTTTCTACCACTTAACTGCCCAGGAAGAATCCTAATTACAGGTAAATCAAAGTTCAATGGAGAGAGCAATGATGATCATATGACAGTTTTCCTGTGATACTAATGATGACTTTCAAAAGAAAAGTGTCATAAAATACCTCACTGAAGACTTGTATGTTGGGAAACTGTGTGCGTCTTGTTGCATCCTATTCAAGAAAAAAATTGTTTCACTGAGGAAAATCATTCTTTAGAATATGAAAATCCTTATTAATGCAAATGAAGGAGAGAGGCTGAAATTTAGACCTTTCTCTCCTCAAGGGGTAAGTTTCAAATGGAAGTTTTTTTTCCCCCTACATCCACAGAAAGGGAACAAAAGGTATCAATTAATACAATACAAACCCTATGTAGCAGGGCCAGAAACAGGATATATTCAAAGGAAAGGTACATCAAAGAAGGTACAGCTGCCTTTACTTTCTGGAACTATTTCACAATTCGTTATCAGCTAGGTCTTGTATAGTTAGGACAAAAAACCTTCTAATCTTTAAATAATATTTGATTTCTTATGGACAACTGCTGCCTCCTCAATGTAAAGCTTATTAATCAATTAAGAATTGGAGCTTTTTACATCTTTTTAAGAAGTGAGAGTGAGGGAGAAAATGGGAGAACAAAAGACTGAGAGGTACATTCATATTACTGAGACCTTTAAAGTACCAAAGGAAGACATCTAGTGGATCCTCTCTAGAGGATTGATAAAAAGACAGCCAAATATTACTCAGGCTCTGAAGGTATTGAAAGCAATTTAGCTAGTGAGAAACAAAATTTTTTGGGTTTTAAAATAAGAAGAGTAGACAAGATAATCTCTAATGTCCTATCAAAACCTAGTTGCTATAATCCTGCTTGGTGGAGGTCAGAATCATGATGACATAATGTATATTTATCGTAACTTCAGAGGATCAGAGAGTTAGAGCTTAAAGATGACATAGAAATCATCTACTCCAACTACCTCATTTTATAATGGAACAAACTGAGGCAAAGCAAAGAAGAAAGAAAAGACATGAAAAGGAAAGAAGGAAACAAAGGAAGGAAGGAAGGAAAGAAAGAAGGAAGGAAGGAAAAAGGAAGGAAGGAAGGAAGGAAGGAAAAAAGGAAGAAAGGAAGGAAGGAAGGATAAAAAGAAAGAATTAAAGGAAAGAAGGAAGAATGAAAAAAAGAAAGAAATGAAGGAAGGAGGGAAGAATAAAAAAAAGAAAGGAAGGAAGGAGGGAAAAAAGAAAAAGAAATTAAGTCGGTCTAGAATGACTAGTTCATAGGGTGCTAGATCTAAAGCTAGAAGGCACCCCTGGAAGAGAGAGTATTTAATTCAATGTTCTCATTTTCAAGAGAGGGAAACTGAGGTCAAAGAAGGATAAGTGATTTGTCCATCAGTTCTTCATAAAGCTATGCTAGATATTTTCTAAACATTCTTTAACTATATATTTAATATGTTCTAGAGTTGGGTCAGGAATTTGAGTTCAGGTCATTGGCCTAAAGCTTATAAATTTTATCATGTTACCTTTTTTTGATAATCAGAACTTTTTCCTCCTCTAGTCCTCTAGTACCTCTCCCATACTCCATAATCTTTTTAGTCTATTTCTCGTCTAAATAGTAATTCAGACTAACCAATGTTCTCTAACTCTCTATTTAACTTGCCTTGGGCATCAGCGTTTTCTGGAAGAGACCACTTTTTTCATTCTTTTGACTTCTTTCTTGATTGTGACAACTACTTTTTATTGATTGGCTTTTATAGGAAGTGGTAATAGTCAATATTTTTTTTCTTTTTTCCATTTCCTATCTTTGGGGGAAATTATGGCTGCTTTGAACAGGCCAGAATTAAATTGTTATAGTTATCCACAGTATCATCTTCTCATATTATTGTAAAGCCAGTCACAAGCAGTTCTCCTGAGGACTACGTTGTTGTGAATAACTTAAAGCATCTAATTGCATAGTATGGTGAATTCTCTATTTGTTCAGCAATATACTAAAGCAAAACATTCAAGAAACTAAAGAACAACATTCACAGGAACATAATATAACAACTTATTACTAAGGTGACCACATAGTCTTAAACAAAACATATCATTCAGTAAGTTACAATCTCCTTAATCAATATAGAGTATCCAAGTAAAGTCCTCTTTCATCTTGACTCAAGACTGGCTTCAATTCATCTTTAAGCAAATCATCCTTAATGGGTAGCAGAAAGTATAAACACCATCCAACCCTAGGTCACAGTTAAGTTATAATTTATCAGTCAATACTGAGTATCCAAGCAAAGTCCCCTTGCCTCTTAACTCAAGGCCAAATTCCAGGGCTCTTCTTCCACAGGCTGACCACTCCCAGTTCTTACTTGGATTCACAAGTAAGCAGCTTTTCTACCTCTTGTCTGGATTCACATAACTCTTGCCTGGATGCACAAATAGGCTGCTCTCCACTCCTGTTTCATATCTAAGCTTATTGCTCCATACCAAGTTCTTCAAAGTTTCTATTTCTAGGAAGACAAAGCTTAACAGAAGTACACCAGTATTTATGCACATTGCCAGCACTATCATCTCAATTCACTTACTGTCTGACAAAGTACCACAAATCAACAGACAAGGTTTCTGTCTGAGAAATCAAACACAAATCCATAGTAAAGTCCCAGGATTCTGTAACAGCAGTAAAGTCCTCTGTCAGTACTGCTGTCTAAAAACAAAAGACAGGGTGCTTTTGTCTGATAGACTAACAGAATGCTACAGAGGGCGGAAATCACAAGCATTCTCCCTCTCAGTTCTGCTTGGTCCCAGCTCTCCTCAAGCTTTTCTCTACTCTGTTCCTTCCTGTTCCACATTTTTGGCAAGCTCCTTCCACCATGGGTTCCACCTGATGACATTAGGTATATCAAGGGCAGAGAAGGTCTACAAACTCCCTTAGGCCCATTAAGGGCGACATAGTATATACTGTTTCCAACAAAGACTTTTGATATAATCAAAGGCAAGGCTCAAAGACATTTGAATAGCTGAGATAGGCAGCAAAGTACTGTTTTGCGTGCCCTTACTACTATATGTTTTTTCAATTCTTTCTTTACTTAATCCTGATTTTTACCTTTATTCTAACTAACCAATTGAATGGCATTAGACACACAGGTTTAGAATAACCCAAATTAATTATATTTGGGGGAAAATTGTAGTGGGGATAACACTGTATAATAGTGTTTTGCTTCTTGAATATTGTTCATTTTTCACTGCTAGCAATCAATATAAAAATTTAAGTTATGATAGTTTAAATCAACAGATTGTGGGGATTTATTGTTTTTTTTTTGTTTTGATATTTTTTGGTTCCCATAATTATTTGTAAGAGCATCATTTTGTATGGGGCAGAGTGTTCTCTGTCAAAATTGCTACTGTCATATGATTTTTTCTTCAAACAGTGTCTTAATGACTTCTAAAAACAGAGCAGTGCTTTAAGCAGAAAAATACCAAACTAATAAGAGTCATCAATAACTGTTTAATTAAATAATTAATTAATTAAAATGACTTCCATATACTGTAGCAAAGTGTTATGGAGAGATTTATATAAAAATCTGGTTGGGTTGGATCTTCTTGAATTATGTCAAGGGAACTTGGGCAAATTTGGAATGTCTTTTATCATATAGTGTGAACATTTCTAAATACTGTGGCACTTCCTATAAGTTTTGAATACACCAGGACCTGTTTACATCATCTCTGCCATGGAATTGATTTGCACTCAGCAGAGCCTTTCTAAAATGCTTTCTTTTATCAATATATCTGCACACCTTTAAAAAAAATCCTATGCATCAGGCTAGGGTAAAGTCATAAAATTTGAATTTATTAAAGAACATCTATGCACATTTTGAAAGAAATAGTCCTACTTCCTCCCCCCCCCTTTTTTTTACTATGCTCTGAGGGAGCTCATGGAATAATGGGTGAAATGTCAAGAATAATTAAGAAAAATGATGGTGTTATACCTCAGCAAAAGAAATACATCTTTTCTGCTATGATCTTCCCTGCCCACTTTCTTTTCCACTGTTAAATGTCATCTCTGTTCTCAAATTATTTAGGATAGTGCTTGAAAAAAGGATAGAATAATTTTTAAGCAATTTGACATATTCTTTTCCTAGAATTGCTGATTGGTTCTTTCCTTGTACATGTCTCCTTTTAAGATGCTAGTTTTTCTTCCTTCCTGTTACTGATAATGCTTCTATATGTGATCCAGGTAAGCAAAGATGTGTCAGCTTCTGCAGGGCAGAATGCTTTATTTATCTTTGGATGTGCTTTCTCTCCTCCACAAATTCTTTTTTTTTCTTTCAACTTCCATAATTTTTACTTTTAACTCATTTCTTACCATAATACACTCTGTGATCAGACTAATCCTTAGTACAGTTGGATATTTCCTAGAAGATGGTTAACATGTATTAACTACATGACAACCATACGATCAGTTCAATTAAAAAACAATTGTTACTACTTTGTGCTAAGCATTGTGATAAGTAAAGGAGATGTGAAGACAAAACAAAAACAAATAAACAACCAACCCAGTTCCTACCCTGAAAGAGGCTTAATTCTACTGAAAGCAAACAACATTTATGCAAATAATTGAATACAACTGTACAAAAATTTTAAAAAGTAAGAGGTTCACCACAACTCTAAAGTCCTGGAGTTATTCTTGTGTTAGGTCCTGCCACCTTCCACTCCTTAACCTTTCCAAAAAATATTTTTTTTCCTACTGGTCCCTCTTTCATTTGAACCTCTTTGGGTCTTTGCACTTAGTTTTGTGTTTGTGGTATTAACTCCATTGTTTTGCTTCTGTGTCTAGTGCTCAAGATGATGGTTCTAGGCCAGTTAAGATTGAATCTTTATCAGGCCAAAGATACTCTACCTACATTAGTAATTGTCTCACTTCTGGTAAAGATGGCAGGGGCTTCTGAGTCTACTGAATGCATTTTTCAACTTTTTACTTTTTCCTCCTTCCATTTTTCACATGAACAGACATCTTCATTACATTCTCTGGTAATAGGCTAGAATTCTTTGTAAGGAATTATTTTAGTTAAGGTCTGCTTATTTACATACAGAAATAATGACAGCCATAGAGGTAACAACCAGTCATAGATAATTAGAATCCAATTCAATAATCTATCTCTAAGAGCACAGTTAGTTGAGAGGCATTCATTTAAGCCTCCTTGAAATACAGGTACTTTTGAAAGACTTATATTTGGCTGTTCCATGTTTTCCCTCTGCCTAATCCCTACTCAAACTGTGAAGTGAGATTTTCTTTCTGGGCCTCCATCTCCAGTTCAGAGTCTTTCCTTATAGACCACAATTATTCCTATAATGCACAGCAATATCAGACATTACAAGAGTTTTCAGTGTTCACAAAATCAAAGAATCAGCAAGACAGTCAACCTCCCACTTTACCAACTTGGGTTGTTGAGTTCACATTCCACTCACTTTTTCCCTCTTCCTTCCCCTTACATTCTAGAGTTGGCAACATTAGACACAAATATGTATACATATGCAAATCTATACTTTACATACTTCTATTTATTAGTTCTTCCTCTGGACGCAGATAGCATCTTACTTCATAGGTCCTTTGTAATTATTTGGGGTATTTATAATAGTCAAAATGACTTGGTTGTTCAACATTGTTCTTTAAACAATACTGTTCCCTCATCAAGGTGTCAGCAGCAATGGGTAAATGGAGGTAACAAGTTGCTTAGAGCATTACTGCTGTTCAGGTAGTTCTCCCAGCTGATAGTAGTGCTGGAAGAGAAGGACCAGAAACACTGGTACAAGATGCCCTATAGTCACCAGGATGATCAGAAATCCAATGGAGTTTCATTTCATAAATATCAAGTACACAAAAACCAAAAGCAACATTACCATAAGGAAAAGCTTCATCAACACATTTTTGTTCATTCTTTCCTGGCAACTATATTGAAAAGCCATGGTGATATCGTCCCTAGCATTGACTTCAGCAGCAACGGAAATATCTGTCAACCTATGCCAGTGACCAAACCATTCACATCTGGAGCACCAAGGATTTCTTACAACAGGAATATCAAAGTTCTCAAGCTAATGTGAAATTGGACCATGCCACCTTGGTGTGCTTCGGCCTTGACTTCAGAACATTGATCACCTGGCTGGCTAATGCAGATATGATCTGTATATTCAAGGTGAACAATAATAAAGAAGATGGTAGCAGTAGTTTCCAGTCTAATGCAGAAGACTTTCCTACAAGGCACAAGGCACTGGTCATTAACACTGTCACTAATGAGACAAGAAAGTTCATTATGTCTGTCTCCAGTGATACTACAATCATCATCTGTACCCTAAAAGGGGAAGTGCTGTACATCATCAACACAAAACAGATGAACAACACTTATGTGGAAATCTCCCCTTGTAGCATATCTCTGAGATCTTATGGTTTAGGAAAAGTGGACAATTCCAGGAAGTTGCATGTCCTTTTGAACTGAAGGGCCATGTTGCTGGTATCGACTTCTTGACTTTCTCCAGGGATTCCTGCCAGATGGCAACTGTCTCCTAAGACGGGATTCGGAAGTTGTAGAACACAGTTATAGAATACAAGCATCAGCAAGAGTTATATTTCCTGCTGACAGAGCTATAAAATGATGCAGCCACCATGCCTTGCATCCTTGCACTCTTTCCAGAACCCAGGTCGTGGCTCTGGACAACGGCTACAACATATGGCCCTATAAGACAAATCAAGGTGAAGTAGAAGAGAGTTTTAACAAAGTCAATGGGGAGTGTGTGGCCAAAATGACCTTTGACACCACAGGTCACTTCCTGGCTTCCTGTGGAGACAGGGTGATAAGGAACTTCCAAAATACCACTGGCCCGAGGGTCATAGTGAAGGGATATAAGGAGTCCTCAAATCAACCCACACGAAACCACCCAATAGAGGCTGATTCAGCAGCTGTCCCAAGCCCAGGCCATTCTCAAAATGCTGGAGGCCGTGAAGGTCTGAGGAAGGAAAATTTGAACTCAGAAGGGATCTGTGAGAGATGAGGGATCCTGGCATAGCTGCTCCCTTTGGTACAGGGCATTCTGGAAATAGAGGCTTTTGAAAAGGGATAGGATCTCTCCTGTTTTTCTCCTTTCCTTGACTCGCACCTCCTTCTATCTTACTAACATATTTTGGGCTACAGACACAAACTAGCTACCCTTCCACCAGCTAAAGCCATGTCCCTTAGTCTCTGGAAACATTTCATACAGATATTCTGGCACCTGGAATATAAAAATCTTTCTATATGCCCTGATTTTGTAACTCCAGGCCCTGCTTTTTCTCTAAGGAAAGACCTCAGAACCATAAGTCCATTGTCTTGGTAGCTGCTTTTAGGTATAGCTAGTAATTAATTATTGTGCTTGTCCTTGCTTTGGGTTCAAGGAGCAGATTTCAGTTAGATCTGGACAGAGTTATAGGAGGAAAAGGGAAGTGAGTGGACCCAGTAGAGGATGAAGTCAGAATTAACTTCAATCTTGTGACAGCTAATTTTTTTTTGCTTTTTGGAGGGCAATTGGGGTTAAGTAACTTGCCCAAAATCACACAGCTAGGTTTTGTTTGTGTGTGCGTTAAGTGTCTGAGGCCGGATCTGAGCTCAGGTCCTTCTGACTCCAGGGCCAGTGCTCTACTCACTGCCCACCTAGCCTCCCCGACAGCTATTTTTTTTTTTTTTGCCTTTTGGAGGGCAGTTGGGGTTAAGTAACTTGCCCAAGGTCACACGGCTAGGTTTTGTTTGTGTGTGCGTTAAGTGTCTGAGGCCAGATCCGAACTCAGGTCCTTCTGACTCCAGGGCCGACACTCTACTCACAGCGCCACCTAGCCACCTCCCCCTCCCCCGCCCCCGGCAGCTAATTTTTAAGTGTGGTTAGAGGTAGGCTGAAGCTGGGCTTTAGAAGAGGTCTAACATTCATTGGAGGGCAGAATGGGCAGGTATTTTATTTCCAAATCATGGAGATAGCACTGAGAGATATATAAAACTTGGGTCATTATTTATGCATGATTCTTGGCTTGGGGGTAACCTGGACAGGTCATTAACTCCTCTCTTCTGTTTTCCTCCATCTCATAGTTTTCAAAAGAAAAGGAATGATAACCCACCTGTTAACCTGCCTCAAATGGACGTTGTGGAGGCAGATGAGAATGTGTCATGTTTTTCCATTTTGGACAAAAGGTGCTAAAACTTCAAATACAGAAAAAGAAAAATAAACAAATAATATCGCTGTTTCTGTATGCAGTGTTCTCCTGGTTCTGCTCATCTCACTATTCATTATTTTGGGCAAGTCTTTCCAAGTTTTTTTTTCCTCTAAAATCATTGAACTCATTGTTTCTTAAGCACAGCCATACTCCGTCACAATCACGTATCACAACTCATTTAGTCATTCTCCAACTGCTGGACATTCCCACAATTTCCAATTTTTTGCTACCACAAAGCAAGATCTTATAAATATTTTAGAAAACATAGGTTCTTTTTCCTTTTCCCCTAATCATCTTGGAAAACATACTTAATATTGCTATGTCAACACAGGCAGTTTTATAACTCTGGGCATAACTCCAAATTAGTGTCCAAAATCATTAGACCAGTTCACAGTTCCACCAACAGTGAATTAGTGTCCTATTTTTTCAACATCTCTTCCAACATTTATAATTTTCCCCTTCTATCATTTTTAGTCAATCTGATAGGTATAAAATGATATTACAAGATTGTTTTAATTTGTATTTCTCTAATCAATAAATTTAAAGCATTTTTTTCATATGACTATAAATTATTTTGATTTCTTCATCAGAAAACTGCCTGTTCATATCCTTTGACAATTTATCAATTGGGGAATGACTCATATTTTTAGATATTTGGCAAAGTTCTTCATATATTTGAGATATAAGACCTTTATCTGAGAAACTGTCTAAAATATTCTTCCCAATTTTGTGCTTTCCATTTGATCCTGGCTCCATTTGTTTTATTTGTATAAAACTGCCACAATTTAATGTAATCAAAATTATCCATTTTACAATACATGATGTTTATGTCTTGTTTATTCATAAACCTCACCTATTTGATAAGTATAATAGTTTGATAAATAATATGTTCCATGTCCTTCAAATTTTCTTCTACTGTGTCCTTTTATATCTAGATCATGTAGCCATTTTGATATTATCCTGGTAAATTGTGTAAGATATTGGTCTGTGACCAATTTCTTCCAGACTGCTTTCCAGATTTCTCAATAATTTTTTTTTACCAAATAATGAATTCATATCCCCAAAACTTAAGTCTTTGTACTTGACAAACATAAGGTTACTATAGTCATTTGTTGCTGTAGACTGTCATCCATTAATTAAGATAGAGAAATAAATGCTACCATCCAAAAGAAGATGACTGGCCCCTATGTGGCATGGATAGCTATCTAATTTGGTATCTGGACAAGGGAGACAGTGATTTACACATTTGTGGGGAATAAGATGAGGGTCATATCTGTACCCTCAAAGCATGTAGCCTGTTGGCTCAGGGCAGGCAGAATCTAGGACTTCCAGGTCTGTGTGCTCTCACATTCATTCTCTTTTCTACAAGAAGGGCATCATGCTGAAATTTTATCTACCTACCACACATCAGGATAAGAAAATCTGTTCTCCTCATTACCCTTTAGGGAAAGGAAATATTTAGGCTACTTAGTTTAGTTCCCTTCTATTAAACACTGTTTACACAAATGGCAATAACAAATATCTTCCAAACTTCTTTGTAAAATAAAGAAGTAAACAAAAATCAAAGAAATTATATAGACAACAGTGGACAAGGTAATATACAAGAGTGAAAGAGCGGCTCTTAGACTGAGAGAAGTAAGCACTTAGTTCAATCAAGGAGGGATAAAATATCCTAGGGAGAAAGTCCATTCTTATCAGCTTTTATGACCATAGGCACTAGGAATCAAACAAAACAGGTGGGAGACAGTTCCCCTATACATTCCAGACAAGTTTGTGCTTGGATTCTTTAGCCACCTCTCTCAAACTTTTCCTAACTTCTATCTACCTGCACACATATGCAGTGTTGTTGTCCAGTATGAGATTTTTCATTCACTCAAGCATCAAATATTGTTCTTCATATTCAGCCCATAAGTTACAGGGCTGTCCCTCGGGGAATCGCTCATCCAGTGTGAGATTGGATGTCATACATAGCCATAAAGCAGGCAGAGGATGTCTATAGATGCTTAAGTTTCTAAGGACAGTCAGAGATTATCTGAGCATGGTCTAAATGAGTGTGAGAAGGTATTCTGCAAAGTGATTTCTGGATGAATCAAGAAATGCATCTTGTTGAAAGGTGATTCTTAGGATTAGCCTTGAATTCAGCTAGAGATGTAAAATGAGGAAGAAGATCATTTCAGCAGTGGGGAAGATTCTATATGCAAAGGCATAAAGCAGGAAAGATAAATTGTTCTCAATTATTTTAAGGACAAATAACAGGCATGATTTGATTTCAATCATTAAGGAAATACCTTTTAATGATTTTTTTTATCACTTACTGTGCTATAGCATCTTGCTTGAAAAAACATGTTTGGACTCTTAAATAACTATTTTTTTATAGAAGATAAAAGACCTATGAAGAGAAAAAGACAGTACAAAGAGAAAATAGAATAGCTTATATTTATAACTGAGTAATACAAAAACTCTGATAAGAAGCAAATTAAGATTAAAAAATTTTCTAGGGGTATGTAAAACTGTCTATTTTAAATCTATGTATATGTACACATACATGTATGTATATATACATATATATATATATATATACACACACAGATATTTATGTGAATTATATATGCATGTATTCTAAATGGGCACATAGTTAGAAGTAGGCAAAGGCTATCTGCACATGCTCAAGTTTCTAAGTGTTTCTCTAGGGCAGGAAGAAAATTCCCCAAGGGTTTGTGGGAGACTATTACAGGAAGTAATTAATAGGGTTGGCTAAACTGTGCAGTGAATAGAGCACCAGCCCTGGAGTCAGGAGGACCTGAATTCAAATCCGGCTTCAGACACTTGACACACTTACTAGCCATGTGACTTTGGGCAAGTCACTTAACCTCAATTGCCCTCCAAAAAGCAAAATAAAAAAAGTAATTAATATATCCACAACAGATGAATGAAGGGGAGGGAAGAAAAAAGCATTTATATAGCTCCTACTATCAGCCAGGCACTGTGTTCAGTGCTTTAAAAATATTTTGTTGATCTTCACAACACTGCAAGGCAAGTATTATTTTTATCCCCATTTTAAAGTTGAGGAAACTGAGACAGACAGAGGTTAAATGAATTGTGCAGAGTCACACAGTTGTTTAATGTCTGGGATAGGATGGGACTTGAACTCAGATCTTCCTGACTTCAGACAGTGAGGTGGCACAGTGGATACAGTACTGGGCCTGGGGTCAGAAAGACCCATCTCCCTGAGTTAAAAATACCCCAGACACTTTCTGTGGGATACTGGGCGAGTCACTTAACTCTGTTTGTCTCACTTTCCTCATTTGTAAAGAGAGGTAGAGAAGGAATTGGCAAACCACTCCTGTATATTTGCCAAGATAACCCCAAATGGGGTCAAAAAGGGTGAGACATGACATAAGACACAATTAAAACAACTCAACAACTTCCTGACTTCAGATCCAGAGATCTATGTATTGTACCACCTAGCTGCCTCTACATTACAATAATAATATATAAATACTATACTATAATATTACCCAAAATTCTGCATATTATAGATGTATACACATATATCACATATATACAGTAATGTATAAATAAACATGTACACAGAATAGTGCTCCAACCTTCGTTTTTCTGGCCTAGGCTCCCTCATCTTGAGCAGATTCTCCTGGCAGTCTGTCAGATGCCAACAGAGCAACAAGCTAGAAGAACAAAGGTAGGTTTTTCCTTCTCCCAGTTTCCTTCTCCTTCTCCTCTTCTCCTACCCCTTAATATACCTAGACAGAACAAATAAGGAAAGTAAATATATCTAAAACTAGTAACTGAATAAAAAGTATTCTGCTTACAAATATAGATAAGAGTTTAACAATGTATAGTGCTATTTAGTGGTTTATCAAATAAAATAATACCTTTAAACTCTTTTTAAACTTAAAATTGAATATCATATGTTTCTATTATTAAATATATATATATATAAAGATACATATTCAAAAGCTTGTTCACATTTCATCAATGTGCCTATTCTATTTGTACACATTACATTCCCTCTAACACCTGTGTAGATTTTCCTCAAAAGTTGCTGTGCATGAATTTTTTTCAAATGCTCATTATTCAGTTACACACTGCTTATTGACAAACCTCTCTGAACTTCTGAAGCTAGTCCTCAGCAGACATGAAGTATGCCATGGGGTTGGTATTCATAGATTTTCCTATTTTTTGGTACCTGTTAGATCTTGATCTTCAAAAATTTTTCTGGAAGTCTACATCACCTTCACACAGGGAAGGGACATCAAAATAGAACTTTAATGGAATTTCCTTTGTTAGTATTAATAATAACAACTCAAATTTCTTTTACATTTTAGGTTAATAAAGCAGTTCCCTCACTGCTATCCTGTAAGAAAATAGTAAAAGTATTCATCTCACTATTTTACAAATGAGTGAACTGAATTTCAAAGAGAAAAAAATGACTTATCTAATGTCATAAAGCCTAAAGAAGATTTACAGGGAATATTTGACAATTATCTTCATGTTTTTGGATGGACACATGGAAAGGGAAATGGACGTGTTGTGTTTTGAAAAAAGAAGGTAGAGCAAAAAGGATAATTTGGCCTCAACATGAGAGGGGAAATCCTTCTTAGTAATTAGAGCTATAGGAAAATGTTATATTCTGCTTCTGGAAGAAGAAATGCTGTAGTCATTGGAGGGCTTAGTTAAAAAAAAAATTATTGAATGACTTCTTTTTAGTATGTTGTAATGCTGATCCTGGTTGGACTAGATGATCTCCAAAGTTCCTTCAAAACTGAAATTCTTAGTACCAAAGATAGGAAGCAGGTAAAGGACAGAGCTCTTAAAAGTAGAAACTGAGGCTTTTTTTTGTACTGGATCCCATAAGGTGTATTACTATTATTGGGATTAATACTGTAAATTATCCAATTAAAATTTCTTTACCACTTATTTTAATGCCATGAACCCAATATTTTAATTAAATATAATTATATAATATAACAAATAAATAATAGAGGGCCATAATTAAAAACAGAATTTTATTACATGGACATTTTAAACCTAAGTTCACTCATTCAATAAACATTTATTAAGTGTACTATTTGCCAACCTCTCTGCCAAGTGCTAGAGATACAAAAAGAGGCAAAAGACAAGTATTGTATTTGTCAACACCCAGTTCAAACTGAATAACATAGAGAAAAAACTGTTACTTTCTACAACACAATCCTTCACCTGCTTAGAACATGCTGAATGAATCACTAAAGATTTATGATTCAAGGAAAATTATGTAACTCTTTCAAATACCTTACTTTATGCCTTACTGAATAGGAAATTTCAAAAACATTATGGTGATAGCATAACACAAAGCATTTTGCTAGGATGCATTCTGTATTTGATGTTTAACAGCAATTGTTTACCATTCACGATATAAGGAAAAAAAAGAATGCCCTTAGTATTTACTCCCTATATTTTTTGCCTTTTTCAGCTCTTCTTCTTTATACAGCCCCCTAATGTTTACCTTTCTAATGCCCCCACTTTGAAAACTTGTTTACATTATGCCAGCATCTGGGAGATGCATGCATTTTTAGCTTGCTAAGATCATAATATTTAGAGATTAAAAATAGAAAGAATGCAGTACAAATCCCTCCTTGTATAAATGAGAAAATAGAAATATTAGGTTACTTGTGCAAGGTCACAGATTTAGTCAATTTTAGCGTATGGATTCAAACCCAAGTACTCTTTATACAAATCCAATGACCTTTCAACAGCACAACAGCATCTTGCTTTCCTTTCCTCCCTTTCCTCCCCTCTCTCTTCTCTCTCTCTCTCTCTCTCTCTCTCTCTCTCTCTCTCTCTCTCTCTCTCTGTCTCTCTCTCTCTCTCTGTCTCTGTCTCTGTCTCTCTCTCTGTCTCTTTCTCTGTCTCTCTCTCTCTCTGTCTCTGTCTCTCTCTCTCTCTCTCTCTCTCTCTCTCTCTCTCTCTCTCTCTCTTCTTTCTCTTCTCTCTCTTCTCTCTCTCTGTGTCTCTGTCTGTCTGTCTCTCTCACACACACACAATCCCATACAGACACCAAAGTAAAATGAAACTGTGCCTATAATTTAACAAATACTATAATATCATTCTTGTGAAACCAAAACACATACACATGTGTATATGTATGTACATTTATGCAGCTATACATATTGTGTATTTAAAGATACATAGATGGAGCCGCTAATTGGCATGGCAGATAGAGCATAGGGTCTGAAGTCAAGAGGCTCTGAGTTCAAACCCAGCCCCAGATACTTGACACTTACTAGCTGTGTGACCTTGGGCAAGTCACTTAATCCCAATTGCCTTGCCCCCCCCCAAAGCTATACATGTATGTTTGAGGTGCATATGTATACACATACATACACCTTCTATCTTTGACATCTTTAGTGTATATGTATATTAGTTTTAGTCAAAGGAGTATGAACAGTTTAGTGACTTTGGGAGTATGGTTCCAAATTGTTTTCTGGTATGGTTGGACCAAATGACCAATCCACCAAGAGTAAAATAATGTGCCTATTCCCCCAGTGTCCCTCCAATGACAGCTATTTTAATTTTTTGTCATCTTTGTTAATTTTAAGAGTATGGGGTAGAAATAGAGAGTTGTTTTAATTTGCATTTAAACCACTTTGGAATAAAGGCGCTTTGGAATTTGCCATTCCCCAAACTCCCATTACCCCAGATACCCTGGTATTCTCCTATCTAACCATAGCCTCCTATCATTCTACCTTTGCCTATGCTTCACCTCTCCTATATCCATTCTTCACTGTCACTGAAAACTCCATTGTTTCTACCCCTCAGTACAGTCTTAGGTCATTATCCCTAACCTGACAATTTTCTTCCTGTAACATGAACTAAAAGTTAACTATTTCCACTCAAATGTCCTCTTCTTTTCTCACCTGTGCTCTTATTGCCCTTCTCCTTTCAAATATCAATACTGGATTAATGCTACCATCCAATTCTTGCCCTCCTGCCCAGAGAGGTCTGTTCTATTATTATATGTAATTTATAGCTGTGAAAATTGAGATGGACATAGTTTAAGTGACTGCCCAGGGTCATGAAACTAGTAAGTGTCTTGTAACTTGGGGCTTCCAGCCCTGAAATATAGCACTCCAGGACTCCAGGAGCCAAGATGGCAGAGTATGCAGTAAATCACTGTCACTCTTCTATACTGACCTTTGAAAAAACAGAAAATAACACCCCAGAAAAAATCCTGGAACAGTAGAGTCATTATAAAGACAGGGTGAAACAGTGTTAGCCAAGCAAAATTGGAGGATTGGCAAGAGAGGTACATTTCACTCAGGTAAAAGAGGAGTATGTTCCAGGAGAGGTCGCATCCCAGCAAGCCAGTAGCAAGGCCAACCTCAGCAAACCAGCAGGAAATCCTGATCCCCAGTGAAGTGTAGCAGGCAAATGCCAACACCAAGACTTCCCACATTTCTTACCATAGCCAGAGAAACCAGCAGACTTAAGTTTGGAGAACCACCACATGCAACCTCAGGTGGGCAGGCATCCACCATTAGCCAGAACTCCCCATACCTGGACAAGGGGCCAGTCCTCTATATTTTCAGTGGAGTCATGGGGAAAAGCAGAAAAATCCCACCTGGCTTCAACACACTCCAGACAACACCACTAGGACCCCAACTCTGCAGGAGATAATTAGACATACCCCTACAGGTTCCAGCTGCCTACACCTTAGGACCCAGCACACAAAGCAATGACCAAATACCTGGCCTCCAAGAACAAAAAGCTTGGGAGAGTGCCCTTCGTGCTCTAACAGGAGAGCTCAACTTTAAAAGCCAGGAAAAAACAAACAAACAAACAACATGTCCAAAAAAAAAAAAACTGTCAATAGAGAGGTACTAAGGAATAAGGGAAAATCAAAAGACAAACTCAGAAGAGGACAACATTGTCAATTTGCCTACAATTGAAAATGCAAAGGAGAACATGCATTGATCTCAAGCCCAAAAAAACTTTCTTAGAAGACCTGAAGAAGGATTTTAAAAGTCAAACAAGAGAGATAGAAGAAAAGGTGGGAAAGGAAATGAGAGATATACAAGAGAGAGTCAACAGCTTAGAAAAGGAAGGAAAAAATTACTAAAGAAAATAAATCCTTAAAAATTACTATTGGACAAATGGGGGGAAAACCACTGAGGAAAATAACTCCTTAAAAAGTAGAATTGGTCAAAGGGAAAATGAGACATAAAAACTCACTAAAGAAAAGGACTCTTTAAAACATAGAATTGGATGAATGAAAAAGGAGGTACAAAAGCTAAATGAAGAAAACAATTTGTTAAAAATTAGAATTGGGCAAGTGGAAGCTAATGACTATGAGATATCAAAAATCAGTCAAAAAAAGCAAAATAATTTTTTAAAAGAGAAAAAAAATAAAATACATCATTGGAAAAAAAAAAACTGACCTCTAAATTAGATCCAGGAGAGATAATTTAAGGACTCTAGGTCTTCCTGAAAGCCCTGATCAAAGAAAGAGCTTAGACAGAATCCTTCAAGAATTATAAAGGAAAATCTCCATGACATCCCAAAATCAGAGGGCAAAATAGCCATTGAAAGAATTCACAAATCACCTCCTGAAAGACATCTAAAAATGAAAACGCCAAGGAATATTCTAGCCAAATTCCAAAATTATCAGGTCAAGAAGAAAATACTACAAGCTGCAAGAAAGAAACAATTTAAAATCATGGAACCACAGTCAGAATTACACAGAACTTTGCGGCTTCTACATTTAAGTATCTTGGGGCCTAGAATATGATATTCCAGAAGGCAAAGGAACTTGTATTATAACCAAGAATCAACTACACAGCAAAACTGAACATAATCTCTCAGGGGCAAAGATGGACATACAATAAAATAGGGGGCTCTCAATTACTCTTGATGAAAAGAAAAAAAACAGAACAGAACAATAATTTTGATCTTTAAATACAAGATTCAAGAGAAGCATAAAGATTTAAATGGGAAAAAATGTTCCTCAGTAAGGTTAAACTGCTTACATCCTTACATGGGAAGAGGATACTTGTAACTCTCAAGATCTGTATCTTTATTTAGAAGGGATATACAGATACAGAGGATGTGGGTATAAGTTGACTTAGATGTTATGATAAAATTAATTAAGGGGTGAAAATAAAGGATTGTACAGGGAGAAAAGGAAAGGAGGAGACAGAAAAGGGTAATTTATATCACATGAAAAGGCACAAAGGTGTATTACAGTAGTGATGGAAGGGAGAGAGGTAAGCATTGTTTGCAACTTACTCTCATCAGATTTTGCTCAAAGTCAGAATAACATACACACTCAATTGGATGTAGTAATCAATCTTACCCTGTAGGAAAAATGAGGGGAAAGGGTAAAGAAAAGAGAGAGGATGGATAGAAGAAAGGGCAGAAGAGAGGGAAGAGGTAGTAGGGGAAAGGGAAATAAAGGGAAGGAGACTTATAGAAGGGAGGGCAGATTAAGGGAAGTGATGATCAGAAGAAAAACTCTAGAGAGGAAGGAAAGGATGAAAAAAGAGATAAAAGTATGTGAATGGGATGAACTCTTCAATAAACCAAAAGTGGATAGCAGAGTGAATTAAAAAACATAATCCTACAGTTGTTTTTTGTTTGTTTCATTTTATAAGAAAAATCTGGTGCAGGGAGATACACACAGCATAAAGGTAAAAGGCTGGAGCAGAATATATTATTCTTTAGCTGAAGTAAAAAAAGAAAATTAGTGGTAGCAATCCTGATCTCAGAAAAAGGGAAAGCAAAAATAGATATAATTAAAAGAGGTAAGGAAGGAAACTACATCTTGCTAAAATGTACTGCAGACAATAAAGTAATATCAATAATAAATATATGCACCAAGTGGTATAGCAGTCAAATTCTTAGAGGAGAAGTTAAGTAAGTTACAGGAAGAAATATAGAGCAAAAATATACTCACAGGGGACTTCAACTCAGAACTAGATAAACCTAAACACAAAATAATTAGAATTTTTACAGCCAGTGTCCCTGACAAAGTCCTAATTTCTAAAATATATAGGGAAATGAGTCAAAATTATAAAAATGCAAGTCATTCCCCAATTAATAAAGGATATGAAGAAACAGTTTTTGGTTAATGAAATTAAAGCTATGTATAATAATATGAAAAATGCTCTAAATCACTATTGATTAGAGAAATTCAATTTAAAACAAGAAAAAACAATTTATATTCAATTTAAAAACTCTGAATTATATTACCCCTATCCAATAGACTAATATGACAAAAAAGGAAAATGATAAATGTTGGAGTAGATATGGGAAAATTGGAACAAATGCATTGTTGGTGGAGTTGTGAACTGATCCAACCATTCTGGAGAACAAACTGGAACTATACCCAAAGGACCATAAAACTGTGCATACCTTTTGATCCATCAATATCAATACTACATATGTATGCCCCAAAAAAAATCACAAAAAAGAGGGAAAGACCCAAATTTTTAAAAATATTCATAGCTGATTTTTTGAGGTGGCAAAGAATTAGAAATTTAGGGGATGCCTATAAATTGGGAAATGGTTGAACAAGTTGTGGCATATGAATTTAATGTAATAGTATTGTTCCATAAGAAATGAGGAGCAGGTAAATTGAAAAAACAAAAACCTGGAAAGACTTACATGAACTCATGTTGAGTGAAGTAAGCAGAACCAGGAGAACATTGTACATAGAAATAGCAACATTGTGTGAAGAGCAATTTTGATAGATTTAGCTCTTCTCTGTAGTACAATGATCTAAGAAAATTCTCATATACTAATGATGGAAAATGATATCCACATCCAGAAAAAGAAGTGTGGAGTCTGAATGCAAATTGAAACATATTTTCTCTCTCTCTTTTTTTCCTTTCTCATGTTTTTTTTTCCTTTTGCTCTGATTCTTCTTTCACAACATGACTAATGTGGAAATATTCTTAATATAATTAAACAAGTATAGCCTCTATCAGATTTCATGCCATCTCGGAGAGGGGTTGGGCAGAGAGGAAAAAATTTAAAAATTAAATTAAAATCTTATAAAAGTGAATGTTGAAAACTAAAAATGAACAAAAATAAATATATAGCACTCTATCAACTACACCTCCTAGCTAAGTAGAGAAGTAGAAGGACTGAGAGAGCAGTAAGTATGGGTAGTATTAAAACAATAGACACTAATGAAAGCTTTTAAAAAGATGGTGTTTTAATTGAGAAAAGAAAGGAACCCATTTTCTCATAATTCAGTATTAAAAGAAAAAAATACTGGGCTATTTTACTGATTATTTGCTTCAGTGGCCTGTTTATTTCACATTGGCTTTCTAATGTGCAGGGTTCTTTGAGCACTGATGTCAGTACCATGCAAATCTAGATGAATTAGATGTGATTACACAGGTCTATAAGTGACATAAACCTTCTTACATGGTCTATGCCTACACAAGCACAATGAAACAGATCATTGAGTCTAGGAAAAAAAGAAAAAGTTTACTCTGTAGAAAAATTAGTATTGTTTATCTGAATTATAATAATTATTTATCTCATCTAAATTTGTCAGATTTCTAATCACAGGTCTCTCCTCAATTGTGGCTAATGCACAGCTTATACAGATGCATGATTTTTATATCACCTGAACAATGGATGAATAGTTTACTCCAAGTTTCTTTCTACATACAGCATTAATGATCATTAAATATGTAAAAATTAACTAACTAAATAAAATAATTAAATGTAAATTAGTAAAATTAGTCAAAACTAAATAAGTAAGAATAAATCAGAATAGACCACTATTCTGTGGGCTATGAACAACAATAGGACTTTAAGTAAAAATCCCACATTTCACTTTCAGATTACAGAGAAAAAATTTTGAATCAGTATTTTAGATCTGTATCTTTAAACTTCTCATTGTCTTGTCTATCCAGTTTCTAAGTTCTTACTGGATATTTCTCTTTGTCCTAACTAAAAAGATTCCTGTCAAAATAAGAATGGTTATAATTTCATCACAAGTCACCTCTCCTTGCTTGAAGGAATCAGCACTTAATACTCAGAGAAATCAGTTGTCAGGGTCCCAGAAAACACAAATCAATATCAAGTACACCTCCAACCTTTGATCTAAAAGTTTGCAAAGTTTGGCACTAAAAGAAATACAAAGTTCAGGAACTAAAGTTTGAAAATGAGTACATAAAGAGGTACTACCAATAAAGAAATATCATGGAGACAGGGGTATCTAAGACATGAACCCAGAAGAAGAAAATAAATCCAAATATACAAGGAAAACCTCAAAGAATAACTTATTCACCAGTTTAGCTAAAATCTCTGGAAGAACAAAGTAAGAATTTAAAAACTATCTTATAAATAAAATGAGAACTACAGAGGGAGAATTGGAAAAAGAAATGAGAGCTTGAGAGGGAAGAACTGCCAATTCTGCATAAGAGATATAAAAAATTATTGAAATAGTAGACTCCTTGAAAATTAGAATAGACCAAACAGAAGTCAAGTTGTTGACATAACTTCTTGGCTGCCTGAATACAAAATAGCTACAAGGAGAATCGAGATTAGCAACTGAGAGAAGGGTGCATCACTCAGCTAAATCAACCCAAAGTGTGCTGAATACCTATCCTTGTTGAATATACTTCTACTATTTCAATAATTTTATTTTATTTTTACTGTCGAACGGTCTGTTAAATGTCTTGCAATATTGAACCTAATCTGCCAAGGATGTAACCTTTCTTAGGCTTAGTCCAGGACACATAAGTATAAAAAAGCCATGTCTTAATGGGTTTAGACCTTTCAGATTTCACAGATATTCTAAGATCACATGGTTGGCCACAAACTGTCTTGCTAAACAGTTTTCCATATGAGGATGAGTGGAACTATGAATAAAGAAGCTAATGGCTGAAAGATATTTGTTTATTTTTTCCTATTCTATGGCTGTGTGTTTTGTTTTAACTGTAAATTGATCTATGAGTGACTCCCAACTTAGGATCCAAGCTAAAGAAATAGAGAACTTAATAATGTACATCTCTAACAGGATAAAGTTTATGCTTTTTATATTCTTACATTAATAAAGAAAGGAGAATGTAAAGTAAATACACTGGAGGAAAACAAAGTTTAGCAAGAGAAAATATATTCCAGTTCCACAGGAAGTTTTTTTTGTTTGTTTCTTTGCTTGCTATTTTTTAAAGAGGTAGACTAGGAGCAATGTGTGTCACTTGAACTTCACTTTCTTCTAAACCAGCTAAAGGAGGGTAGAGTGTGTGCGCTTGAACACATATAAACTATGAATTTGGTGTAGAAATACATTTAATTTGTCAAGAAAACAGAATAAATTTAAGATGAATGTGAGGGATAGTAGATTAAGAGAGGGTATTACTCATAAAAATCTAAAATTCCAAGTTTAATGAGGGGATCACAAAATTATAAGAATAAACATATAAAAGATAAGATGAGAAGAGGGCTGGATGAGTGGAGGCAAATTGCATTATACAGTTCATCAGTTCTAAGAAAAATCCTTTCTCACTATCCTCTCCTTAATAAAGTAGATGGGATAAGGGGAAAGAGAATAAAAGCTATAAAATACTAGATTAGAAGGGAAAATAACGATAATAGCAAAATTATACATATATACAACTAATGGTTTGGCTGTAAATAGAATTAATTTACCCATAAAATGGAAAAGCATAAGTGAATAGATTAGAAAGCAGAATACAAAAATAGTTTGTTAAGGAGAAATACACTTGAAACATTGAAATTAATACTGTTAAAATAGGGAGAGAGAACAAAACTGATCATGTCTCATCTGACCATAATAAAGTAGGGGTCACCAGCATCATCTTTTATAAGGCAAAAGTAAAAGTAAACTTGGCTAAATGGGGCAGAGGGCGCAGGGAAACTATATCATGGTTAAAGGTCCAATAGACAATTAATTAATGACTTAATAATGACACTAAACATGTATAAACCTAATAGTGTGGCATCTAAAGACTTAAAGGAAATGTTACATTAGTTATTGGAGAAAAGACCTTAATGCCCTTTCAGAGCAAACAAATATGACGAAAAAAAAGGAGAGCAGGGAGGAAGGGAGAAATAAAGAAACAAAAAGAGAAATAGAAGGTAGAAGGAAAGGAGGTAGGAAGGGAAAAGGAGAGAGGGAGGATATGAGGGGGGAAATGGGGAGGTAAAAAGAGAGGGAGGAATAAATGAAGGAATGAAAGAGATGGAGAGAGAGGAAAGACCTGGAAAGGAAGGGAGTAAAGAAAGAAAAAAGAGATAAAGGATGAAGGAGTAGGGAAGGAAGCAGAAGTGTGAGATGAAGGAAATATGAGGGAGGGAGGTAAAGGAGGAGGAGTGAAGAAGTAGAGGGAGGGAAGAAAGAAGGAAAGGAAAGTGAGGGAAAGGGAAGAAGGGAAGTGTGAAGGGAAGGAGAAAAAGGAGGGAATATGTAAGGAAGTGGTATGAAGGCTGAGAGGAAAGGAAGTAGAGAGAGAGAGGGAGGAAAAAAGAAAAGGAAATTCAGGGAAAGGGAAGAAGGGAAGTATGAAGAAAGTAAGATGATGGCTAGGAGGAAAGAAGTAAGAGGGAGGGAGGAAAGGATTTGCATTGACATAAACAAAACAACTCATATAGCACATTAAAATGCCAATTTAATATCCACAACACCCACAGCAGCTATGAATATGCTGGTGTAGTTGTGAATCACAAAATGTAACAGACTCAATCCCACACAAATTTCAAACAAGGTGAAAGGGAGCTCCTAACAACTTCTGGAGCCACAGCACCCACAGAACGGCACAGAGAAGCTAACCTCCTGCTGAGGACAGCCCAGCAACCCTGCAGGGAGCGGCCAGCGCAGCGCTCAGAGAGCAGGCAGCACAGCACGCTGGGACAGCACAGCCCACAAAGCGAGCCCAGGTCCGCGGTTTTAGCCCCAGGGCGGCCGGGCCTTCAGCCTGCTGGTGGAACCCCAGAACACCAGCAATTGTGGCGATTCCAGAATTATCAGCACAGATATGCCTAGGACAAAGTGAGAGGTTAGTGCCCTTTGGACTTTGGGACCAGTATTTGGGGAACACGTGGCTTCCTCCCCTGGGGGCAAAAAGCTGCTGAAGAAACAGCTGCACAGAAGCCATTTTGCAGCGTCAGCAGTGGCTCTAGCTCCTGGTCTACCAACTGTAGGAAGATCCAGCAATCAGTCTGGGGGTTAATCGCTTTTGCTTTAAACTGCCTGGATCTGGATTGTGGTCTGGGGGGAAGTTTGGGGTGGGTATCCAACTTGCCAGAGTGGGTGGAGGCTTTACAGAGGCCACCCAACTGTCGGAAGTTGTGAAGACCCCACGTTTGGGCGGAAGCTCCCCTGTCTGGTGGCAGAGTCCCACTGTGGCAACAAGCCCAAAAATCAAATAATTAAGTGGCAACATGCCTAGGCAAATGAAACAAAATAAACAAAAAAGTTCAACATTGGACTCCTATTTTAGGGGCAAAGAGGCTCAAAGCATGGAGGAGGACTGTGAGGTCAGAACTCCTGCACTAAAAGCCCCAAATGAAAATACAAGCTGGCTACAGGCCATAGAGGACCTTAAGAAGCAGATAAGAGAAGTGGGGGAAAATTTGGGAAGAGGAATGAAAAAGATGCAAGAAAAGTATGAAATGACAGTCAACAGCCTGACTGAGGAAATAACACCTTAAAAAATAGACTAACTCAAATGGCAAAAGAGGCTCAGAAAGGCAATGAGGAGAAGGATGCCTTAAAAAGTCGAATTTGCCAGATGGAAAAAGAATCTCAAAAGCTCACTGAGGAGATTCATTCCTTCAGAGTTAGACTGGAGCAAATGGGAGCTAATGACTTTATGAGAAATCAAGATGCTGTTAAACAGATCCAAACAAATGAAAGAATAGAAGGCAATGTGAAATATCTTATGGGAAAAACCACTGACCTGGAAAATAGATCCAGGAGAGATAATTTAAAAATTATTGGACTACCTGAAAGCCATGATCAAAGAAAGAACCTGGAAATCATCCTTCAAGAAATTCTCAAGGAAAATTGCCCTGATGTTTTAGATCCAGAGGGTAAAATAGAGGTTGAAAGAATCCACTGATCACCTCCTGAAAAAGATCCCAAAAAGAAAACTCCCAGGAATATTATAGCCAGGTTCCAGAATCCCCAGATCAAGGAGAAAATACTAAAAGCAGCCAGGAAGAAACAATTTCAATATTGTGGAAACACAATCAGAATAGCCCAGGACCTGGCAGCTTCTACATTGAAGGATAGAAGGGCATGGAATATGCTATTCCACAAGGCAAAAGAGCTGGGAATGAACCCAAGGGTCACCTACCCAGCAAAACTGAGTATCTTGTTTCAGGGGAAAATATGGTCATTCAGTGGAATAGAGGACTTTCAAGCATTCTTGATGAAAAAACCAGAGTCGAATAGAAAATTTGACATTCAGACACAAGAATCAAGAGATGCTTGAGAAGGTAATCAAGGAAAAGAAATCAAAAGGAACTTAACAAAGTTGGACTATTTACAATCCTACATGGAAAAACAATAACTGTGTTTGATGAAACCTTTCTCATTATGAAAATAATTGAAGAAAGGTACATGGCATATGTACACAGGTATACATGGATAGAGGGCACAGGTTGAATTTGATGGGAAGGGATGATTATTATTTTTTTTGGAGGGCAATTGGTGTTGGGTCACTTGCCCAGGTTCATGTGGCTGGGTTTTTGTTTGTGTGTTGGGTGTCTGGGGCCAGATCCGAGCTTGGGTCCTTCTGGCTCTGGGGCTGGCTCTCTGCTCGCTGTGCCACCTAGCCGCCCCAAGGAAGGGATGATTCTTAAGGGGTGAAGTCAAGAGGTGAGAGGAAAGTGGCAAGAGGAGATGGAGAGAGACAGGGTAGGGCAAACTATCTCATGTAGAAGAGGCAAGGGGAAGTAGTTGCAGGGGAGGGGAAGAACAGGAAGGCAAAAAGGCAAAAGCATATTCTCATTGAAGTTGGCTCAAGGAGAGAATCACATACATACTAAATGGAATATCTTATCCTCACTCACTCTCCTGAGTAGGGGAAAGGGGGATGAGAGGGGGGATAATGGAGGGGAGGGCATTCTGGGGAGAGGGGAGGTTAGAAGTACCCACTATCAAAGAGGGACAGGATCTAAGTAGGGAATGGACCAGGTGGGAGGTGAGACAGGTGGGAGGGAAATATAAGCAGTCTTTTACAATATATCTACTATGGTAATGTTTTGCATAGATATACATGTACAACACATACTGAATTGCTTATCTTCTCAGAAGGAGTGGGTGACAAGGGAGAAGGGGAATGGATCTGAAAATCAAAGTTTTAAAATTAAATGTTTCATAAGATGTCCAGGCAGTGGGGCTAATGGCAAAGTCGAAGGGGGTATGGGAGAAGATATGGGAGAGAGCAGATTGGATGAGGGGATATCTAGTGGGACTGCTATTCTGGGGTGGTGGGTAGGGAAAAAATGGGGGAAAATGTAACTCATAATCTGGTGGAAATGAATGATGTAAACCACAAGTTAATAAAGCATTTGATAAAAAAAAAAAGAAACAGAACACATGCACCCCACAACTTGTGAGCCCTAGACCTCATGAACTCCTGCAACAGGAAGGGGAGAAGCTAATAACAATATATAAGAAGAACTTCCAGACAGCAGAACTAAGAAGAGGACTCTTGTGGTGGCAGATTAAAGAAGGAGAAAACTTGTGGTATCCTGGCACTACCTGTTTGTCTGTTCTGCTTCTGATGTTGATGTTTATTTGTGATGCTTTGTAGAGAAGCCCTGGGATCTTACTGGAAGCACTGAAGGAGGATTTTCTGGTTTTATGTTTACAGAAGTCCTGGAGGAGGGATTTGGAGGTCCTGGGAATTTACTGATGATTTGTGCTGACCTCTTGGACCTTGTTTGTGGGTCTGTGTTGAGTTCTATATTGGTGATTTGTGTTGAGTTCTCAGACCTTGTTGGTGTATCTGACTTGATTTCACAGGCAGACAGTGAATTGATGATGTGTATGAATGTTATGAGCATAATTGTGTATGAATATTATTGTGGCTCTGTCAAGCTTTGTCTTCCCAGAAAGAGAAACTGTGAAGCACTTGAGGCAGACTTGATACTGTGAAGTTTAATATGGAATGGGAACTGGGTGAAGAACTGGACAAGGAACTGGGTGCTCCCTACCTTTGAACCTAGGTGACCGTTGTAGCTGGGACTGTGGAATAGGAACTATGGAAGCTGTGAGCGAGCCCCAAGTCAAGCTGAAAGAAGACTTTACTTGGTACTGGGTACTGACTAAGAAGATTATGATTTACTGTGACCTAGGGGTGGAAAACTTTGACTTTTGTACATTGTGATTGTATTAAGAATTTTGTGATTGACTAAATGAATGTACCTTTGTTTAAAACTATGTGACCACTTTGGTGAAAACTATGTGGCCATTTTAGTGATGAGTTGTTGAGTTGTGATATGGCAAATGTTGTCCTTTGGTTTTCGGTAATAAATTTTAACATTTTGGATGCTGCAAAAAAAAAAAAATGTAACAGACTCACCACATTGAAGACAGAACAAAAACATTTATTCAAACACCAGAAAGTTGAATCCTAACACCAGAAAGCCAAATCCATCATAGCAATCAAGAAGTTGGTACACATAACCAATGCAGTGAGCATCATCATTTCCAAGTCTTTTCTCCATCAGGTCTTCAAAACAAAACATCCCCCCTTAAGCAAAAATGCCCCTCTCATTCATGCTAGCTGTGCTGCCTCCATACTGCTTGCTGCCACCTCTGTTCTGGCTCTCCCCTGCTCCTTCCTGCTCTACCCTTGCAGTTCCACCCTTTCAGCAAACTCCTCCCCTGTGGATTCCATGTAATTACATTTGGTCTAATAAGGGGCAGAAAAGATCTTCAAATTCCCATTATATATACACACACATATGCATACATACATACTCTTTGTGCATGCACTACAATGAGTATTGGATGAACCCAATGTAATAAACTCATTATAGTGCATTGCTCAAAGTGCACACATCCTGTATGCATTTTGATCTGTATTATTGAAGGAAGAATAAAAATAAATAACAAGGTACCACTTGAGTACTATGTATGTGCATGGTAATGTACTATAATCTATAAATTGAAAAAAAAGTTTTCAGAGAAGTCTACATTTTAATAGGACTGGACACAAAATTTAAAAAGATAAATAAATGCTATAAAACTAACAACAAATAGAATTCAGAATTGGTGCCTGAATTAATGCCTGGAGGAAGCTAAAGATTTTAAGGGAGGGAGGAAAAGGGAAAGTATTTTTCTAGGAACTAAAAATAGCATGTGCAATGTCACAGTGTTGGGAGAGAGTGGAGTGTGTTCAGAGAACAGTAGGTAGACCAGTTTATTGGAACAGAATTGAAGTAAGTATAATATAAAAAATCTTAAGATTAGCTGAAGCCTCATTGTGCAAGACTTTAAATTGTCAACTAGAAAGTTGCCTTTCACTCAAGACCTTGATATTTTATTCATTTCTTTAAATACTACTGGGTTAATGTCTCTTAGGAGTTGCAATGTCTCCAAATTACAAAGTATTTTAAACGACATATTCAAAAAGCAGAGTGACAGGGTTTGGAGTCAGGAAGACCCATCTTTGTGAGTTCAAATCTGGCCTCAGACAAGTGTCTAGCTATGTGACCCTGGGCAAGGCATTTAACCTTATTTACTTCAGTTTCTTCATCTGTAAAATGAGATGAAGAAGGAAGTGACAAACCACTCTAGTATCTTTTTTTTTTTCTCTTTGGAGGGCAATTGGGGTTAAGTAACTTGCCCAAGGTCACATGGCTAGGTTTTTGTTTGTGTGTGTTAAGTGCCTGAGGCTGGATTTGAACTCAGGTCCTTCTGACTCCAGGGCCAGTGCTCTACTCACTGCATCACCTACCCGCCCCTCACTCTAGTATCTTTGCCAAGAAAACAAATGCAGTCACAGTCAGACACAACTGAAACAAATGAACTATAACAAATTCTTCCCATTGATTATGTATAAATTTATGGGAAAGTAAACCCCATATTTATGAGAAAATGTGTTTTTACTACTTGTGATTATGCTATTTAATTAGATACCTTTACTTTAAATTATTTGTATCCTTTGGCTTAAAAATGAAAAAAAAACACATTGGTGGAATCTCATAAATAATGGTTCTGACTAGATAAAAATACAAGGGATTATCTTCAGCTAAGTTGTACCCTAACTTTGTATATAAACATTTGAAATGCTAAGAAAGTTTCTTGATATATTCTTTATCAAGTGTAGTAGACAAAACTCACCTTTTGAATTTTATTCAGTAGTCAGTTTTCAAATAATGTGTGACATTATGTTATTCTTCTCTATTCTATTCTATAATGGAACTATCAGTGCAGAGAATTTTTTCTACCAGTTCTGCAGTTCTTTGTTCTCAGTAGTCACACTGGGTTTTCTTTGGATAGCTCCTATGTTCCAGTCTACATACTGATTAACCAATGTCTAATTCCAATATCCATATTGCCTTTTGAATGTCTCTTTTGTTCTAAGAATAAGAAAGGGTCTCAGAAAGTAATTTGATTTTTTCAAATAAAACTGTTGCTGTTCATTTGTTTTTCAGTTATGTCTGATACTTCATGACTACATTTGGGATTTTCTTGACAAATATTTTGCAGTGATTTGCCATTTCTTTCTCCAGCCCATTTTACAGGTGAGGAAACTGAGGCAAACAGGGTTAAGTCAGTTGCCCAGGGTCACACATCTTGTAAGCATCTTAAGCCAGATTTGAACTCAGGGAGATGATTCTTCCTGATGCCATGCCCAACACTCTATCTGCTGTACCATTTAGCTGCCCCAAATAAAATCAGATAAGTAAAAATTATTTTCTCACAGGTTACCATGACCCATATCTCTTCTAACTCAGAAAACACATTTCTCTTCTGATAATTTTTAAAATCAGATTAATTAATTTAAAAGTCAGATTTTAAAAGTCAGTATAGTGTTGAACATTGAAAATTGTTAATAAACACTAACCTAGTATTGAAGGTTAGCATAAAAATCATACTGCACTACATTTTGGAATTAAATATGCTATATTTTATCTTTATATAACCTAATTTATTCCAGTACACACCCATCTTTTGAAGCCATTAGATGTTCACTTGACAATTTTAAGGGAAATGTTATAGGAAAGAAAAATAAAGTGGTGGGCTTCCAATGCAATTTTGATTTTCTCTCATTTCCTGTTTTCATTCAAATTCAGTCCTGAAATGTCATCACTCCTTTGTGACAAATCATTACTTAAAAAGCTCTACGCCATGTTTCCTAATGTCATGAACACATTTTAAAGCCCTGAATCATTCACTTTGAAAAAGGAATATGCTTTTCCTTTGCCAGAATGATTTTTCTTGTTGGTTGCCAATGGTTGTATGTGAGTTTTATTTTAAAAAATCTACCACCCTACAAAGCCTTACAAACCCCAAATCTAAGTTCTGTGTCACCACTTTCCAATTAGAAATCAAGGGAAGTGGGAATTTCTTAGAACCTCCATTATACTCTAAGTTCTCTAAGATAATTAAAAATTATTCTATGTTAATTAGTATAGTATTAGTATACACTTATAACAGGGATAAAATGAAATTAAGTGGTGGAAGAGTACTGGTACAAGATTTTATAATGATAAAAATATGTATGTTTCCAGCTACAGTACTATTCAGATTCTTTTGATGACATTTAATTCATCTTCACAATATCCCCATGAGGTAGGTATTATTATTCCAGTTTTTAAAGATGAAGAAATGAAAGTTAAATGACTTGTCAAAGGTTACCAAGTAAATTAGTGTCAGATAAGGACTAGAATGTAGCTCCTCTTGGCCCCCTCAATTTGTCATGCCCTATTGCACTCTACCCATTAAATCAGTGATCTTCAAATGCTGGATTTGGAGACCCAGAGGATACTATTAAAAGTGCAGGTCAGAACCAAAGCTAAGTATGACTGGTGAGAAGTTATTATACATAGAAAAACTCTAAATTACCCATCATATGGCAATCTTTCCAACTACTCCACAGAGGAAGAAAGAAAGAGAAATTAAAGTGCCAAGATTAAAGGAATTATTTCTTCTCCCTTCAACAAACCCTGATTCTCTGATCACATGGAAGAAGTACCAGAGAAAGAATATAGGAAATCCTGGTTCAAAGGTCCTCTTTTCACTTCTTATAAACAAATAAAGATCTTGACTTAGATGGGAAATCCCCCCACAAAAATGCATCTCACTGTGTCTCAACATTGTTGTCAAAGTCTCAAGCAAAATAAACAGTTTTGCAAACTATGTGAGGCCAGTTTATGTGGATATAGCAATTACCAAGGCATCCTTTCTGATGGTAAATTAAAAGTCTCTGGGGCCCTAGCTATTAAGGTTTTGGTTTTTTTGTTTGTTTCTTTTTTCCTTAAGAGTTCTTTGTGTTTTTAAGCCTGTATTATCATTCAGATTTTTAAAAGATTATAATAAATTAAGTCATAAAGCATTAATTAATCATTGACTCTGTGCCAGGCACCCTATTACATGCTGGGCATACAAAGAAAAACAGAAAGATAGTTCCTTCCCTCAAATAGCTTACACCCGAATGGAGGAAGACAACACATAAAAGGAAGTTAAAAAGATGGGAGAAGAAAATATGAAAGTATGTATTTGGGGATTGTAGAGAATATGGAGAGTTGGAAGTAAAACTTGGGGAGGAGTGAAACATGGCTAGTCTGGGTGACCTCCTGTAATGGAAATGCAAATTTAAAGATCTTCCCTGCCCCTAGCTTAAGTGCACCTGGAGCCTGTGGTAGGAAGCTTGTTTTTCAGGAAAGCCCACACCTTGATACTTTGTGATTGGGCAGTGGGTCAAGGAGGTTGTTACAATCTCTGAGCCAGGAGAAGGCTATATAAACTCTGATGAGAGGCTTTGCTTTGGGGCTCACTTTGAGAAGTGATGTGTGATTTGACCAGATGAGACTCTGGGAAGCCGTTGTCGAGAGCCCCCTGGCTTTGAAAACCCAGATGTTGATGCTTCCCTCTCTGGTAACTGTGATTTGGTATTGATATAATGGTTGGACAGTTTGGAAGCCTGTCTGTTTGAACTGTCTGTATATTCTGAAGTTCGGGGTGCTGACCTTTTTCCCCTGAACTAGGTAATGTGTGTTTGTTTGATTAAAGTAAGTTTGTTAACTGATTTTGAGTTGCTTTCCTTTTGAAAAGCATATCTAAGAACCTGTGTTGGCAGCTACCCTGGGGATATTGGGGTGCTTGCTGCTACACCTCCCCAAAACTGAGGTTCTGGAAAAAAATATCGGGGGAAAGCCCACTTCCCTCAAGGTACGTCTAATATTAAAAGTCCAGGCTTGGGGTGAGCTTTCAGTATAAAGAGGTTTCTCGGGCAAAGTCTAATAAAGCCTATAGAAAAGAGACATTTCTATTTTAGCAATAAATAATATCAACATTTTAGGCTAAAAAAAAAATTAGAACTTTAAGTGCGAAATAAAAAAGATATGCATAAGGAGCTATCCATTTTTTTAAGAACCTAACAAGGACTTGTAAAGTTGTAAGAGGGTTGGATACAGTAGATTAAAAAAATTTTAAACTCTAAGAAGTTCAGAATAAAAGGAAAAATAAAATGAAAACACCAAAAGTCAATGAAGTAAACCATCTTGAAAAATACATTTAATTGGTTTGAGATTAGAATTTAATATAAGATTATTCTAGGTATTAGATTCTGCATTCAATTTTGATATAATTTTCCAGGCTCATTTCAAGAGCCAGAGACCCTTGGCCTAGTTTTTATTTTTTACACCAATAATGCTCAGAAGAACAAAAAAATCTGTGTGACCCCAATTGGAAATGGTCAATTGAACTTCTTATGACCCTAGTTCTCACACCCTCTCAGCCCTAAATTGACTAACTGACCCTGACCCAAAGTAATAATATATGTATGTTTGACTACAATGAAATCCTTTTACCAATTGCTCCTACCCTAATTAATGTAACTAACAAGATTTTTTGTATCTAAGACCTTTATCAGGTGCGAGTATCTATATTGAACTAATCCAAAGGTGTTAAAATAGATATGACGATGCCTATAATTAATTTCAAGGAGTAAAAACTGTTGGATAAAATGAAATTATACTACACAAGGAAGTGCAAAAGCACTGTTTGATGTGTTATTTATACCCTGAATGCAGGAGATACCCATAGAATTGTCATTTCCAAAGCTGACCCAAAATCATAGTGGAAACAGCTTTAGTCAAACCACTGAGAGAGAATCAAAGAAGGAAGAGTAGATACCTCTTTCTCCCTATTCCTACTCTCCATTGGCCAGAGAAAGATTTTTGAGAACTTCAAAAGGTCGGAACTATTTTGGTCTTTGCATAAATAACATTAAAAGATTTCTTTGAAAAGCTATGGATGATAACTTCAATCAGAACCAAGAACAAACTATAGATTCTGACAAAAAGGAAGTTTGATGATTCCACAAGGAATCTATCAGAAAATCAGAGAATACTGAAAAGGGATATCAGTAGGACACTAAAAGGGGAAGAATAGTATTTCTAGCAATCAAGAGTTTTGTTACCCTTTCACCATATATGCTTTCTAATCTTGAGTCTATTTTTACTTGGACTACATGTGGACTTCTAGGAGACTGGTTTGGTTTTTGTTTTACTCTTTGTATTACTATTTGTATGACTTCACTGACTTAGTGATTTCAATTTTTTTCTCTCATTCTGCATTTCTTATAATCACTTGTGTGTGTATGTGTGTGAGTATAATCGCTTGTATCCAACCCTTTTACAACATTACAAGTCTTTCTTAGGTCCTCAAAATAATAATACATAGCACCTCATGATTGTTATAGTCAATTGGAAGAATACACCAGTGGGAATTCATGAACAGTGTGTGTGTGTGTGTGTGTGTGTGCGTGTGAATTTTCAAGGTTACTTCTAAGTCCCTGAGAAGACAAGTAAATTTCTTCAAGAGACCTGACCTGTTTATACGTTTTGGGAGTTGAAAGAATGAGCAACAGAGTTTGTGATTGATGCTTGATTAAGAGCTAGACTAGCATGATGAGGAATATTTTCCCCCTATATAATTATTATAATGATGAATAAGAAAAAAGTGAGAGTTGGGGTTCATTCTTGTTTGTATGACCCACAAGAGTCCATATAATGCACAAGAGTCCTGGCTGTTGTGACCCATTTCTGCCTCATCCGACTTCAAAGATTTGAGTTTCCTTTTCCTGGTTATTGAGGCAATTTGGTCCATATCATGAATTGGGGTACAGATGAAGGAGACAGCTATAGTTCTAGTTCCCTTTAAACTATCAACGGGGCCCTTTGACTATAAAAGGAAATGTTTATCTGATCTGGTAGAGAAGGGATACAAAATGACTTCTTTTTCCTTGCTATCCTAGATGACCCCAAAATATATGAGTCCCTGGGTATGTGCTTTTTGAATAATCTTGGATAAAAAAAATCAAATAGCATCCCATATAATATTACCACATAGGAAAATTTGTCCATTCTTTTAACATTGGTCACCAAAAACAATTCTGGTCATTTTAATTGTTCGTACAAGTCTATGATACATATACCGCTGAAATCCATCATACCTTAAATCAATTTCAGATAAGGACTTTGAACTTTTATTAGTCACCCTTTTTAATCTATTTACTGTACCCAACTCCTGCTTCCTATTCATTACAAGCAAAAGTGCATATTAAATGACTGACAGCATGTACTACTGTGTGAGACATAGTATAAACAAGGTTAAAAAGAGAGGGATTCCCCATTTTCTGGTCTGTCTTATTTCTTATCTAGATGGTAATGAAGCCACTAGGAAACCATGGTTAATTGGATATCTGACTAAAGAGATAGATGGTTTTAAGGCTTGAGGGCATACCTTTTTGTGAACTTCTGCATGAGTCATTATGTTGACCAATAAGTATAGTAATCACTCTACAATGTTGCAAAAGAAATAGAAGATCCAGGGGTCTGTACTTAAGTAAATTTAAATATATTCAATTCAAAGTTCTGAGAGGTACCTAGCCTTATATATTGTATATGTGAGTGGATGCGTGGGTGTTCCTCATACAACTAATACTAAATCAAACAAATAGAAATGTTGGAAAGAAGTAATGCCAAATTAAATTCATGGCAAATTAAAGCTAAGAAAAATGCCTTCTTAAAACAATGGACATATCAAGGTTAGTCATCAAATTGAATTCATATCTTCTATCACTTTTCTTTTCCTTGATTGCTTTGTGTATGGTTAAACAGTAGAATTTCTATACCCCACTCATGAACCAATTCTTAATTTAGCTCTAATTTTTGGCAGTATCTTTGAAAGCTGAATGAAATGAATAGCTGAGTCTTCTCAAATCATCAGTACTTCAAAGTTCAAGCATTTCTTAGTAAAATTTATGGACATCCCTAATAATTTTTTTTATCAAATTTAAGCATGAAAATATTTATGAAGAAAATGAAAACTTTTACTTAAATCCTGATTTATCACAGGTTATTTGGTGGATTTCTTCCTACGAATATTTACACTGATGACAACTGTGTATCCCATATCAATGTACACAGCATTTTAACACTATCAATTATGTTAATGTCAGACAGTTAAAAGGATTTCAAAGTCATCACATTTTTCAAAAGATTTAAATTTCTCCTCCATTTTTCTTTCTGTCAAGTCTAATAAATATCTGGAAGAAGCACAATAATCAAAGTATATTTTCTCTTACCTCCCTGAAAAAAACAAATTCAACAGATGTCTCTTATTAACTTCGTTTCTACAAATGAAATAATTAATACATATTAATGCTGTTCCCAAATGATTGCAGGTACTGTCTTCTAATATCATATCATGTGAATATATAAAACTAGTTCAACTTTCACTCAAATTGTGAAAGTTCTAACTTTATCCTTAAATGTAAAATTTTAAATCATGCTTTCTTTAATTGTAAGTGTATCAAACTTAAAACCATTTGGAGCCAAAAGGGCAGGAGAAAACTAATTCAAATAAGTTAATTCTAAAGTTTGGTATATGTGGCTGAATTGTTTCTTAACAGATCTTGAAATAATCAATTAGTATGTTCAATGTTTACTTTTCCCATGCTGCTCTGAAAATAAAGGAGGAACCTCATTTTACCCCACTTTATTCCTAAAACAATTTCCCTAGCAGTTATTTCAAAATTCCTTTTTTTCAATTCAGTTCAATTCAGTAAGAGTGTAGGACAAACTTACAAGGAATCGAGTACTCTATTAGGCACAGGAAACACAGTCTGCTGAAATTCTCTTAGCTTTTATACATTCAAAAATTATCTGTTGAGCAATTCTTTCAGGGTAAATGTAATGGACCAAACAGAGATTAATTAAAATAGAACTCATTCCATAAGAGTTTACAATCCAATAAGGTTGATGAACCATATGTAAATGACCATTAAACAAAATAAAATAGAATAATCCCTTGATCACCTTGTCAGAAATAATCCAAAGCAACACAATGTAGCTTCATGTTTATAGTACTTACATGCATTCCCCACATAAGACTGCCCCACACTGTATTAAACAATTACAGAAGGACCATTTCTTAATAATATTCTAAAGTAGATTATTATTGAAGCATAGGCATAGTCTTACACAGTATAAAGGATGGGTGTGTGAGCATACCTCCATATATGCTGACTATCTTTTATATACACAGAGGTTGCTGTTCATCCTTCATTCTAGAAGTGGACCGTGACATCAGGGAGGTGACACCATGACATGCAAGTGAATTGAATTTAGGTGAGGGCGGACTATGCAGAGTCACCAGTCTCACTTTTTCCTCCAGGGCCATCTGGGTCCAGTGACCAGATATAGATCAGGACAACTGGAGATGGTCCAATATGCAGTGGAGGAAAGAAAGAAAGAAAGAAAGAAAGAAAGAAAGAAAGAAAGAAAGAAAGAAAGAAAGAAAGAAAGGAAGGAAGGAAGGAAGGAAGGAAGGAAGGAAGGAAGGAAGGAAGGAAGGAAGGAAGAAAGAAAGAAAGAAAGAAAGAAAGAAAGAAAGAAAGAAAGAAAGAGAGGAAGGAAGGAAAGAAGGAAAGAAGGAAAGAAGAAAGGTATGCTATAATAGTTGGAGATATAGGATCTCTGATTAGGGCGGAGGTACTACCTAAACCCTGGTCTGCAGAGATGTGAGAACTTCACCCACTAAATCAGGCCCTAAAGTTACTGGAAAGAAGGGAAGGGAACATTTATATAGATTCAAAATGTGCTTTGGGAAATGGAACATGTATTTGAAAGGATATGGGAAGAATGGGGAATGATCAACAGTGGAGGAAAGGAATTGGCCCATACTACCTTAATAAGCAAAGCTTTGGAAAACCTGTCATTGCCCAAAGCCATTGCTGTTATACATGTTAATGGCCATCAGTCAGAACAATCCTTTGAGGCCAGAGGAAATGGCCTTGCAGACAAGGAAGCAAAGAGGGCCAGAGAGGAAGGATCAGGGCAGGAAGATCCTATGTGGGTCTTGATCCCTTTGTTTCCTCCCTCTTTCTTCTCCCCCTCCTTTTCTCAGGAAGAGAAACAGAAGGCCCAAATTCTTGGGGTACAAGAGGATAAATGTGGACACTGGTTTGTGCTTGATGGTGGAGACGTCTTGACCAAAGCAAGTATGAGGTACTGCAACACTTACACAAGGGTAGTCACTGGGATGTCCAGAGCATGTGTAATGCAGTTTTGACCCAGTTTGTGTCTCCAGGTCTATATACCTTAGCACAGCAATTGATGGATGGCTGCCTTGTTTGTCAACAGACAAACAAGTCAGCCCAGGACCAGGCTCCAGCTGGGGGAAGGCGTCGGAAACTAGGCCATTCCAGAGTAGACAGGCAGATTTTACAGAACTACCTCTAGTAGACTGCCTAAAATACTTGCTAATCATAGTGGATCACCTAACCTCTTGGGTGAAGGCATTTCCTGTGCCGTGGGTAACTGCACAGACAGTTAGTTGAATCCTGCTTGAGCAAATCATTCCTAGATATAGGATGGTGGAGAGGATAGACTTGGACCAGGGGACACATTTCACTGCCAGGGTCCTTAAATCTCTGGTGCCAACCTTAGAAATTACCTGGGAGGGGCGGCTAGGTGGCGCAGTGAATACAGCAACGCCGGCCCTGGAGTCAGAAGGACCTGAGTTCGGAGCCGGCCTCAGACACTTAACCCACACAAACAAAAACCTAGCCGTGTGACCTTGGGCAAGTTAATTAACCCCAATTGCCCTAAAGGGGCAGCTAGGTGGCGCAGTGAGTAAGAGCGCCGCCTCAGAGTTGGGATGACCCGGGATCGAATCCGGCCTCAGAAAATGAGCACCCACACATAAATAATGACTAGCCATGTAACCTTGAGCAAGTTACTTAACCCCAATTGCTTTAAAAAAAAAAAAAAGAAATTACCTGGGAGAAGTTACACATTCCTTGGCATTCTTCCTTTTCTGGCAAGGTGGAAAAGGATGAATCAGGAAATAAAGAGACAGCTCACTAAATTGACAATTGAAACCCATCTACCATGGACTAAGTGCCTCCGGCTAACCCTTGTCAGAATTAGCACTAAGCCCAAGAGAGACATTGGACTTTCTCCTTAAGAACTTCTGTATAGACATCCATATCCTGGGGGATATGGGGGAAAAAAAACTGGGATCCTATATTGGAGTGCAAAGACAAACTTCTTAGAAATTATGTACATACTCTGGTAAAACATCCCCATGCTTTACAGAGCAAAGGCTTGATTGCTCAAACTCTGCCACTGGGGTTCCCAGTACATCAATACCAGCCTGAAGATTGGGTATTGATCTGGGTGTGGAAAGAGGAAAAGCTTACCCCATCTTGGGAAGGACCTTTCCAGATCCTTTTGACTTCAGATACAGCAGTCTGGACCAAAGAATGTGGGGGGACACACCATACTCAGGTAAAGGGACTCGTGAATCCTGCTGCTGAATGTATTATTGATCTGAAAGATTCAGGGGAACTGAAGTTGTGTCTTCAGTGAAGGCCACTGCCTACAGGCTGAGCTCAAGAGCCATAGACCCTTACCAACGGTAACTCCTTTTCTGCCTACAAACATACTAGTGGTTGGAATCCTTGTTTGTCTCTACCCCTTTTGCATAATTCTTTTATTTATAACAAGAGTGTAATACCATGGGATCCACCTTAATTCTGCTTCTGGTCAGTATACCTTTGTCCAACTAGCCTCCATTCCCTGAGTACTCAAAGAGAATTCCAAAAACAGTCTTGATTACTGGAATAGTCCAGGACATTTTGTCCAAAATGTTAAGTCTAGAAGGGACAACTGAGGGGACTGTACAATTGATGATATTAAAAGGACAAGGGTGGACCCCATTTGACCAGGAGGACAGGCCTAGTCCTGAGGGTCTAGAAACTGAGGAAGATGAAATTGTAGAAGGGGCTTATCAGCAATGGTGTGAGAAGTTTTTAGGGAGTGAAAATAAGAGGAGGAATTGAGTGAAAGAACTGAAAACTTCTCAGACTGTACTCTAAAATCTAGTAAGGCTTTTCATGGGAAACAGGCCCAAGTTCCCCTTCACCGGAAATCACATGATTTACAAGGACTCAAAACTCAGAGTGGTAGGGAGTCACCCCTCTCCTCAGTGACACCTCAGCATAAGATATGCCAAATAAGGACAGGAGTGCTTTCTCAAATGTACATCAAGTGGTCTACTGTTTCCTTGTTCTGGTACTTGAGGACGATTGCCGAGCTTAGATTGTGCACCTGACTTCTAGCCAATGGAAGAAAAGGGTCAGAAGGGAAGGTGGGGAGAATTCCACATTAGGGCTTTATAATTTCACCATTTCCTTTTGTAAATTGCTTCTCCTCCCTGACCATTAGTCAGGAGGGTGGCCCTTTCTCAAGATCATAATAAACCATTCTTTTCTGCTTCCTACCTTGAAAAGCCGCTGAGTATTATTTGGGTAAGGATCCCTGGTGCACACGGTTTTGGGGTTCACATATTCCCTTTGTTCCTTTCTTTCTTCCTCCTTTCCTTCATTCTTTTCTTCCTTCCTCTCTTTCTCTTCTCTTTCTTCTTCTCTCCTTCCCTCCTTACTCCCTCTCTCTCTTCTTCCTTCCTTCCTTCCTTCCTTCCTTCCTTCCTTCCTTCCTTCCTTCCTTCCTTCCTTCCTTTCTTTCTTTCTTTCTTTCTTTCTTTCTTTCTTTCTTTCTTTCTTTCTTTCTTTCTTTCTTTCTTTCTTTCTCTCTTTCTTCCCTCTCCACAAAGGGTATCACACCATTACTTAACAGCGCTCTGCCCAAAGGGAATGCAAATTTTAATCTCTGAAATGTCTGTTGTTTGTTGGTTTGTTTTTTTGTTTTTCTCCTAAATACCATCCTTAACCCCAAATCATTCTGGTCCCAGACCAAGCCCTACTTGGGCACTGTTTGGGCCCTAATTGCTCAGAAGGAAGTAAATAACAATTGTTTTGCTTTTGGTCAGAAACCCTGAGAGACTTCCCCTCCCAGATCTATTTTGTTTTTTAAAAAGCCATTCTATACTTCCTTTATTAAGCCTTAATCACTGAATGGATGCTCCCTCAGTCAAACTGGGACTTGTTAAAACCTTAGCTTGAAAAGTCCAAGGTCCCCCACTGCATTCTGGACCATCTCCAGTTGTCCTGATCCATAACTGACCACTGGACACAGATGGCTCTGGAGGAGAAATTGAGGTTGATGACTTTGCGAAGCCCTCCCTCACTTTAATTCTATTCACTTGCATGTAATGGCATCACCTCCCTGATGTCATGGTCCTATTCAAGAATGAAGGAGAGACAGCAAACAAGCAGGAACAGCAAGCAGCAATCTACATACACACATGGAAACCGATTGAACTTGACAGTCTCTTAGATCCCATTCAAACGGCATTCCGCGTTCTATGAATCATTATTTTTGATATGTGTTGTCTCTATATTTAATGCGATCTGCTTAAAGTTACTGACTTTCATTTTCTATTTGTATCTCCATACCCCTGATCAGTGGTTTGCATATATTAAACCCTAATAATGTCTTCTTTAAGGCACTATATATTTTATATAAAACCAGAAACCCCTCCATAGGTTCATTTGGCAAGGTGACCTTTCGTAACATAATTTGAATGTTATTTGCCCTTTGAAATATGTTTTCTAATAAAATTTTGATTTTACCAGTTAATATTAGAGTATGTATGTAGATATTATTAAATACCCACTAATTTAAATTTTTGTTGTTCATCCGTATGCTATAAATTTCCTGTTTATATCATGTAAAATAGAAAGCTTATAATTTTCTTGTGATTAGGAGAATTTTCCCCACCCAACTGAATACCACTTTTCTTCATTATGCAGCCCAAAACATTTCCATCATACAAGAACACATCAGCCCTGGAATTGACACCTTATCAGTATTCCCTGTCACAACCCTCCTTCCTGCCCCTCCCACATTGCATGGTGTAGTCTGGGTAGAGAACTTAAAGCTCCATGAAAAACTTCTATTTAATTATGACACCCAGACCAGTCATCTCTTCAATTTCTACCTAACCACACTCCTCTGGACTTCATCATACTCCCAGCTGGATACAATTTTTTTTTCTTTCATTCTCTCTCCCACCTGTATCTTTCTGTAATTATAGCTTCTTTTTGTATCTTTTCTTCCATGTTGGATTGTAAACATCTTGAGGGCAGACTCTGTCTATTACCTTAGTATATCCAGTGCTTCAAATAATGACTGGCACATGGTAGGCATTTAGTAATTGAGTTTATTGAGTAAATGAAAATGGTACTCATTAGTAGACAAAAAAATTTAGTACTGTTTTCTGAAGTCTGATTTCTCCTTTTGTTTTTTTATTCATTCAAGAAATATGTATTGATCATCTATGTGCAAGGTACTATGAAAGGCACTATAACACCTTCTATTTCTTTTTCCTCTATTTCAGCATTAAAGGATAGGATTTTTTGCGCTGAATAAACCTAAAGAGATAATGAACACTTGATTTTTTAGGGGGATGGAGGAGCAAGGATAGGATGAGTAGTAATCAACTTGAAGTTCAAGGTTTATTTGAAGTTTCATGAGCTGAATTTAAATTTAGGGTAATCCTAGGTTAAACTATTTCCACCTTATATCCCTATCCAATTGTATGTAATGTGATACCACTTTGCATTTTTAATTAAATTTTTATGGTATTCTTAGCTTAATTTATCTCACCATCCTATTGTTGCTTCCAGTGGATTTTATGAAAGAACATATGGTGCCCACCACTAATCTTGCCACTGTACTATACACCATATACTAATATGCTATTTAAACCAGAGGAATAATTAAGCAATTAAGATCTTTCCCAAATATACTAAATGTTATTCCTCATACACTCCAAATTTCTGAGATGAAAGGTTTGAAAAGATATTAGGTTTTTTCCCCTTACCAAAGTATCTTCACAAATATGGATCATATTCTTTTTATTTATTTTTTGGTCTTTTCTTATTTTCTCTCCTCTTTTCTCTCTTAAAAACAATGCTTCTAGAAAATACAAAGAATACAACTGATTAGAAAAAATCTAAATTTTTCAGGACAAATAATTTTTCTTTAATTATTAATTATATAAGTCATAAAGATATTAGCATTATCATTGAGAGGAAGAGAATATTTACAGCTTATTCTGAATTAATGTCTTCAATGGAGCTAGAGTTTGAAAGGTTAAAAAAAAAGTAATATCTGGTGGCTAGGTGGCACAGTGAATAGAGCACTGGCCCTGGAGTCAGGAGGATCTGAGTTCTAAACTGGCCTCAGACACTTAACACAAATACTATCCATGTGACCTTGGGCAAGTCACTTAACCCCAATTGCCCTCCAAAAAAGCAAAAAAACAAACAAAATAAACAGTAACATCCCTCCTCTTATAAAAAAGATTTATACATGTATTCATAAATGTTCAACTAACCTGAAATCTTCTTAGAAACTTTCCCACTTCAGTAGCCTTTAAAGTTGTACAGATGTCTTAGTAGCAGTGATTAATGGCATGTCATAACCTGGTCTATTCCTGAGGGGCCAACACAAAAGACAAGCAGAAGATTACACAGAGCTTTGGAACATTATCAAGCAGAACCAGTTGAGAATATGCATAAGAATGAGTTTTATGCATAAACTTGCATTTGCAAATTCTTCAGCAGACCCAGTTGCATGGTTGGCTCTCAGAACCTTATGTGATGCCTTGAAGATATTAAATGTTTATTGAACTGAATAGTGCAGAGAGAAGAGGAAAAGGTCAAGGAATGGGTTTTCCATATATAAATAAAGATGAGAAGAAATGAGCAAAGTAGATAAGTAGGAGGAGTATCATCACAGTATAATGCTATAGAAGCATAAGTGCATGAGTGCGTAAAAATAGAAAAAGTGGCCAATAACTACAGATATTAAAACATCAAAATTAATCATATTTTCTTAATACGTTGGGGGAATGAAGTTAGATAGTGTAAGGTCAAATATCCACATGCACTGGGATATTCTCGGCTTTCTCAAACAGAGAGTTAGTTTTATACCAAGGAAAGAAGCCAGAAGCTTGAGATTGATTATAGATAGTAGTTTAATCAACTACAATGGAACACTTAAAATAGGGGCCAGTCCGAGGCAGATGCTGAAACACTTTCAGTAGTTGATCCATCCCCACAAAGACTCCAGGAAAGCCCAGTAATAATTCTAGGAAAAAGACAAAGGGAGGAGGAGCTATAGTGCACATCACTATTGATTAGGTGGATACCTTCATTTTATGCTTAGTAACAAGATCTTTTCTGATCTTGGGCATTAAGGCAGGGCTGTTGGGTAAATGTCCAAACAAAGGGTTGTATACTGGTCCTATACTGGTCACTGTGTCCATGTTATGGTTGTTACCAGTCACATTATCTGAGTTATGACTCAATACTTAAGTTATACTTTTTGCCAGTCACCATGTTTGGCCTTCTCCCAGTCACAGTGTTTGAGTTATTGCTTTCACTTCATACTGTGCTTCATGGTTTTTCCCCAATAGGGAGTCCACAGACAGTCAAGGGTTAAAACATGAGTGGGTAGCAACAAACCAAGGTAATTCAAGTAAATTACTCTCTCTCTCTCCAGAATTTTAACAATGAAAAGAAGAGATTAAGTTGACTGCCTGAGTGGGTAGCAGGGTGATATTTCAGGTCTCAAAATTTCAAGAACCTATGATTTCATTAGTTTGGCCAATACCTACAGGGAAGAAGATTGCATATACACTTATGCTATTACAATACTTCCCATTTAATCATTAGCAAATCCCTAAGGGATTAATGATGATGTTACCAGATATTTGCACAAGATGACTATTTAATGGTGACTTAAGCTGCAAATAATTGCCTATTTTTTACAAATGCAGTTTTCTTATTTGACAAGTATTCAGATATTTGAAGCATTATAGGTTTGTTTTTGCAGAAATTCAAAACAACCATGATCATGGGCACAATGATTTTGTTGTTTCTGCAGGGATTATATGAAGCTCTAATTGCTTTTGACTAAACACAATGTGTTCTTGCAGTTTCACAACCCATCATCAAATCGTTACCAAATAACTATAAGGGTTCATCATTAAGCAAACCTCTTTCCAAATGGCAGTCTGACACATATACATGCCCTCATTTGTGTTCTATATACTGAAGTAGAATAACTTCCTCGTTCCCCTCTGTAACACTTTAAATGGACACTATCAGGTGTGTAGACACATGATCAAGATGTTACAAATATTGGCATTCTTGTGGTGCAAATGTCAGCCTACATGAAAATCATGATCACTAGTATGTACATTAGAAGTCATATTGAAACCATTACAGATCATGAAAATTTTTCTGCAGAAACAAAACATATGTTACCTGTCATTGTAAGGTTAAGTCTGTTTTTCAATTTAAACTTATTCTGTACTTACTCTATTATTCTATGTGGTAGATTTATTTTTGTAAGAATAAATTTTCCGGGGGGGCGGGGGTGGAGCCAAGATGGCGGAGTAGAAACAGCATTTCCAATGTGCTCTGCCCCACACAAATTTCAAACAAGGTGAAAGGGGACTCCGAACAACTTCTGGAGCCACAGCACCCACAGAATGGCACAGAGAAGCTAACCTCCTGCTGAGGACAGCCCAGCAGCCCTGCAGGGAGCGGCCAGCACAGAGCTCTGAGAGCAGGCAGCACAGCGTGCTGGGAACCAACAGTGCAGCGCGCAGAGCCGAGCCCAGGTCCGCGGTTTTAGCCCCAGGGTGGCCAGGCCTTCAGCTGGCTGGAGGTACCCCAGAACACCAGCAATTGTGGCGATTCCAGAATTATCAGCACAGATATGGCTAGGACAAAGTGAGAGGTTAGTGCCCTATGGACTTTGGGACCAGTATTTGGGGAACACGTGGCTTCCTCCCCTGGGGGCGAAAAGCTGCTGAAGAAAAAGCTGCACAGAAGCCATTTTGCAGCTTCAGTAGTGGCTCTAGCTCCTGGTCTGCAAACTGTAGGGAGATCCAGCAATCAGTCTGGGGGTTAATCGCTCTTGCTTTAAACTGCCTGGATCTGGATTGTGGTCTGCGGGGGAAGTTTGGGGTGGGTATCCAACTTGTCAGAGTGGGTGGAGGCTTTACAGGGGCCACACAACTGGCGGAAATTGTGAAGACCCCATGTTTGGGCAGAAGCTCCCCTGTCTGGTGGCAGAGTCCTACTGTGGCAACAAGCCCAAAAATCAAGTAATTAAGTGGCAACATGCCTAGGCAAATGAAACAAAATAAACAGAAAAGTTCAACATTGGACTCCCATTTTAGGGGCAAAGAGGCTCAAAGCATGGAGGAGGACTGTGAGGTCAGAACTCCTGCACCAAAAGCCCCAAATGAAAATACAAGCTGGCTACAGGCCAGAGAGGACCTTAAGGAGCAGATAAGAGAAGTGGGGGAAAATTTGGGGAGAGAAATGGAAAAGATGCAAGAAAAGTATGAAATGAGAGTCAACAGCCTGACTGAGGAAAATAACACCTTAAAAAATAGACTAACTCAAATGGCAAAAGAGGCTCAGAAAGGTAATGAGGAGAAGAATGCCTGAAAAAGCCAAATTTGCCAGATGGAAAAAGAATCTCAAAAGCTCACTGAGGAGATTCATTCCTTCAGAGTTAGACTGGAGCAAATGGAAACTAGTGACTTTATGAGAAATCAAGGTACTATTAAACAGATACAATCAAATGAAAGAATAGAAGGCAATGTGAAATATCTCATGGGACAAACCATTGACCTGGAAAATAGATCCAGGAGAGATAATTTAAAAATTATTGGACTACCTGAAAGCCACAATCAAAGAAAGAACCTAGAATTCATCCTTCAAGAAATTCTCAGGGAAAATTGCCCTGATGTTTTAGACCCAGTGGGGGAAATAGAGGTTGAAATAATCCACTGATTGCCTCCTGAAAAAGATCCCAAAAAGAAAACTCCTAGGAATGTTATAGCCAGGCTCCAGAACTGCTAGATCAAGGAGAAAATACTACAAGCAGCCAGGAAGAAACAATTTCAATATTGTGGAAACACAATCAGAAACACAAACACAATCAGCCCAGGACCAGGCAGCTTCTACACTGAGGGATCGAAGAGCATGGAATATGATATTCTAGAGGGCAAAAGAGCTGGGATTGAAGCCAAGAGTCACCTACCCAGCAAAACTGAGTATATTGTTTCAGGGGAAAATATGGTCAGTCAGTGGAATAGAGGACTTTCAAGCATTCTTGATGAAAAAACCAGAGTTGAATAGAAAATTTGACATTCAGACACAAGAAGCAAGAGATGCTTGAGAAGGTAATCAAGGAAAAGAAATCAAAAGGAACTTATCAAAGTTGGACTATTTACATTCCTACATGGAAAAACAATAACTTTGTTTGATGAAACCTTTCTCATTATGAAAATAATTGAAGAAGGGTACATGGCATATGTTCATAGGTATACATGGATAGAGGGCACAGGTTGATTTTGATGGGAAGGGTGGCTTGCCCGGAGTCATGAGGCTGGGTTTTTGTTTGTGTGTTGGGTGTCTGGGGCTGGATCTGAGCTCAGGTCCTTCTGGCTCCGGGGCCGGTGCTCTGTTCGCTGTGCCACCTAGCCGCCCCAAGGAAGGAATGATTCTTAAAGGGTGAAGTCAAGAGGTGAGAGAGGAAAGTGGCAAGGAGGATATGGAGAGAGACAGGGGCGGGTAAACTATCTCATGTAGAAGAGGCAAGGGGAAGTAGTTGCAGGGGAGGGAAAGAACAGGAAGGCAAAAAGGCAAAAGCATATTCTCATTGAAGTTGGCTCAAGGAGAGAATCACATACATACTAAATGGAATATCTTACCCTCACTCACTCTCCTGAGTAGGGGAAAGGGGGATGAGAGGGGGGATGATGGAGGGGAGGACATTCTGGGGGGAGGAGAGTTTGGAAGTACCCACTATCAAAGAGGGACAGGATCAAAGTAGGGAATGGACCAGGTGGGAGGTGAGACGGGTGGGAGGGAAATATAGGCGGTCTTTTGCAATATATCTACCATGGTAATATTTTGCATGGCTATACATGTTCAATACATACTGAATTGCTTGTCTTCTTGGAGGGAGTGGGTGACAGGGGAGGAGGGGAATGGATCTGAGAATTGAAGTTTTAAAGTTGAATGTTTCATGAGATGTCCAGGCATTGGGGGTCAGAGATTTACCTTGCCCTAGTGGCAGAGTCGAAGGGGATATGGGAGAAGATATGGGAGAGAGCAGATTGGATGAGGGGATATCTAGTAGGACTGCTATTCTGGGGTGGTGGGTAGGGAAAAAATGGGGGGAAATGTAACTCATAATCTGGTGGAAATGAATGATGTAAACCAGAAGTTAATAAAGCATTTGTTTAATTAAAAAAAAGAATAAATTTTCAGTTAAATAAAGCCTGAATAATAAATAATACATATTGTTTTGAGAATTGTCCATCCTTTCTTTCCTTCTTTGTAAATTTTCTTTTGTTCTCTGTTATGCACTTTTTCACTTTGTTCACCCCCCCTACCCCAAAAAAGGCAACAATTAAGTTTGGATATGTTTCTCAATAGCTATAGATATATACATGCATATATACATATACACATAAATAGACATATACATTCCCAAACAGATTCCACTCCTGGTCTGCTCCCCTCCAAGGATCCCTCACCTATCCTCTTCTCTGATAAACCCATCTATCTGCCCCTTTTTACCTATTCCCTCACCTACCCCTCTAAAGATCCCTCCCTTGTCCTCTCCTCCCTCACTATGCCCCTACCATTTTATTTCTTTTGAATTTAGAAGAGTTTTATACTCTTCTTAATACATATGTATTGTTCCCTCTTAAACCCATTCACTATGAAAGTAGGTTACCAGAACTACCAGCCCTCATCACCCATCTAATTCCTCTTAATCAATTTTACCTCTTGCAGCTCATTTGTATAGAAAAATTACTCTTTTCAACTGTTACTAAATAGTTCTACTTTTAAAATTCATCTGATACTCATGTTTACCCCAATCTTTCTTATGAGCTACCCAATTATTAATAAGAATCTTAAACATACATTTATATACATAAAAATTAAACAATCTGCCCTTATGAATCCCTTATAATCATTCTTTGGTATGTATCTTATATTTCTCTTAGCTCTTGTATGTCAAATCTTCTATTACGTTCAGTTGTTGTGGTTTTGTTTGTTTTTAGCAAAGGGTTGAAAGTCTGAGAGTTGATCAAATGTCTATCTTTTTTCTTTTTCATTCAGGATGAAGCTGAACTTTGCAGGTTATAATATTTTTGCCAAAACCCCAGTTCTTTTGCTCTTCAATATATATTACCAAGATTCTTTTTTATCATGACTTTGAGTTAGTCTGATTATTTTTATGTTTTCTCTTCTTGATCTATTCTTCAAATCTATTTTCTTCTAAGATGTCTCACTTTCTCTTCTATTTTTCATTATTCATATTTTGTTAAATCATTTCTTGATCTCTTGCAATTTCCCTGGCTTCAAAAAACTTTGCCCAATTCTAATTTTCAAATTATCATTTTCTTCCTTAAGATTCAGGATCTCCTTTTCTAATTGGTTGACTTCCCTTTCATAATCTTCATGTTTTTCTTGGATTATTCTTTTTTTGTTTTTGTTTTTGTTGTTTGTTCTTCCTCCATTTCTGTCATTGATTTTTAAAGTCTTTTTTAAGATCTTCTGTGAATTCTTTTTTGGGCAGGTGACCATTTGACATTACTCTGGGGGTTTCATTACTTCAATATCCTCCTCTGAAGATGAACCCTGGTCTTCTCTATTCCCATAATAGCTTTAAAAAAAAGAGTTGAATTCTTTCTCCTTTGCCTATGCATTTTTGTAATCACCGCTAACCCTGAAGTATGGGAGATGGTGCCTCTTGCCCAGATCTTCATTTCTTGCCTCTCGTGTGAAACCAAAGCCAAACATCCAATATCCTGTAAGTGCCCATAGCCAGGGGCTTTCTCTCCCACTACTTCTGTACTCACTGGATGTGTACTACTTTGTTCTTGCCCATGCTGCTCTTCAAAGCACAGCTGAGTCTGGCATTCCTTCTCAACAAATTTTCTCTCAATCTTCCTGGGCTCAGATTCCCATCTCCCCTCACTATCCAGGGGGTAAAAGTATCTGGGTTGTATGCAAGGCTGGGTTGATGCACCCTCTCAAACCAACTAACCCCAGAGCTTGCCACTTGTTAAAACGGAACCTAGCATGGATGTATTTAATCTTCACAGGGACCAAACCTCATCCTGGGAATTTTTCTTCTGCTCTTCTCAAACCACCCCAGGAAGTCCCCAGTTGTGCATATATTCTTATTTATTTTTTCCCACTTTGTTCTAAGGTGCTATTTTAACTCTTATGTGGAGGAAAATCTTGAGAACTTAGAATTTTCTGACCTACCCTTCCATCTTCCCAAAATCCTCTCCTATGTGGTACATTTTCAAATGAATTAGTTGGTAACATTGGACACTCAATAGAGTTTCTGAGAGGGTAGCCAGTGTGTCAATGGTAGAAGAAAAGAATGTCATGCCTGCAGAGATTATTTTGTTACAAAGTTTAGTGCAGCTATAAACATTGTACAAAACAAAATAGTATACGTAATTGAAGCTAAAGCACATTTTTATCTAATAAAATATCTGTTTTAAATCAGTAGAAAAGATTTTTACATCATAAGTAGCTATTCATTTTCATTGGTTGATTAGATAGCTAAAAATTAAAAATTAATTCCCATCTTTTTACCAAGAGACTCTATAAAATTTTTCTATTTTACATACATATTTGTGTGAACAAACACTTTACATTATTCTTATTTTAAATATATGTACAAAAAAATAACTCTATGGGAACCATATTTAAAACTGTATCTAGGAGGTTTCTGGGATGATGGCAGAGTAGGTCAGAAAATTCCAAGCTCTCAAAATTTTCCCCCACAAAAGAGATGAAAGAGCACCTCAGAGCATATTTTGAGCAACAAATTATTAGGGGCAGTGGTCACCCTGGGACAGTTAGAAAAGACATCAAGAAAAGTCTCAGGATGAGGTTTGGTCCATGTTAAGAGTAAATGCACCCAGGCTAGGGTCTGGGTTAAATTAAATAAAAAGTAGAAAGCCCTGAGGTTAGTTGGGTTGGGAGGCTGCCTTAACCCAGTCACAGGAACTTTTACCCCTGGAATAATAAGGGGTGTTTGGCATCTGAGCTGGGGAAGATCCAGGTAATCTCTGTTTATAAGGAGCTACAGATCCAATTGTGCTACAGAGATACAAGAGGGGTGAAAAGGAACCAGCACACACCTGGTGAGTGCAGAATTAGTGGGGTGCGGATGCCACTAGTTGTGGCCACTTACAGAAGGCTGAAGGTCTTCTTACATACTCCAGACCAGAAGGGAGAATTGAAGGAGGATCGAAGATTAGAGGAACCATCCCCCACACCCCAGGTAGAGGTGATTATACAAAACTAAGCTACTACAAATTAAAAAAAAAATTCACAGGCAAAAAAGAAAGAATTCAAACATAATTACTATGGGAATAAAAAAGGCTGGGGTTCATCTTCAGAGGATGATACTGAAGCAAAGAAACCCTCTTCTATCCCAAAGAGTAATGTCTAATGGTCATGGTCACCTGCCCAAAAAGATTAGTAGAACTTCAAAAAAATTGAACATCAAATAAGAGAAATTTATTAAAAACTAAAAAAGAACAAGAATAATACAAGAAAATCAAGGAGATTATGGGGAGAAAATCAACCAGTTAGAAAAGGAGATTCAGAATCTTAAGGAAGAAAATGATTCCTTGAGAATTAGGCAAGGGGAAACTAATTTATAGGAGATCAAGAAATAATAAAAAAATAAAGAAGGAAAAAAGTAGAAGATAATGTGAATCATCTCATTAGAAAAAACAACTGATCTGGAGAACAGACAACAAAGAGAAAACAAAAGAATAATTGGATTACCTGAAAACTCTGATAAAAAAAATGAATCTTGATACAATATACAAGAAAGGAAGAAAATTGTCCTGAAGCATTACAACAAGAGGGAAAAGTAGAAATTGAAAAAAATCCATTATTCACTACCTGATAGAGATGCTATAAGAAAAACTCATAGGAATAGTACTGTCAAGTCCTGAAACCCCCAGTTCAAGGGAAAAATATATATATTATTCACAATAATAAAAAAAATTAAATATGGCAGTGCCACAGTTAGAATCACACAAAACCTAACAACAGTAATACTAAAAGGCCTCAGGTCTTGGAATACTATATATGGAAGAGCAAAATAACTGGGGTTCTAGCTGAAAATATCATATCCAGCAAAGCCAAGCATAATCCTGAATGGAAAAAAATGGACACTTAATGAACTGTCAGACTTTCAGGACTTTCTTTAAAAGATCAATAGAAGCTTTGCCATACAAGAACCAAGAGAAATATAAGGTACATACTGAATTCTAATTACAAGGGTCTCAATAAGGATAGGTTGTTTCCCTTTTATGTATGTAAAATGTAAAACACATGTCTAAAATTGTTATTGGTAATTAGGTATATCATAAAAAAGATTTGGGTAGACCTGAATATAATATTACTTTAAAAAGTAAAACTATTTAGGAACATCGAAAAAGAGTAATTATTTTATAAAAATGAGGTGTGAGACAAAGAGCTGACCCAGAGGAATTAGATAGGGGAAAAGGGTTATTAGTTCTAGAGACCTACTTTCATTGAGAAAGGGTTTAAAAGGGAAAAATACATACATACACACACATATATATACATATACATACATATATGTATATATGTGTGTGTATGTATGTATAAAAGTTCTAAATTTGGAAGGAAATAAAACACCAAGGGAGTGGGATGGAGAGAATAAAGTGGAGAGTAAGGGAATAGGTTAAGGGTGGGGTATAGAAAGGTGTCTAGATTAAAGAGAATGGGAGGACAAGGGAGAGATTCTTGGGAGGATAAGGAAATTATCTATAGAGGGGAGGGTGAAGGAATCAATCCAAGGCAGGTATAGAAGGGTGTTTAAATTCATGGGAATGGGAGGATAGGAAGGGTTTCTTACATGGGGGTGGGGGTAGCTTAAGTAATAGGAGCGAAAGGTAGAAGTATAGTAGAGTTAGGAGGAATATGAAATAAGAGATATGTATAAATATAAAAAAGATCAGAAATAGAATTTGTTAGGAAAAGTACATGTCTGTATGTGTGTGTGTGTGTGTGTGTGTGAGTTTCTGTATGTGTGTGTATCTATATATAAATATGTCTGTACTTAATTGCAGCCTTTCAGGGTGGGGCAGGAGGCAAGGGGGAGAAGAATAAAGTAAAAAGTGCACAGCAGAAAACAAAATTAAACTAAAAAAGAGGCAAAGAAAATATAGACAACTCTCAAAACAATGCCAAGCATTTATTATATAGGCTTTCTTGAAATAGAAATTTCTTGTTATACATTTTGCATCCTCTTACTTTATTTTGTTTAGTTTTTTTTCCCTCTCTTCTGCTATGCACATAACATAGCTTTTCATTCTTTTATTTTATATTTATGTTTCAATATTTAAGGTTAAAATGTTTCTTTTTCTTTACTTATTGTGTATTTAAACTTCAGAAAGAAAACATTTTTTAAAAACCTATCTATTGTTGAATTAAATATTGCATTCCTTTCTTCAAAACAAAAAATATAACATAAATGTTAAACTTATATATGATTAAAATATTATGCTAAACAATTTCCAAATTGAAACTTATTTCATTAACTGTTACTTATATTTCACCAAAAATTATAAAATGAAGAAATTTAAATGAACTCTTTCAGATAATAGTAAGCACATGAGATTTTGTTGGATTACTCATTTTAGTTCTTAATCCTCACAAAATAATCATAATTTTGCATCAATATAGTTATATAAGTTTATACCGAGTTTTTTTTTACTATAGATGGAATAAAATGTCATAATTATATTACATATTTTGCCTACATACCAAAATAAGAAGTGAGCATTGCACTTTAGATAAGAAATAAAGTTATAAATTTGAAAATGCAAAAAAATATTAATTTAGTGTAATATAACTTGCTATCACATGCATCACTTGATAGATATTCATATATTTTGTGTCTTCTTCAAGCATTTGCTTCCCAACCCCCCAAAAAAAATTTAATAAAAAATTCTTAAAAGACATTTAGAAAGTGACATATAAATTTCTTAGGTCAATAAAGTTTTTACATTCCTCAATATAACAAAGAAACAAATGGAAAAACAAATAAGTGACTGTAACAAAAACAACAATATATTTTAAAGTTTGTGAAGTGCATCATATAGATTGTCTCATTTAATCAGAAAAAGAAATTAACTAGATCATTAATAAGCTGTTTTTAAAAAGTAATAGTAGCATAGATTGAATTCCTATGTGGCCTAATTAATATTTAAATGATGAATCATCTTTCATCTATTTTTTAAACAAATGCTTTATTAACTTCTGGTTTACATCATTCATTTCAGACAGAATTTGAGTTACAATTTTTCCCCCATTTATCCCCTACCCACCACAAGATATCCCCTCATCCAATCTGCTCTCTCCCATATCTTCTCCCATACCCCCTTCAACTTTTCCATTAGGGCAAGGTGAATCTCTGTGCCCCCATGCATGCACATCTTATCGCCTAATTGCATGCAAAATGGTATTAATAAGAGTATTTATATATATTTGAAACATTTAATTTTAAAACTATGAATTTCAGATCCATTCCCTTTCTCCCTTGTCACCCACTACCTCTGGGAAGATAAGCAATTCAGTATGTGTTGTACATGTATAGCTATGCAAAACTTTACCATAGTAGATATATTGTAAAAGACTGCTTGTATTTCCCTCCCACCCATCCCACCCCCGACCTGGTCCATTCCCTACTTTGATCCTGTCCTTCTTCAAAAGTGGGTACCTCCAACCTCCTCTCCCCGAGAATGCCCTCCCCTCCATCATCCCCATCTGGTCCCCCTTTCCCCTACTCTCTTGCAGGGTGAGATATCCCATTTAGTATGTATGTCATTCTCTGCCTTAGCCAAATTCAATGAGAATATGGTTTTGCATTTTTGCCTTCCTGTTCCTCCCCTCCCCTGCAACCACTTCCCCTTGACTCTGCTACATAAGATAGTTTACCCCACCCTGTCTTTCCCCATCTCCTCTTGCCACATTTATCTCTCACCTCTTAACTTCACCCCTTAAGTATCATCCCTTCCCAACAAATTCAACCAGTGCCCTCTATCCATGTATACCTGTAAACATTTATACACCCATTCACATATGTATTCATAAGCCCATATACCCTTCTTCAATTATTTTCATACTGAGAAAGGTTTCATCAGTTACAGTTATTGTTTTTCCATGTGGGAATGTAAATAGTTCAAATCTGATAAGTTCCTTTTTATTTCTTTTCCCTGATAACCTTCTCAAGCATCTCTTGCTTCTTGTGTCTGAATGACAAATGTTCTATCCAACTCTAAGTTGTTCCTCAAGAATGCTTAAAAGTCCTCTATTCCACTTAATGACCATATTTTCCCCTGAAACAAAATACTCAGTTTTGCTGGGTATGTGATTCTTGGTTTTAATTCCAGGTCCTTTGCCCTCTGGAATATCATATTCCATGCCCTTCAGTCCCTTAGAGTAGAAGCTGCCAGGTTCTGTGCTATTCTGATTGTGTTTCCACAATATTGAAATTGTTTCTTCCTGGCTGCTTGTAGTATTTTCTCCTTGATCTGAGAATTCTGGAACCTGGCTATAATATTCCTAGGAGTTTTCCTTTTGGTATCTTTTTTCAGGAGATGATCTGCGGATTCTTTCAACCTCTATTTTGCCCTCTGGTTCTAAAACATCAGGGCAATTTTCCCTGAGAATTTCTTGAAGGATGATTTCTAGGCTCTTTCTTTGATTGTGGCTTTCAGGTAGTCCAATAATTTTAAAATTATCTCTCCTGGATCTATTTTCAGGTCAGTGGTTTTTCCCATGAGATATTTCACATTGCCTCCTAGTCTTTCATTTGTTTGGATCTGTTTAACAGCATCTTGATTTCTCACAAAGTCACTAGCTTCCATTTGCTCCAGTCTAACTCTGAAGGAATGAATCTCCTCAGTGAGCTTTTGAGATTCTTTTTCCATCTGGCAAATTCAGCTTTATAAGGCATTCTTCTCCTAACTGACCTTTTGAGCCTCCTTTGCCATTTGAGTTAGTTTATTTTTTAAGGTATTATTTTCCTCAGTCAGGCTGTTGACTCTCATTTCATACTTTTCCTGCATCCTTCTCATTTCTCTCCCCAATTTTTCCTCCACTTCTCTTATCTGGTTTTTAAAATCCTTCTTAAGGTACTCTATGGCCTGTAACCTACTCATATTTTCATTTGGGGCTTTTGGTTCAGGATTTCTATCCTCCTCCTGTTCCATGCTTCGATCCTCTTTGCCCCCAAAATAGGAGTCTCATGTTGAATTGTTCTGTTTATTTTGTTTCCTTTGCCTAGGCATGTTGCCACTCACTTACTTGACTTTTGGGCTTGTTGCCACAGTAGGACTCTGCCACCAGACAGGGGAACTTCCATCCCAAACGTTAGGGTCTTCTCAACTTCCAGAGGTATTAGTTGCATGGCCTCCACACACCCTGGCAAGCTGGACACTCACCCCAAGACCTTCACTCCAGACCACAATCCAGATCCAGGGAGGTTGAAGCAAGAGCAATTAACCCCCAGACTGATTGCTGGATCCCCCTACAGTCTGTAGGCCAGGAGCTGAAGCTGCAACTGAAGCTGCAAAATGGCATCTGTGCTGTGTCTCCTCAGCCACTTCTCGCCCCCAGGGGAAGAAGCCTGACATGTTCCCGAAATACTGGTCCCAAAGTCCATAGGGTACTAAACTTTCACTTTGTCCTAGGCATATCTGTGTTGATAATTCTGTTATCACCACATCTGCTGGTGTTCTGGGCTGCTGGCCCTGCTGCCCTGGGGCTAAAACTGCGATTCACTGGGGCCTGGGCTTGGCTCCCAGAGTGCTGTGCTGGTCGTTCCCTGACAAGCTGCCAAGCTGTCCTCAGCAGGAGGTTTGCTTCTGTGTGTAGTTCTGTGGGTGTTATAGCTTCAGAAGTTGTTCCGTGTCCCCTTTTACATTATTTTGAAGTGGTATGGGCGAGTGCACCTTGGAAGTGCTGTTTCTACTCCACCATCTTGGCTCTGCCCCCTTCTTGTATTTAATTTTTTTTTAGAATCATCTGATACAGAGTAAGTCTGTGATAGGTCATTTTACGGCACTCTCACACACATGGAGGCAAGATAGGGTCTTAAAAACAGAAAGGTTGTGGGAGGAATCTAGGGGTGGTCAGGAGGAGGAGTTTGAGGATGGTCTTCAGAAATAGTCAAATGAGGTCAGACTCCAGTAAAGAGTTTGGGGAGTGTCTTCACGAGGAGTCAATCTGGTCAGACTCCAGTAAATGAGTGATTAAGGGTGGGAAGTTGATGGAGGCTACCTGGAGTGGCAGACAATTGTGGGATAGCCCAGTTCAAGGGTGGAACAGATTTGGGTATTAATATTTTGGGAGGATCAAGGGGCTAGCTGGATAATGGAGGTCCAAGCTAATAACAAAGTTTTGGGCAGAGCCACAATGAAAGGATTATGGCCTCAGATAAATGCCTCATCAAATGGGAAGGTTCAAACAGAGTTCAAGGGGGTTCCCAGAGCCTTTACCTCATCATTCCCCCCTCAAACAAATGGGACCCAAATTCCTTTGGATTAAAGGGAGAAGGTGTCAGCTTCTGAAAGTGCTTCCTCTTAGCAAATGGTGTAGAGCTGTCACCGCCTCTCTGGGTCCTGATCAAGGGGGTCAGACTTCACATTCAAGGGGTCAGACTCCAGAACTTGGATGATGCCAGGTACAGTGGGCTGGAGAACTTGAATTCAGTCAGAGATTTGCATAGCCTTAGTTGTCATCTGGAGACTGATGGCTTGAACTGTGGGGGAAACAAACCTGGAAAGGAGGTTAAGCAAAGGAAGACCAAACAGGCACCAAAAAATAGAGAAAGGACAATTACCCTGGTGGGAATTAAAGATGATTATGGCAAGGCCAAAATGCTGTCAGATATCCTTTTCCTTTCCAAATTGCTCCATGGACATTTAGCCCATGGAAAGCAATAACAGCCACAGAATCTAATAGTTTTCAAAAACAGACAATAACTCCCAAAGCCTTTTCTTTTCTGCCATCATCATAGAGAGTAAAAGGTTTTTTCCAGATTGGGTAACGCTGGAGTGTTGGTCAATTTAGTTTTCAAAGTCTCAAAAGCTTTCACCTGGTGGTCTGCATCCCATTCTAGACACAATGAGTCAGGGGGTTGATAATGGTTGCAGACCCTCCCAGGCCTTGGGTTTAATTGGATATAGACCATGATCAGGGGACACTTTAGGATCTAGGAGTCAAAAACAAATGCTGGTGTGGCAGAAGTAGCTCACCCAGGAATTTCCTGATCCCAAACAATTGACTCAACTCTCTCCCACACTTCTGAGAGAATATGAAGAGATCTGGGAGGCTTAGCTAGAGAAAATTGGCTTCTCAATTTCACAAACAGGTCCCTTCCCAACAAGGGGACAGGATAAGAGGAAAGCATAAAGAAGGAGTGTTCAAACAACTGATCCTCAAGTAAGCAGGGGACTGGGTATGTCCAGAGACATTCCTTAGTTTCCCCTTCCATGCCCCTAGCCTGACTGGTCAACAGGAGGGTAGAACCAATTGGTTAGAACAAAGAACTAAGCCATAATAAAGTGGATAACCTTATCTTCAGCCTGCATGCTTGCCCAGAGTCCAGTGAGAGATAGAGAAATTGGGAGTACTGCCAAGCCCTATGCTTCCCCTTCAATCCAAGTCTTGAGAAGACTTGGAGGACCAGGTACTGGGAGGTGGCTCTACCACTTTTCCAACCTTGGGGACAATTGTTCCCCCAATGTCCCTCCTGGTCAGATGGGCACAGTTCTAGAGGTGTTTTCTGGGGCTCCCTTGGGAGGGGTGCCCTGCAGGGGCACTCCTGGGACCAGTGACACTCCTTGTGGCATCGTAAGCAGGTTTTCCCACTGCCCAAGAGACTGGGCTTCCTCCAATGGGGTCCCCTGGAGAGACTTTTCCTGGCCATGGTAGCAGCCAAGAATCCGCCATGTTCTCTGTCTCTGGTTCATTCGCTTTATTCTTTCTCCTTTGTTTCAACCTGGTCTCTGTTATTAAAGACTTGAAAAGCCATTTCCAGTAATTGTGCCTGAAGTGTTTGGGTCCCATTTCCAATTTCTGCAGTTTCCTCCTAATATCTGGGGCAGAGAGATTAATGAAATGCACGTTAAGGACTGCTGCCCCTTCTATGGAGTCAGGATCTAAATTTGTATACCTTTTAATAGCTTCTACAATCTATCTAGGAAAAGGGCAGGGCTTGTTGTTGTTTTTTAATTGTCTGAGTAATTTCCCTAATTTTTGGATAATTTACTTACTTTTGAAATGCAATTCTTAGGCCTTCTAACAGGCAAAGTACCATATGGTCTCTTTTTTCCCTCCTCATGAGTTTGATCATTCCATCCTGGGTCACTAGTGGGAACAGCAGCTATTCCTGGCGGGGGGGGGGGGGGTATTTTCTGAGGTCATTGCTAGCCAAACAATCCCCAAAGTTTTGGGCTTGTTCCCAGATTCTGCTCTTCTCAATGGAACAACAGGTAGAGAAGAGGATATTCAAATCACCCCAAGAAAGCTCAAACTGTAGGGATATGTCCCGAAAGCCTTCAGTAAACTTTGTTGGATTTGAAGAGAACTTCTCCCATTTTTCTTTAACTAGATTCAGATCCAAAATGGAGAATAGGATATGCACTCTAGTTGTCCCACCAGACAAGAAAACCACTTTCCTTAAGGGAAAAGTCCTGAAGGTGCTGTGGGGACAGGGGATTGGGAAGAGAGATTAGAATTTCCACTTCCTGTGAGGGTTGTGACTGGGGGGGTCTGGCTGAACTGGATCATACTTCAAGATTGGGGGATCCAGCTGGCAAGGAAGAAGGTTTGAGGAGTGGAAGGGGTCAGAAGAGGAGATAAGATTGCCATGGGGGTAGGGCCTGAGGCTTGAGTGGGTGTTGCCTGAGGGAGAGGGGCCACAGAGGGAGAAACCTCAGCAAGACTGTTGGTTGGGACCTGAGTAGGAGTCCATGATGGGGGAGGGGCTATGGTAGGAGATGCAGGGTAGGAGATATGGATGGTGAAGGAGGCAGGAAATGAGGGGT